>JAEQBH010004447.1:0-155697 GCA_016808115.1 Tetrastigma voinierianum
CCCAGGCATTCATAACCTAAGCTTTGTACTATAACCGTATGTCCTAAACCCATGCCCACCAAGCCCTAGGTATTTGTATACCTAAGCTCTGATACCAAGCTGTGACGCTGGTATTAGATGCACCATAAATGTCCTAGCTCAGGGCCCATGCCCCCCAAGTCCCAGGTAGTTGTATGCTACCCAAGCTCCGATACTGCCGTGACACCCCAAAACCCGGGGTCCCATTGACAAACTACCAATTTAATCAATACCTGTGGTTATCGTGACATTTCGATACCACGTGCATCATGTCCCATTCATCGGGATCCATTCATGCATATATATTTTAGAAAAATATATAAATTTCTCTAAACAATTCATAAGAGTTTGAGCCACAACCTCTATATACAAAATATTACATGTAAAATCCTAGTTTTACAAAAGGTTTTTCAAAGCCACGCTCGCTTTCTTCACCCCTACAAATTCCGATGAGGGTCAATCTCCCGTACATAACCCGCACCCGAAAGGGGTCCTAATGCAGGTGAACAATGCCCAATAAGGATAACTCCCAAGGCTACTTCCCCACTTAAGTGCACATATAATGCCATGTTCACACAATAATACACACATCAACATTCTGATGAAGAATATGTCAATTCTAAATTGAACTTACATGCTATGAAATGAGACGAGGCTCATCATGCCCCATGTCCCAAGTCCTCATCTACTCCCTCACACATGCTTATGCCAAGTGTCAGAAACTCGTCATTGGTGTTTCATCCAATGACCTTTTTTTCCAAAACAAAACTCATTGGATATACCTCCAATGTCCATTTGATTTAATCAAATCCCGTGTGTTTATGCATTTGTGGGCCACGGATTTCCGGGTTCTCACCATAGGACGCCGCACGCCTTTCTACATTTTTATGGGCCACCGATGATCATGTATAACCAAGAATCACTGTGTCTTTCACCTTAGGGGGATCTATCCCCTCGCTTGTTGTGCCTAACACGATATATATATATATATATATATATATATATATATATATATATATATATATATATATATATATATTATTTATTTATTTTTTTTTTTTTTTTCTTTTATGCCAGAACTGTGGAGACTTTGTTGTGCTGGACGAGTCCAAGGTATTGAGCTTAAAACCCATTCACCAAGAATGATGAATGATTATAACTATGCACACACACCCAACTCAATGCGATGCCCTCGTGCATATACAATGCAAAATGCCACTGCATGTTAACTCATGTTACATGTATAATGAATACTACATGAACAATTTATAAACCGTACTTTATGCTGTATACTGGGTGGATGAATATATGGAAAGTTATAATTTACATTCATCCATGCTAATACATATAACACTAATATATCAACATATTTACAACACATTCAAAGATGATTTAAAATCTCCAACAATAACACACAAAAATACTCACACAAACCAGTTTGGTTCCTGTACCATAACCAGCCATACTAAATTTTTGAAATAACTGACTCACCTTAAATTTTAGTCGTTTTATTATTATTATTATTATTATTATTATTATTATTATTATTATTATTATTATTATTATTATTATTATTATTTACTTTCAAGATCACACACTGGTTATAATTCATATCCATAAAGCAGCTTCCCAAGTCACTAACCGCCCTCGAAAAATAGTCCTAACGTCCAAAAATTTCATCCCATGGTTGGGGATGAACCACACAACCATTTACGCCCCTTAGGGGATTAAGAGGAACCATGAGAAAACCCTACTCTTTTGTTTTTGGCACCTACTCAGAAGCTCCTAAGTGAGTGTAATTCAACTTTAATTCTCGGCCCATCGATCCTCGACAATGAACAATCAGAACTTAAGAGTGCATGGTCAACTCTCCTTTCTCCCTTCTCTATTTTTCCCCCTTTCCTATGCACGGATTTTTTTCTCTCTTCTCTTTTTTGTTTTCCTCTCATTTATTTTCTTTTTCTCATTTTCTCTTCCTTTCCTTTTCTTTCTTTTCTTTTCTTTTCCTTTTCCTACCGAATTGTTTCTTGGTTTGATCCAAAGAGAGGAAACTTCCTTTATCTCACTTTCCTATTCCTCTCACATGACATGTGTCTTCATATGATTCATTTTCCATGTGCCATGTCACATGGACACATGCACTAGGTGGTACCACACCACATGATTACTGCGTGATGTGCACTTCTCTAAGTTTTCCATATGGCATCCACATGGTCATGCCATGTGTCATCTAACACCCGTACCTTGAAATACGTGAAATTCCGACTATCTTGGAAACAAATGAAATTCGACTAGGTATGTAACGCCCCAAAAATACCCTAGAATTTTTATAATAATTTTACTATATATTCGGAATATGAATTGAGCTAAACTTGGGTTTTTCCAGAAAACTAATAAATTGTGAAAAGTGAAATGAATATGTGAGCATATGATTAAATATTATATGCCAAATGAGAAATTGATTGAACCTTAAATAAACTATGGAAAAAGGTAAATTTGGAATTGGTAAAATGAGGACTAAATATCAAGAATAGGATAGGCTTAAATGCTAAGGTGAATTAAAATGATAAAATGAAAAATGAAATAAAGAATGTAAAAAGGAGAAAATTGAGAATGGAATTTGTGTGTAAGCCAAACATGGCTCATACACTTAAAATAAGAAGTAAGACCAAATGTGGTCTTAGAAGAGCAACATTGTGCATTTTGAGCTAAAACGCTTTTGGAGAGAGAGTGAGAAGAGTTAGCAAATATGATAAGATCAGATTGTTGGTGTGATTTCTTCTCACTTTGCTTCTAAGACGTTACATCTCAAGAAGAAGCATTCAAAGGGATTTAGTAAGAACCAAACCCTAGATTTCTTTAAATGATGTTTGTTAGAAAACCCTAATCCATCCATGGGTTTTCCTCATGGTTGGTTTAGATGATATCGTAATGCCTTGGGAGGATTTCCCAGAGTTTCATTTGGATTTGGGGGATTTTTGAGAAAATCGTAGAAAAGAGAAAACCGTAAAATTCAAACGGGCTCCCACGCCGCAGTCAGAGGAACCCACGCCGTGGCGAGACTCCACACGGCGGCATGGGATGCTCACAGGTAGAGGCCGAGGTGCCCAAAAGGGCACCCCTCGGGTATGCCACGACGTAGCAAAGCTATGCCACGGCAAAGGTCTATGCCATAGCGTAGCTACTGTTCACATGAGCCATTTTCGGATTTTTATTTCTGAACACCTTGTATTCGTACACCGATAGATTAAGGACCCTAATAAATGATTAATGGGGGTTCAAATAAAGATAAAACTAAATGAAAAACATATCGTACCTTGTCGCCGAGGCGAAGCAAAGACTTAGTGTCTTAACCTAAAACCGTTAACGAAGATTAATCATCATTCACTAAAAATGTGTAATAATTGTTTATCCACTAAGAGTGGCGTAATTGTTATTGACTAGGGACGGGTAAGGATCACCTAACCTAGGACTGAGATAGAAGGGAAGGAAACGAGAGCCGATAAAATTCTTCTAGCTTGTTCACCACCATTGAAGTCCCTATTTCAAGTGTTTTGCAGTATACTACCAAATAAATATGAAATGATCATATGGAATGAGAATATCTTTGAAATGATATTACAAAAGTACATATGGATTTGAAAATGTGATATTTGAAATGTCCACAATTAATCGATGTGAGTGATTAATTGAGTTGTAAACGACCATTAATTTCACATTCAATTGAATCGATATAATCGAACTAATTAACATGGCGGGATTCACCAGTCCGGAATCCACCGCGAAGGCAACCCAAATTTCCAATGTCCCACTTGAGGGATACACCCAATCGCCACCCTGCGATGGTGTGCTGGCATTGAAGAAATATCCTACGGCAGATATACCAATCGCATCCATTATGATGGCATAGTGACATTTTAAATGACCACATGTCGTGGTGCACCAATCGGCATTCGCTATGATAGAGACTGAATTGTTAAATGTAAGCACATTACCGAATGATAAAAAGGACGGACCACCGAATGAACGTCAATGTAATGTGAATTGTATAGACAAAGTGAAATAAAAAAACTTGATGAGTGTAAATGGGATTTGTAAACCAAGTACATCTTTGGGAGTATATGTTTGAATCTCATGATTTGAGTTAAGTAAATTGAAAGCATGTGAAAATGCTTATTTTGATATGATAAATGATTTGTAAAGTGAAAGCATGTGAAAATGAATAAGCATGAGTATATTTTGATATAAAAGGCATGGTTTTATGATAAATGCATGTCATGTTAAACTAAAAATTGGAATATGACTGTATAGAACCACTGAGCATGAAAATGCTTGAGTGCGCTTTTATCTACAATGTGTTTCAAGTAAATGTGAAAGAAGGCAAGATCACAGCGCATAGTCATAGAGAGTCATGCGCATAAGTATATACCTGTCATATGGCTATCATTTCTTTGAACGCAGGACATTTGTGAACAAAAGAGTTAAACTCTGGGCTATTGTTTTATATATCGTTTTGTAAAGGCATGATACGCCATTTTGTAACGAGTTGAATAAGAGTAAATGTTTATGGGCCTACCATTTGAAATGCTTCCGCGTAATTGAAAACCCTAAAACGAAATGAAATAAATAAAATGTTTTGATAAGATAAATGAAAACGGTCATAAATCGGGCCCGTTCAGATCCGCCATTCGGCCCGCAGGATTCGAGTCGCAACATTTTTGAAAAAGAAAATCTAATAAAAAGGTAAATAAAAAGAATTAAACGAGTATCTCGGAATCGGTTCGGATCCGCCAATCGGGTCGGGTCGGAAATGGGTGCTACAAGGTAATAGATTTCGTGGAGACGATTGCAATGGGCGTAAGTCCGGTTCATCATCCAAGTTCTAGAAAATTTTAGGTTTTCAACTCGTACTTCGATAACCACTGCTTCCCTTTAAGAAAATTGCATTTTTCCCGGGTTTTACATAAATACTCACCAAGACTAGGCAACTAAAACAACCCAAATCCAAATGTCATTAAATTTAATTGTAAGGGGTAATTTCCCTTCTTTTTTTTTTTTAAACTATTCACTTGAAATTTCAACAATGTAGTACTAATATGCTCTCAAGAAGTTTGAAACCTCGTCCTCCTTTCTTATGTCCGGCCTAGCACTTTAAAAAAACCAACAAAGCAAGGGTTTATTAAGGGAACTGCTACTCACTTAAGGCCTCAAGTTACATTCTTATGAAGTTGAAGTCTAGCCTAAAATGATATTAATTATTAGCATGGGTACTAGAAGTTAGGGTTTCTTAAATTAATAGAATATAGTTGGACAAGCAGAGAGAACTTACTCAGAGTGGACATTTTGTATCCTAAGGAGCATCTAAACCGACCTTACAATTTGGTGGAAAGTTCTTTATTCGATGTTTGTGTCAAATAATTATTAAAAATCTCAAGGAGTGTATGTATTTGTGGTTGGGGAATGAAAAGGAAAACCAATTTCTAGAGTTTAAGGGACATTACATAAGCTCAAAGTGTGTTTGTAAGTAAAATTGTATTGGAAAGTGTAAAATTAATAATATTATCTATAGGATGAACTCAACTACTCCTATGTACTATGATTGATTGTCATGTTATGATTGTGATTGTGGCATTAGATGTAAAATCTACCTAAATGTAGACAAGCTTGAGACATCTATTTAGTCATGTCTGATGTGTATATTCGAGAATAGGTTAAAAGCTCTTAACTAGGGAATAGGTTTAGCCTTCTCAAAACGGAGCCTTAAAGTTTTATTTATTTATTTATTTTTATTGTGTCCCATTTTTCGGGGGAAATTCTCTACCCAAGTTAACCCGCATATTGATTTATCATGCTATGAATAAAGACAATATTTTTAGCTTTTCTACTTAGAATTTTTAGAAATTTCAAAGAATAAGTCATAAAAGTTAAAAACAAAATGCTTGAATTTGAAAACTATTTAGCTCAAAGAAAAGGCCAAAAATCAAACGCCACTAATGCCTAAAAGAAGCCTTAGCTATCTTAAATGCCCAAAAGAATATACATGCCCGAATGCGCAAAATATGGTCCATGATTTACTTGATGCTAAAATAAAGAAAGTGAGAAGCAAAGGAAAGAAAGAATAGAAACTTCTTTAGGTTTATTTGGTTGAAGAAATAGTAGAAATATCAAAAAACAAAATATAAATAAAATCAATTAAAATTAAAAATTGTTTAATATTTTAAATTGAATAGTTTAAATAAGAAGATTAAGCTAGAAGTAATATAAAAAAAATGATTTATTGATTTAATTTCAACCATTTTGCCCTCATATTTTTATGAACATAGCCTTAAAGAATTATCCTCATCTTCAGGCGGGCTGCTTGTTGTCATCTTGTGCGTATATGGTTTGTGCTGCCTTAGTACAACGGTTTGGTTTTCTTCATTTTGTTGTGCTCGTTCTGTGTGTGTGGATGATTCGAACGATAAACCATCAAGGTAGATATGAAATCAAATCATGGTCGTCAATATATTACAGAACTAGAGTCATATGCATTCTAGTCATCATAGAATTATCAAATGTGTAGGCTTTAAGTTAAGCCAATTTATTATGCTATTTACTTGGATGCTGCATTATTCTCTAGAGTTTTTATTGAATTTGATTATGTTTTTCTATCGAATGTATTACTAGTTTGAATCAATAAAATTATTTTCCTTTCAACAAAAAAAAAAAAAAAAAAGCAATATAGCCCTAAAGAAAAGAAAGAATGAGGGACAATGAATATGAATAAGTTTGAGTTTAATATTTTTCAAATAAGGAATAAGTTAAGTTTATGTTTAAGATTCTTCTTCATCTGGATATGATTTTTTTCCTACCAAATATCCAAATAGAAAGCAAGAAGGAAATAAGTTGGTAACTAATTGTAAGACCCAGAATTTATAATTTTATGAAAATGGTAATTTCGGTCAAAATCAGGAATTTTTCTAGATCTCGGATGATGAAACGAACTTCACCGTTGGAATCGTCTATAAATCTTAGTTATCATATTGCCACTTCGTCGATTCCAGAAAAGCTTGAACACGTTTTTCGAGGCACCGGGAGTGGTGCGAGACACTTGGCACATTAGAGGCCCAAGAGGTGCCACGGTCATGTGCATAATGAGCCGGAACATGAGCTCAAATGGGACTCCATGAGAGACACACAACATGTGATTAGGTGAAATCTATGTTAAATGGATAAGGGATAGATGAAATCCAAGTCAACTAATGAGGTTGACATGTGGAAGTGAGAGGACATCCCAATTTGATCCCATTCTGACCCATGCTTAAATCCAACCCGTTGGGAGGAGAAAACGAAGAAAAGAGAGGAAAAGAAGGAGAGAGAGTTTTAAAGAGAGAAAGTCTACCTTTTCAGATTTTCCCACTACCTAAGCCGCCGAATTTCAGTGAGCAAAGCTGATCTCATCGTATGGGCCACGCATGGGTAGCCGGGGCTGTGGAGCTTCATCAACTCGGAGAGGTCTTCTCTCCTACTCAGCTTATTTCCTTGCCTGTATCATGAAATGGTTTTGGTGTTATGAGGCCGTGAATGCCATTGATTGTTCAGCTATGGGAATCGATGCTGATGAAATGCCCATGACAGCCCACGTACAGCTTGGGACTGTTAAAAACAGTCCGGATTGCTTATTGGACCAAAATTGTCCATGTGAATTTTCTTGAATTAGATAGCATAATATTAAAGCAGTCGAATGGTTTGAAATGTGTGTGGAAATGATATAAAGACGCATGCTAGCTCGATGTGTTAACATGATCGCTGATTATATGAAATATAATTGTGTATGGTTTCATTGAATTGATATACATGAATAGACATTGCATTCATGTGCACGTGACATCGCTGAATGGGTGTGGGTGTGACGTGTATGAGCACTACCACTCAGAATGTGGGTTCGGGCTGGTCCTTGTGACTACATCCACAAAGACTCAGTTAAAATCATAAAAGGAAAAGTAATAAATGTGTCATGTAAAGCAAGAATAGCCATTAATCACCTCAGGTGAAAACCCTGGAACATGGGTGTAAAAGACCCACGACATGAGCCAAAATTTCTGTATGGGTGTAAGAGACCCGCGGTGTAAGCCGAAAAGTTTTGTTTCCCAAAAGAAAACAAGTGGTTATGTTTATCACTTAGACCTAGAGTCAGCGATAAGTCGATCAATCAGATCGTTACCCATTGGCGATTTGCATTGAGTGTTGGTGAGCCGACAAAGGCTCGGTATATGGGTGTCATTGGTATTTCCGTTGACGATTGTCACACTTGGTATAGTCATGTGTGAGTGAGTCAGTGAGTGACTCGAGATATGGGCATGAAAACATCTCATGCATGATATAAATCATTCCATGTATAAAGTGTAAATTGCATGGAATGTAGATGTTGTGATGTGCCATTGCATGTGCATTTTACGTGGGGAGTAACCCTCGTAGGAGAATTCAACTACTGGGCATTGTTCACCCCACATGGATCCCCCTTCAGTGGGTGGAGTGTCTGTGGAGACCAAGGCTCACTAGATGTGACGCCCCATTTCCCGGGGTCCCGTTGACCACCGTCACACTCAGAAACATGTGTCCTATCATGAGACCCATATGAGTAAAAACACAATTCCCGCCTACACAACATACTACCAAAATATATCCAACTATATTACAATAGTTTCAAGAGTTGTTATATCACTCTTAATACAAACATGTTTCAATTGTAATATTTCATACATGTTTTACAAAAACATAATCAAAGCCATTACGGCCCGCTTTCTTCAAAAGCGGTTTCTAATGAGCTGCCTTCGAACACTCGATTCAGTGGGATTCACGACGAGGTGAGCAATGCCAAGTAATGATATTTTCCTACATAGGTTACTCCCCACCTAAAATGCATATGCAATGGTACAACTCAAACTAACACATTCCAGACAATTTACAATTTACACATGGAATGATCTACATCATGCATGAAATGTTTTCCATGCCCATAGCCCGAGTCACCATCGACTCCCTCACACAAGCCTATGCTAAAGTGTGAAAAATAGTCATTGGTAATGCCATGACACTAACCACGGTTCCTTCCGCTCACCAACACCTAAGGCAATTTTCCAATGGGTAGCCATCCCGAGTCAATCTCGACTCCTATCACTCAACTTTAAGTCTAAGTGATGAACATGACCGTGTGTTTTCCCTTAGGCAACGGAACTTTTTGGATTACACTGCGGGTCTCTAACACCTATACATAACTTTTTCGGATAGCACGCTGGCCCTCACACCCATGCAAAACCTTTCGGATAGTACCACTGTCTTTATGAACCCTTCTGCCTTTACACCTATCTGCCTTACACCCATTCCCGGTCTTCTACACCCATGCAGACTTTCGTGATATTACCACGGGTCTCCTAAGCACCCGCTCCAAGAAAGCCTCCAACACACACACTATTTCTCATTTTATAATTTGAACTATAGCCTTGGCTGACTTAGTCCTAAAGACAAACTCAACCTTACATTCACCAAGAGTGTCGAATAACCATACTGCACCCACACCCGACTAACGGATGTCACTGCAATACGAATGCAATGATGCCAATTCATATAATCAATTCCTATGAGCCCATACACAATTATATTTCATATAATTCAACCACTCATGTTAACACATCAATTTAGCATGCATTAACACATCATTTTCCATACACATTTCAAGCCATTCGATTAAAACAATAATAGTTTTATCCTTCACACATCATTCATGCTTCTCATGTCAGGCAACCACATGAAAGCAATTTCGTATGGACCATTTTAATCCAACAAGCAATCCGGACTGTTTTTAACAGTCCCAAACCAGTCCATGGGCTGTCCATGGACAGCCCCCTTCATCAAGCATTAGTTCCACTTCTTTGGAATCGAAATCCATGGCCATTTCCGGCCTCACAACATCCAAAACCATTTCATGGCTTTTTAAACAAGGAATAACCAAGTAGGAGAAAACCCCTACTCTCTTGGAAGCAGTCAAACTCACAAAACCGATGTCCATGTGTCTTGCAAATCTGTAATTCAACTTCTCCTCTTGTCTCGACGAGAACCGACGGCCCGAAAGGCCTGAACTGGTAGAAGTTGGAATCTCTCTATAAAATATGTTTTCTCCTCACCTGTCTGCCATTGTACAAAAGAGAAGAGAAGATGTTCTCTTTCTTTCATTTAATTCCCTTTGTCCTCATTGTTTGACTTAAGGACCTTACATATGGCTTAATATAAGCCATTTATCTCCTATCCTCTCACTATTCATGTGACATGTGTCACATAGATACATGTAGTAGGTGGCCCTTGTCACACCACATACATCTCATAACATGTGTACCTATCACAAAGTCATTATAGGCACCGACACCCTATGCCTCGAAGAAGCTGAAATTGACCGCCTCGAATTCGAACAAATTCGACATGGTAGCTAGATTTCGCGAAGATCTAACGGTGAAGTCCGTTTCATCATCCCGAGATCTAGGAAAATTCCGATTTTGACCAAAATTTACCATTTGCCTTTTCTGTAAAATTAGAATTTTCTCGAGTTTTACACTGTAGGTCGCTTGAGAAGAAAGTCGACATGTGGCTTTTGTCACACCCCACCCCTACTAGTGGCAAAAAGCCGCCACCCCATTATAAACCCTCACCAAGTATTTCCAACGACTAGAAAATCCTGTGAAGCGAAGCCGTGTTGCTTGCTCAAAACCCATATAAAAATTTTTCTTTTTCTAAATTTAGCCTATAAAATTTCTAAGAAGATAACAATGTGCATACAGACATATCCCAAAAACTGTATATACAATTTACACTTTTAGAAACATGGAAACCAACAACACTTCTTCAAAAGAGTCTCAGGCTTATTACATTGTCGCAAAACAAAACTATGTACATACATGTGCTCAACTGTACAAATTCAAAGTATTTCCTTACACAAGTTATTTAATACCACACTTATACTAGAAGTAAGGAGAATTTATGTCCCAAATATCCTACATGCCTATACTGAAAATAGTTTTTAAAATCAGAAAATAATGAGTTAAACGAGTTATGAGTGTATGATTTATAAAATGCTTTGCTTTTTCTCGAAAAATATCTCAAAACTCGTAAAACTATATTTTACAAGACATTTTCCGTAAACCTTGTTTCGTTCATATAAAAGTTTCTAAAACTTTTCAAGAACTACTTGCTTGCTTTGCTTTAAAAGTTTCTAAAACTTTTCAAAAACTACTTGCTTGCTTTGCTTTAAAAGTTTATAAAACTTTTCATAAACTGCTTGCTTGCTTTACTTTAAAAGTATATAAAACTTTTCATAAATGCGGGAGCCTGGGCTTCGACCACTTGCTTTAAAAGTTTCTAAAAACTTTTTATAAAATGCTTGCTTGCTTACCAGTGGTTGATTTTAAAACTGTGTAAAATGCTTATAAATCAAGATCAACCAGACTGGGGCACTCTTTCTTGCTTGTCTGCATCTTAGTAAACACAGAGCCTAGGTTTCAACTGCGCCTGGAAGGACCTCGGGGTCCACATCACCTAGCGGAAGGACCTCGCCCACATCACCTTTTTTTTGGTAACATGGTGGAAAGACCTTTGGTCTACGCCACCATAATTTAGAATAAGGCAAGGCCTGATTTATAAAAATATAATTTTTGTTTGCTTGAAAAGTGGTTTAACACTTTAAAACCATTGCTTGCTTGAAATATGGTTTAATACTTTAAAACCAATGTGCTTGCTTGAAATATGGTTTAATACTTTAAAACCATTACATACCAATGAAAAACGATTTATAAATAATACACTAGTATTGAAAAATAGGTTTAGAACACTCACCTTCCTTTTACAATAATTGAGCACGACTCCACAATTTCTCTCGCCTCTGCTATTACCCTACAAATTCAATGTATTAGATCACACACGTCAGCACAACCAAGCAATTTGCACACTTAGTGCTACAATTAAAATTTTCAAAATATTGAATCCCAAATGCCATTCACAGCATATGGATAGATTCTAGATCAGTGACTTCATAGAGTCTAAAACACCCGAAATGATTTCAAAATATGTCCTGAGTGTCCGAATAAAATCCCGAATTTCAACCCGACCGTTTCGAAAAACAAATTCCAATTCAACTCCGACTATCTCGAAAAGAGTCCCAAAAATTCCTAAAAATTCCTAAACTCATTCCAAAAATTTTGGGACTGAAATTTACGGCCTCTCATGGGCTCTAAGAAAATTCCAAGCCATTACATAGCCTTTAAGCTAGAAACAACACAAGTAGGAAAATTTCCTACCTCTTGAAGTTTGACGAAACGCTAAGATATTGGTGTACTCTACGCGTAGCCTTGCCAAGGTGAAGTCCAACTTTGCCTTCTCGTCCGCAACAAAACTGCTACCCGATTTCCGTAGAATTCGAAAGAAATAAAGAGAAAAAATAAAAATCTTACTTTCACTTTCTCCTCGCTCCTCGTCCATCCGTCCGCCTTTCCTTTTGATTTATATCCTTTTTTTAATTACTATTATTATTATTATTATTATTATTAATATTATTATTATTATTATTATTATTTCTTTTAAGTTCAATTATTTTAAATGAACTTTAACTCAAGTCATTTTCTGACTTCCGATATTTTCGTAAGAATCTCGTCCCTGAAGTCACTAGCGATTTATCACCCAAAAATTCGTAAAATATTCCGACTGTCTCAGAATTCGACGAAACATTTATGGGTCACTAGATTTCGCGAGACGAATTTAACTACAAGAACTGCTTGGCCATCCGAGATATAGAGAATTTTCTAGACTTCCTTGAACCATTATGACAATTTATTATTATTATTATCCTTTTGAAATTCCATAATTTGTACTTTCACCCCTCCACTTTCCTTAATTGAAAAAGTGCCACAATGCTTTGAAAACTTTATAATTTCATCCTTAAAAACAAATTTCAAAAATACTACTACGGCACTCAAATAATTAAGGAGCCCTGGTGCAATATATGAATCTTATGGTTACACATACCGTACACCCTCTTGGGACGGGGCGTTACAAATCCTCCATTATTTCTAGAACACTGGCCCCGAAATGAACAAACTAAAGTCAAAGGAAAAAGAAAGTACCCCATTCGAAAATAATTGAGGATACCGACGACGCATCTGGGGTTTCCGGGCTCCCAAGTAGCCGCCTCCTCATGATTCTTCCACAAGATTAATCCAAAGGAATCACCTTATTCCTCAACACTTGTTCCTCATGATCTACAATCCGCATGTGTTTCCTCATAAGTCGATTCTCCTAGTCAGACCGAAGCTCTCTCAACACATGCGAAGGATCTGGGATGTACACAAGCTCTCAGCATATCCACTAACGTCTGAATGGTCCTCTCTGACTAGCCATCCGTCTGAGTATGAAATGATGTGCTGAAATGAAGGTGAATACCTAAAGCTGTTTGCAAATCAATAAACTGGATGTGAACCCGGGTCTGACTAAAACTATCGAAACCGGAACCCCAAGAAGTCTCAATGGTCTAATCCACATACAATCGGCCAACTTTTCCAAAGAATCCTCAACATTAACTTAGTAGTAATGAGCAGATTTCAGCACTAATTCCCAACTATCACCCATATAACTTCACGCGCTCGAGTCCGTGTGGAAGACCCGGCTGCGTAATCCATAGAGATCTTCTCCCATTTCCACCGCAATGTTCTTTTTCAAAGTCTTGTACATCTTGGGGCCACTTAGATGCATAGCATGCGATGAATGTGCCTCTTCCATAATGTCTCTCTTCGCCGCCATACTCCGGTACAGGCATTCTCCGTCCTTTCACTACTGCTGTCATCATCTCTGATTTGAAACTCTGCTTTCTTTCCCTTTTCTATCTCTTCCTTAAGCTTAATCATCTGTGGATCTTGCAATTGCCCTGTTCGAATCTAATCCACTAGGAGAGGTCTAACATGAAATGTAGCTAACAAGGCACCTGAATCCTCAGCCTCCAATATCACCCCTAAAGCTCTCATATCCACCAACAGTGGAAGATAACCTGATCTCATATGAGACAAAGAACTCTCTAGTTGCCTACTCAAGGCATCATACGATGTCTTTCCCGGGATGGTACTCACAGTACAGCCAGAGTCCTTAATCAACCCAAGCCATCTTCTTGCCCTGTGTTGTCCCTTTCTAGGTGAAATATATCAAGACTCTATGACCGTAAAGATCCCCAAGGAATCACCATATATAATGTTCCATTCAGAGAAAACACGACCGCAAGCTCTAAGTCGTGTGAAGTAAATTCTCCCTTCATGCTTCAAATTGCCTAGAGGCATATGCAATCACCCTATCATTCTCGCATCAAAATACAACCAGCGCCTTGTCGGGAAGCACAATCAAACAACAAACCCATCTCTCCCACCCGCAAAGCTAGAATCGAGCTGTCAATCTACCTTTAACTCCTCGAACCTGGTCATGTGCATCCACCCAATCATACTTGACATCTTTTCTTGTCAGCTTGGTCAATGGGGCTGCTATCCTAGAGAACCCCTCAACAAACTTCCTGTAATAATTCCGCTAAAACCAAGAAAAGCTTCGACTGACATTCTCTTCGGTGGTTTCCAATTAACCACTGCTTCTATTTTCTGGGGATCCAAACTTACCCCCTCAACCGAGATCACATGACCTAGGAACAAACACCCCCGTCAAGCCAAAACTGCACTTGCTCAACTTCTGGCATACAACCGTCGCTTCCTTAGGTCTCGCAAATATAATCCCAAAGCCCAATTGCCTTTGAACCCAATTCTAACATACTTAGATATCATCGGGAGCAAAACTATGATGAACCAATCCAAATACGGTTAGAATACCCGATTCATCAAATCCATAAACGCTGCCGGAGCATTAGTCAAGCCAAATGGCATCACCAGAAACTCATAATGCCCGTGAGTATGTCCCGAATACAATTGCAGCATATCACTCTCCGCACCCTCAACCTAGGATACCCCGACCTCAAGTCTATCTCTTATATACCTGCACTTTGAGTTGATCAAAAACTCATCGATCCCAGGGAGTGGATACTGATTGCGGATGGTAACTTTGTCTCACTCATCAGAATTCACACAACCATAAACTCCCATTCTTCTTTCACGAAGAACTGAGATCCCTACTGTGATACGCCTCTAGCCAAATGAATCCCTTACTCAACAATTCCTTCTGAACCGAGCCTTAAGCCTCAACTTCCCTCGGGCAGGAGCCATCCTATAAAGAGGAATGGAAGTGGGCTCATCCCCGATCAAATCAATGGTGAACTCAACTTTCTTCTGGAGGTAATCCCGCAATATCCTCTTTCGAACTTCTAACAACCTGGAATCTCATCCACTATAGTCCCCTCCTTCCCTGCCCCACCATAAGCTAGATAACCTCACAACCCTTACGCGAAGATCCTTTGCGCCGCTGTATGAGATCATACTCGGAAGATAACTCACAGATTCGAACTTTACCTCCAATTCCCTAGTCAAGTAACTTTACTTCCTTTTATAACAATCTAATGTGGCTCTATGGTGAGATAGGCAAATCAGCGTCGAGAGCCACATCAAAATCCTCATATCTAGGGCCAAGATCTCATTGGAACTCCCTGTCCCAATCGTAACTCTACTATCTCTCGACTACCTGTCTGGAGATCGAATGGACCCGAGGGAAGGGAAACCCTCATACGAATTTAATGGCCGGAGCCCTATCCAGCTGATCAAGAGCGCCTCGATGCAAATGAATGCGTGGCCCCAGGTCCAATGAGCAGATACAATCCATGATCAAGGATAAATAATACTAGTAACTATATCCGATTGATCCATCTTCTGAGCACGTGATAGACCCGGCTTGAGCACCTGCCCTCGTCTCGCATCCTCGGGCACTACCTTCGCCTCTACCACCTGCCGCCGCCTTCACCACTCGTGACCGCCCTCTACTCCTGGAAACTCTCTCCGAAGACCTATGAGTGCTCATCTCGTGCAGGGGGCTAGGTTGGCTATCGATGTCTCGTGACCAACTAACCCAGGACACTCCTTAATAAATACCGAAGCATAAAGGAAAACACCCCGTATCATATCTCCTACACCCATGGTGTCGCCTCCGACATATGACGACGGAGTAATACTGGTGCCACCATTGCAACCGGGGGCTTCACCGATCCTTACTAGAGGCCTCCCCGACTCCGCACCTTGGCCTGTAACATCTACTTCGCTCTTCTATCGGATCCACTGTGAGCTCATGGAGAAGTCTCGCGCACTCCTCTACTCTTTCCCCCGCCACCTATACATAGTTGTAGTACTTTTCTCAACCTCAAAGCGGCCCCAATCTAAATCCCTAACTGTCGGCAACCAGACAAATGAACTCGATCCTGGCTGTAATCCGCCAAAATCTGCACTTCGTGACTTCCATCACCCTAAATATATGGAACCAATCCGATTAACTCGAGAACCTCTTCTCATACTCTAACACTGACATGTTCTTCCTCGTCTAATATGAAGAACTCCTGACCCAAATCCTGTGACTCGAGGAAAGAATCTGGCCAAGATATTTGAACCGGTCCCATGATATACCATCGATACCTCCTATCCACGACATCCCTTTTAGTCAGTCTTTAGATTTTATTAACTTTTAGCTTATAAATTGTATGAAATAATATGAATTTTTTTAGTTCTAATTTTTTTTTCAGTATTATATTCATAAAATAATAATATGAAATGATAAAAATTAATTAATTTTGGCAAATAATATTCTAAATTAATTCATAAATTATAAATAATATGAAATATTGTCATTTTTTATCTGGTTATATATAATAATATGGTAATTTTATCACCATAAAAGTAATATATGAAATAAATAATATATTTTATAGTTATAAATAATAATATTTTTTATTTATGATTATAACCATTAATATTTTTTATTTATGAAATTATAAAAAAACTATAAAAATGAAAATGGGTATTTCATAAATCTATAACCATAAATTTATTTATTTATGGTTAAATAAAAACTTTCATATTTTTTAGTTATTATATATATTGTTATAATTTCTATATATTATTATTATTATTATTTATTTCAAATGTGTTAGTTCTAATCAACTCGCTTTACCAAACAATAATTTATAACGCTACTAATCATCGCCGACATAGTCAAACCAAACAACCACTCCCTAGCTATAGCGCCTCACCTTCCAATACATGTAACCGACTTTAACTAGCATGTGTAGGTGGGTGGCATATGCCTAAAATTTTCCACTTAATTATTTTTTTATGCAAGGATAATTTGTCATAGTTCTTTTTTTCTCAGAATATTTTTTTATTCAAACACTTCTTATTACAGTAATGGTTTGATACTTATCTTAGAAAAATATTCCTCTTACCTTGACCATGTACCACTATTATAATAAAAGCTATAACCCTAAATTACCATTTATATATATATATATATATATCTCCAACTCAAAAAAAAAAAAAACTTCAATTTATAATCTTGTTTCCTTTATGACCCATCAATCCTTATCATATCCGCTTATTATTTTGGTGGAACATAAGAAAGAAGAAATGTGATTTCTCCAAATCTCGTGGGTCCCGCTTTGACTATTGTCAACTCAAGGAACCGTGTCTCATATCATGAGACCACATGAGTAAAACGGGCTCCACCTCGTGGGCCCATACATCCATACTACCAAATATATAACCAACTATATTACAATAGTTTCAAAAGTTAATTACACTTCCACACAAACATGTTTAAATCATAATGTTTCATACATGTTTTACAAAAATTGTAATCGTGCCACATGTCGGCTTTCTAAAAGCAAATTTCAATGAGCATCGCCTCCTAAATACTCACCGTACCTGAAAGGGGGATCCCACGACGGGGTGAGAAATGCCTAGTAGTGATAATCTCTTACATGGGTTACTCCCCACCTAAGTGTTCATGCAATGGCAAACCAAACATTCAAGAAAAACATATATGTTCCTACTCAAATGTGTACATGAAATGAATGAGAATGTGACTCACCCTTTCCCACTTCTCGAGCCCTCACTGACTCCCTCACGCATGCCTAATCCAAGTGTGAGAAAACACTGTTTTCAAAACAAAAGGTTTTTGTTCTTGAAAACATAATACCGATTTTTGGTAAAATCTATTGGACAACCCTCCAAGGTGAATTGCTGGGTAACTCTCCAAAACAGTCATGGGTCTTCCTCTGAGATGAACCGTTGGACAACTCTCCAAGGCAATTCTTCGAAAAATCTTCCTTTGAAATCCATTTAGCAACCACATTTTTTTTTTCATGTCATGCACTCACACCTATTATTCTAGGTTATCCCAGTGCATATGAAATGCAATATGTCAAGCTTCACAAATACCATGTTAATATATTAAGCATGGCTATACTAACAAAATTTATACGCAATCATCATGTTATTCATTCATGATAGCAATAACATAAAATTAGCTCACATGGGCTAATATAAAATCCACAGGCTGGCCTCAGGAGTGCCCCATAGCATCACACAAATAACACAACATGTTATTCAATCAAGCAATAACATATCCACACACAAAGCCACACACAAATAGTCCATGGTCAGTTCGGGACTGTGAGAAACCACTCTAGGGATTTCTTCACTCAGTCCAATTCTTTTGGAACCAAAAACACGGCCATCAAAGCCTCAAGATATCCCTATCCATTAAAATGACTTAATAAAAGAATAAATCAAGTAGGAGAAAACCTCACTCTTGGAGTTGTTGAAACTCCACAAAATGAAACCCACGCCGTAGCCCTTGCAACAGAGGACCAACTTTTGCTTCTTGCCTCGCCTGAGTTCATAGACCGATCACTGAAATCTAGAGAAGTGAGAGCTTCTCACTTAAAACTTCTCTTCCTTTATCTTCTCCTTCTTTTCTCTCTATTTTCCCTCTCTTTTCCCCATCCAAATGGTTGGGTCAAGTTGGGGTCAAGAGACTTGTCCTCTCATTGCCACATGTCAACCTCCCTTTGGTTGACTTGGATTTCACCTTATCCCTTATCCATCTAACATGGATTCCTCCTCCAATGGCATTATGCCATGTGTCTCATGTGAGCCCCACTTGGCTCATTGTTTGACTCATTCTGCCCAGGACACGTGGCACCTCCTGAGCCACTCATAAAGTGCCAAGTGTCCCGCACTCCTTTCCATGCCTCGAAAAGCGTGAAATTCCGACTGTCTCGGAATTCGACAAAATTCGACGTGGTAGCTAGATTTCACGAGACGATTCCAACAATGAAGTCTGTTTCGTCATCCGTGATCTAGAAAATTCCGATTTTGACCGAAATTACCATTTTGCCATTTTTTTCATAAAATTAGAATTTTCTTGGGTTTTACAGAATCCTTCCTATTTCTATGGTTTTGTAAAGATTTTTGTGAACTTTGGTGTGAATCCTTGATTCTTCGCTTGTATTTAGTTTTAAGAAATTCTAAACCACCATTATAAGTGTTTCTGTGGAGATGTTTTGAGGGATTCTGCATGTTGTTTTTATGTAGGATGGAATATAAGATTTATGGAAGAAAAGTGAATGAAAAAGGGTGAAATCTACCATTTATGGGCAAAATAACACTGATATCGGTAATTAAATAGGGTGGTACCAAGACCACTTAGTAAAGGAAAATGTACCTGCACTCATCCACTGGTACCGATACCACTCACTGGGGACCAGTAAAGTGAATCGTACCAAGACAAAGTGGTATCTGCACTCAACCCGCAACACGATTAGTACCGCTACCAATCCAAGTGGTATCGGTACCACCGCTTCCCAGTCCCGGATTTTTGCACCTTACATTGTTGAGCTCAAATTCAACACACCGGGAGGGTATAGGAACCCTAATAAATGATTAACTGGATCTAAATAAGAATTAAACTAAGTGAAAATGCACCATACCCGTCGCTGAGGCTGAATGTCAAGTGGGCAAACTTAATGCCCCTATGATAAAATAGTAAGTTCCTGAATACATATAATTGTAGGAATGCCTAAGACCATGTATTAAATGACACGACACTTCGTTACTTGACGCAAGGTGCATTATCTCATCTAAGTGTTTCCTGACTTCGCCAGTGCTACGACACTCCCACAGTTATGTGGGCGCACATCGCTCGATCTTCGCACTCTTGCTAGTGCTAATGCACTTAGCGCCGCACGCACCATCAAAACACAGTTGTATCCCCACCCATTTAGCCACTGGTCAGCAATCCAACAATATATGATAAGAATCAATGACTTAATAAGAGTAAAGAAATATATATATCGCTCAGAATGAATGTACCATGTGTATCTCTGTGATATGTAAGTTCTGTCACTCCACGGTACTTCAGACACGTATAAGTATGCTAAATAACTATAATTATAAGCTTTGTAACCCTATGGAGATCCGAATAAGCATATCCTGTTATAAGTACAAGTATGTGTATTTGTTTGTATTATGGAATTCAAGAAAATTTTGATATATGTCATCATGAGTCCGCTTTACTATAAAATGCTTTTATATGTATATGACATAGGGCTTCCCACTGTTTAAAGTTTAAAGCACTCCAGCCTTCAATCCACAGAGGCGGGTCGGCAGGAGGACGGCTCGTGATCTCTCCGCGATACACTAGGCTAGCACACTAGTAGGGGTTCATAACAAGAGGTTCCGCGCTCTGATTATGTAAATGTAAATGTACACATATGTAAACGACTCAGACTGATGTATATGACACTACAAACACCATCACTTGCAGTAGTTTTATTTTGTATTTTTGTATAATGAGTATTTTGATTAATAGCTTATAAGACTTGGGCTCACCAACGCCCGAAAAGCAGTAAAGAGTCCTAGTATTGTCTCATGCCCCCCGCTCCACTCCTGGTGGGATCGTGAAGGATGACAACAAGTCAAACCATTAGAACACAAAATTTGACTTCCACTTTCAACCAAGTATATCACTCAATTCAAGCAATGATATACTACAATCATATACCAATCTGGACACAATCATTAAAAAGCCTAAGTTGTAGCAGTCCCGAAAAATGGACCATAACTTGAGTTATAGAGGTCCGATTTGGGTGATTCAAAACCCTACATCAAGTTATTAGATAGAGATACATTTTCCTTGAAGAATATTAGTCTAAATTCTCACTTTCCCAATCAAAAATCAATCCCAAAAACTGACAAGAGGTTCACAAAAACAGGCGCCTCTATGGTAGTCCCGAAAACACCATAACTTAGGTTATAGATGTCCAATCAGATTCAAAATCCTAACATCAAGTTCTCAGATAGGGCTACAATTTCCTTGAAGGATACTAGTCCAAATTCTCCATTTTTCTCACCAAAAATCAGCCCTAAAAACTGGACATCATATAGGGTCAAAACAGGGCACTATTCCCATAATCCATTATTTTGCCAAACAGCCCCTTAGGGAAAAAATGGCCAAACAGCCATTTAGGGCATTAAAACTCAACCAAACAGCCCCTAGAATGGAAAATAACCAAAATAGGAAGAATCCCTACATCTTAAAGTGTGAGCAATGACCCGAGGAAGTTCCGTGAACACTTCCTGAACCTGAATCTTTCGACTTCCCGAACCTTCCGCACGAAACCTTGGCGAAACATGGAGTTTCTGGTATCCACGCCAGAGCCCCCACCGATAACTCCAACTTAGAACCCTGGTCGTCTAAGACTCCGCCCCAACTGATCTCAGGATCATAGAGAGAAGCTGGAGCCTCTGTTACACTCTCTCTTCTCCTCTCTCACTCTCACGACCAAACCATAAATATGGTATTTTCTCCCCCAAAAATGATCCTTTTTAACTACTTTTGTCCAACTCACTTAAGTTGGACATATGGCCCATGTCGTCGCCATGTGTCCACGACCCATCCGAGTTCGTTTCTACGCCAAAACAATTTATTTTTGTCTCGGTTCAAGTTCAATTTAGTTTAAATGAACTTAATTTAAGTTATTTCCTAAATCTTGATATTCTCATAAAAATCTCATCCCTGGGAGTCACTAGACGTCTCACCAAATCGTGAAAAATCCGACTATCTCGAAATTCGACGAAAATTTTATGGGTAACTAGATTTTGCGAGACGAATCTAACGGTGAAGTCCGTTTCATCATCCAATATCTAGAAAATTTTATAGGCTTCCCTAAACCATTTCGACAATTTTATCGTTTATATTTTTTTTAAAAAATTTTTTCTCTGTGTTTTACAACTAAGTTTGGATTTCTTTTAAATTAATAGAATATGTAGTTGAACATTTCCAAGTTGTAGAAATTAATGTAGATGGACATTGGTATCTCCGGTGAGTATAATCTGACCTTACAATTTGGTGGAAAGTTCCTTATCCGTTGGTGAACGACCCCTAAAATAGCTAACTAAAAACAAAGCGTAGACTAGCTGGCCGAGGTTTGTGCCAAATAATTATAAAAAATGTCATGAGTGTATATGGTTTGTGGTTAGAATGAAAAGGTAAAACCAATTCTCGAGAGTTTAAGGGACATTTACATAAGCTCAAAGTGTGTTTGTAAGTAAAATTGTATTAGAAAGTGTAAAATTAATAATATTATTTTGGGATGAACTCCACTACCCTAATGCATCGTGATTTGATCATTATGTTATGACTTGTGATTGTGGCATCAGATGTAAAAATTTACTCGAATATATAGATAATGAGACATCTATTTAGTCTGAGATTAGCTTCGAGTGTGAGTATTAAATACAATCAACCTACAATGAGAAAGAGAGAAGCCAAAAGGGTCCGTATTATAAGGATATTAATATATTATAGAAATATAATATATATATTATATATATATATATATATATATATATATATATATATATATGTCACAATTCGATTCCCTTGGCCCGAATTCGATTGGAGGATCCGAACTGAAATCGACGCGAGACCGCATACTGGACTCCTTTACTCCGATTTTTTTTTAAAGCCAAATTATACCCGTGGGTATGGCCCACATATTATAACAACGTAATCAATAATGACCTATACATTTACCGAGTCCCATTTACAAATACAAAACTTTTACACTTTTACAATTACAAATCGAGTACCTAACCTACATGTAGTGAACCCTTACAAGTGTGTGGCCGCTCAACCGTATGGATGTTTGCCGACGTTCTTCTCGTACTACACGGATTAAAAACCCGTGCTAAGCTTCTTTACGCTAGGGAAACATTTCTATGCATATACACATTTAACGCATAAAACAATAATGTATAATATAAATTTCATGCATTTATATTATGTTTATACGAAAGTATTTTTCTTATAACAGTTTACGCTTATTCGATCTCCCGTAGGAGCTACAGATCTTAGTTCTTATGCGTAACTTATGCTATCACAAACTTATGTTCATTCAAGACTCAGAGGAGTTACAAAACTTATACTCATTCGTAACTTATACTTAACAGTTTATGTTTATTCAGACTTCGAGTTACGTAATCCTATCCTTATACGGAGTTTACCCTTATTCGGAGGTACCCGTAGGTATCGCCGAAATTACGGAATGTATACCGATAATGCGTAACTTTATTCCATACGTAAGTACTAGGGTACTACAAAACTTATACTTGTATTTCAAATCTGATAATTGAGTACATGGTAACTTATACTTATCTTACTTAACTTATATTGGTCTTGGCTGTAACTGACATGTATTTCGGGATCTTATACATGTCTTACAGAGCATATTCTTATCTAATGAACTTATACCGATCTTACCGAGCATATACTTATCTACGGAACTTATACCCGATCTTTACGGGATACGAGTACACCTCAGGGTACTATCGACTTATACTCGCTTTATCGATATCGGGAGTACTGTGAGGTACCACCGACGATACTTTATTTTACAGAACTTGTACTTGCTTTACCGATACGAGAGTACCCGTGGGTAATACAGAACTTATACTTATGTTACTGAGACAAGAGTACCCTTGGGTACTACAAAACTTATACTTATGTTACTGATACGAGAGTACCCGTGGGTACTACAGAACTTATCAAATACAGGAGTACCCGTAGGTACTACGGAACTTATCAGATCGGGGACTTGACCGGATACGCAGGAGGTACGTAGGTACCTCACGAGGACTTATTCAAATGCAGAGTGCAGGTAGGTACTACGAGACTTAATCAAATACGGGAGTACGGGTAGGTACCTACGGAACTTAATCAGATACAAGAGTACCCTTAGGTACTACAGGACTTAATCGGAGGCAGGGAGTTAATCGACGGGTGTACATGGGTACTACATAACTAAATCAAATCTGAGAGTACCGCGGTACTCACGGAACTTAATCGAATACGAGAATGAGGCTTACTTTCAGTCCACGAAGTACGTAGGTACTACATAACTTATCTGAGAGATACATTGGATCTTTACTCTTATTCATTATTCAGGGTCCTATCATATAACTGTTTGACTACCTAGACCAGTTATGCGAATGAGTAGGATACGACCACCAATTAGTACCCAGAAGATACTATCTGTCTGGATCTTGTAGCACTAATCAAGGCTATTTGGAATGCGAATAGGAGTGCCACTTAGCACTGAGGACAGGGTGCAGTAGCACAAATCAAGAATCTTAGAAGTACTATCCAGGAGTGCGGAGCACTGTCGGGAGTACCGAAGTACTATTCGAGTCTTAGGAGCACTAATCGGGAGTGCAAGTACTAATCAAAGTCTTGGGACTAATCGAGGAATATCCAGTACTAGTCGGGACAGGAGTGCAGAAGCACTAACAGGAGTACCGAAGTACTAATCAGGACAGGAGTGTTGTGTCATTAAATAACTGGTCTTAGGTGGTTTTACAATTATATGAGTTCAATAACTTACTATCTTATAATAGGACATTGTTAGCCACATTATGCGTTCATGGTCGTATTCCATATCTTTGGTAGGAGTATGATGGGCATGTAATCCCACACCTTATTCATGTGATTCTTTATTCTTCTATGAATCTACTTTGCAGGAATTGGAATCAATCAGTCGGATCGTCCAAACTCAAGTTATGGCATTTTCATGCCAACTAGTCGGTTCTGGAATTTTACCGAGGACAGTTTGAAATATTTATTTTCCAGTGCCTTGTCTCGATATTTGACACTGCTTCGTGCTCCTTTAAAGTTAAGGTACTAAGGAGTTCCTATTCAACAAATCCACCCAATTTAGACAGGAACTCAAGTTACGTCGAAACATCGGACTTCTCTATGTTCAAGCTGGAACCAGAATTTGGCTTGCATGGTCCACTTTGAGTGAATTTTAGGCCACTGAATCAAATTTGGTTATACCTATTCTTTAAATTTTGGTTCTCCTTGAAGTCTATTTTGCATCCACTTGAATCACTCAAATCGGATAGAAATAGGCAAGTTCTTATTTAAAGTAAAACTGGTCAGAAACTAAGAGATACAGGGGAGCAGGTGTACCGGTACACCCCTAAAGTGTACCGGTACACATTGGCCAAAAATGGCCAGAACACAAAGTGTACCGGTACACTTTCAAAGTGTACCAGTACAAGTCACCCGAAATGCCCTAAAATGTGTGTTTTTCACCCCTTTTTCTATGTTTTGATGCGATCAACTCTACGCCCAGGCACACATCAAAACCATTCAATTCACCTTGGAATCTACTTTTCTATTCAATTTCTCCTTCAATACTTATCTTAGTTAAAGACTATCATGAATTACTTCAAAACCCATTCCAATATGGGTTGCCAATATACAGTAAACTCAAAAAGTTTGTTAGGATTTATTCTAAACCACTAATTCAATTATTCTCAATTAACCACCATGAATTCATCCCTCAAAGAGGATTTCATGAGCTTCTTGTACCTGTGGGTTTTACCCACCTTACTTGCCATCATTTTTAGGTTAAGATGAAACCCTAGAAAAACCCCAAGTTTGGGACAAGCTACTAACCAACAGGATGGCAATTCATACATAATCTTGAGATCATAACGAAGTTGGTTTCCATACCTTGGCACATTGATCTTGACTCCTCCATCTTCTTCCTCTTCCTCTTCCTCTTCTCCTTCTTCTCCACGTTTTTTTTCCTTCCACAAATGAGACCAATTTGGTCTTTAAATTCCATGTTTGCTAAGGCCTTGTTTGGCCCTCCAAAAACCCATTTTTGTGTTAGCTTCCTCTAATTGCATTTTGGCCTCTCATCTTCTAGGAATTACACAATAATTCCTATTATTTATTCTTTATTATAATTCTTTCAAATTAGCGACTTTTAAGCCCCTTTTGGACAATTTACATATTTGTCCTTAAGTTTTGTAACTTTCGGTCTCTGATTTAGTGTTTCGCATTTAACTCACGAAGCAGTCAAATTATGCTACAAATACCACTATTATGTCGAAAGCGACTAGGGTATATTTCAAGGGTGTTACAATATATATATATATATATATATATATATATATATTGTTCAAGAGGTAATATAAAGTGCAAAGTTAAAGAGAAGTATATTATTACTCTTTAGTACACAACGAGAAAAATATAGGAAAAGAGAGGGAACTTAGAAATGAGAAAGAAAGAGAGATAAATGAAGGGAGGGAGCTTTCTTTCTTCCTTTCTTTCTTTCTTGAAAAGGGATGCCATTGTACAAAGAGGGGAGAGCCTTTTATAGACTTACCTAATCACCTTATACCTTCAGGAACCATATAAGGTGAGGTTCATAAAGAAGTCTGAAAGCCTTCATGAATTAGCTTTGATGTTGATGTTGTTTCTATTCAATAGGTTATTAGGTTTCATGTATGTGGTCATTCACCACATGAATAAATCCTTTATTTACAATGCATGGACTAAGTACCATTCAGGAATATACCTCATTCAGGCACTAGTAAAATAGTGGATTAGGAAACTGGAAAAAGTACAATATTCATATGTGAAGTGTTATTGATTACTCTTAGATCTGTAGGACTGCCTCCTTTAAAAACAACTGCTAGTAAGAACCAGTGGGATAAAACCTAGACGAAGGGAAAAGTAAAATTTTATAACACATCATGTCTTAAGCATCTCCCTGTCCCAATGTCTTTTGTTCAAACATTTCAGTCATATTAACTTCTTGAATGTTGAAGTTAGCCATGACTTTGTGAACTAAGTGCGCTAGATTATCACTTGAAGTATTGGTGGACCTTAATTTCACCACTCTTACGAGTTATGTGTATCGCGAGCTTTAGGAAGTATGTTTTAGTTCGATCTCCTTTGATATAACCTCATTTGATCTCTGCAATGCATTCAGTGTTATCTTCAAATAATGTTGTCTTTGATAAAGGGGAGTCCGCATGATTCTTGGATAGGTTGAATCATCGATCTTAGCCATATGCATTCAGCACAACCAGTGGTGTAATCTCTAATGATTCGATGATGTGGCCACTTTGTTTGCTTAAGGATCTCCCTGGTGTAGTTCCATTACGATTAAACACATACCCTATTTGTGATCTGGCCTTATGTAGATTACGAAAGGTATCTGCATCGACATATCGAACAATTGTTGATTCCTTTGAGTAAAATAGACCCATATAAGTTGTTCCTTGGAGATAACGCAAAATATTCTTGATACCATTCCAATGTCTTTGGGTTGGAGCGGAACTGTACCTTGCTAATAAATTGGCAGAAAAAACAATATGTAGGTGAATACAGTTAGCAAGATATATAAGTGCACCAATGACACTAAGATATGGTACTTTAGGACCAAGTAATTCTTCACCCTTTTCACAAGGACGAAATGGGTCTTTTTTCACGTCAAGTGAATGGACAACCATTGGCGTACTTAAAGGGTGTGCTTTATCCATATAAAAATGTTTTAAGATTTTCTTAGTATATGCCAATTAGTAAACTAAAAATCTAGTAGGAAATGCTTTCGATCTGATTTGAGACAAAATTTTGTTTTCCCAAGATCTTTCATTTCAAATATTTTGTTGTTCTTGTGAGCTCTTCAAGAATCCCAATAAGATTTAGATCATCAACATACACAACAATAATTGCAAATCCGGTTTCTGATTTCTTAAAAAAAATGCATGGGCATATAGGGTTGTTTTCATACCGTTCTTTCAATAAACACTCGCTGAGGTGATTGTATCACATGCATCCGAATTGCTTCAATCCATATAGAGATTGTTGTAATTTGATTGAGCACATATTACGAGGCTTTGTAGTATTTGCTTCAGGCAATTTAAATCCTTCAAGGATTTTCATATATATGTCATTATCTATGGATCCATATAAATAAGTTGTGATGACATCCATGAGACGCATATCCAGTCTTTCAAAGACCGCAAAGCTTATTAGAAAGCGAAAAGTAATTGTGTTCATGACAGGAGGAATATGTTTCCTCATAGTCGATACCGGATCTCTGCGAAACCTTGTGCTACTAATCGGCGCTTTATATCTTATGATCATTATTTTCAGTGCGCAGCGCAGGCTTCATTTGTACCCAGCAGGCTTTACACCTATAGGTGTTTGGAATCTGAGGTCCAAAAACATCGTTTCATTAAGCAGGTTTAATTATGCTGCATAACTTCTTTTCATTTTAACCCGATCATTTCTATTTCGACATTCTTCCATTTTGTGGTTAGGGATTCATCATATTTTACTGATGTCTAAGGCCATTGGAAGAAAAATATTATTGATAATAACTTTATTTCGATCCCATTTTTTCTCTATTGTGCACATAATTTATTGAGATCTCATAATTTTCAGTGCCAGGTCTCTTCACGGGCTATTTCTTTTATTTGAACCTCTTCAAGGGTCTTTTGTTTAATATATGACTCTGTGACCTTTTGTTACCATATACCACTTGAGGGCTTTGCTCATGCCACCTCTGAAGGCCTTTTGTTTATCTTGTGCCTCTTCGGGGTATCAATTCTCATTTGTGTTCTCCTCTTAGGGGAGTTATGTCTTTTAGGCGATAGGTCTCCCGCGCCAGGCGTATTTTATATCATTTGCTAATTGTCTGCTAAGGACATCAATCCATTCATTAGTCGTAGCCGGGATATGTGCCTTTGTCCTACTTTCTTTGTATCGATAAGCATCTACTAATTGGTTGCTAGATTTTGCAAAATGAATGATCCTTTGAACTTCTATTTCACATTGATTTGTATGAGGATCAAATGAGACATTATAGATGGATTCAAGTAATTTCTCTCGTTGTTCTTACGGAACTGACTTTCTCCCCTAATGGAGAATACCTCCTATTAGAATGACAATACGCCATGGCTGTAAAAAGATCTTACATTAAGGGTTGAAGATATCATATGATAGACGGAGAATCAAAACCTACATAAATCTCAGTCTTCATTGGGGACCCATTTTAGTCTGTTAATGTGATTGCAATTGGTATATATTTGCATAACCAAATATTCATAAGTGAAAATGTGGTTGTTTACCCAGTACAAGTCTTGAAGGGGAGTACTCATGGTAAGATGTTGGTGTAATTCATATTGGAGCTTGCGACATGCATAATAGCATTTCCCCGGTAGATCTTTGGTAATTTGGTCTTCATCAGTAGTGGTCTAGCTGGTGAAGACATTTGATCAAAAAGACTCTACTCAACCATTTTGGGTATGAACATGAGCAACATGATGTTCAATATTTATCCCCGATTGACATCTGATAGTCATTTTTGTAAATGGTCACGAGTATTATCAAGTCTTATTATCTCGATTGGATAATCAGGGAATTATGCTCTTAACTTGGTCATTTGTGCAAGGAACCTAGAAAGGCAACATTTCTTGTGGAAAGAAGACATACATGTGACCATTTAGTGGAGGCATCTATTAGGACCATAAAATAGCGAGTTGATAAATTTGGATGAATGGGTCCATATATGTCCCATGTATTCTTTCGACAAAGCGGTGAGGTCGGATGCGATTTTATTAAATGATGGTCTGACTATTAACTTACCTTGTAAACAAGGGTCACAAGAAAATTCATTGGGCAAAAGAATATTCTGGTTCTTTAATGGATGCCCATGTGATTGTTCTATTATTCGCCACATCATTGAAAATCCAGGGTAACCTAGCCTATTATGCCAAAGATTAAAAATCTATGGGTCATTGAACTTCTTGTTCATTACAATATATGACTCAATTGACTTTATGGTGTAATTATAACCAGAGGAGAGAATATCGGGAGCTTTTCCGCAACAATCCCTTTCCCATAAATTATAGAGGTAATATATAAAATTTCTTTATTACCTTCATTCATAGTTTCAATATGATATTCATTTTTACGAATATCTTTAAAACTAAGCAAATTTCTTGTTGATTTTCTAAAATATAATGCATCATTAATATGGAATCTAGTTCCATTTGGTAGCATTATGCTTAGTAAAGGTTAGCCAAATATTTGGGCGTACGACAGGTACGCAACCAATGCCCTTTCATACCATATATATGGAAATTATTCTCATGGTTTTTGTAAGGATTATCCCTTATTTACTTCCATGCCCCATTGTTAATCTACTTGTAATTGGTGAGATTTTCCTTTTCCAAGGATTTGAGGGATCATCAATATGATATTTAGAATTTCTTCCATGATCAATCTTCATCCATGCCCGCGAGTTTGAGATGATATTGATTCACTTCAGGGAATCATTCAAACCTAATTGGACTAGATTGATTATTTTTCATCAAAATTTTAATAGTTTATTTAGCATCAAGGATCTAAGATAGATAACCCCTTTCTAAAATGTCAAATGTCATAAACTTGAATTTTGTGAGATTTGACATTGTGGACAAACTTTTGATATAAGAAAAAAAAAAATTTAAAATCAACTACAATAAATGTCAATATAGATTTTGACTTACAATCAAATCAAATATATTGAGCTTTAACAATATATTGTAAAATCAATATTAATATACACAAATAAAATCATCTTGAAATAACATAAATTATTAATTTATTGTGATCTAGAAATGGTATATAATATACCAATGTAAAAGGAGTAGTCTTCGTGAAGCTTTTAAACGACCACCATTAAGTGATAAAATTGAGCATGGTATAATACTATTAATTGACTAAGTATCATCCATTCAAGGGCCAAGGCTATGCTTATGACATATATTGTTTATATGATAATCACATTTAAATGTTATGTGTACATACATATACCATACTATACATACAACATATAATATCATAAATGTAAAATATGTCATGACATCTATTATATCATAAATAACACATAACTGAAGTTGTATGTGATAAGTGAATGCTTCCACGTTATAGTTATTAAACATGTGCAAATTACCCATATATGTTATATAATATATCCATGACTTCTCTCAATTTTAGAGCAATTAGCATTCATAGTATCAATCGTGATCAAATATAATTGTAGATATGAAAAATTGAAATAACTTCAAGTTAGGGTTAAGAAGTTACCTTCAGAGCAAAGTCATGCTGATAACGTGTTGTGAAATTATTATAAAGTGCAAAGTTAAAGAGATGTATGTTATTCTCTTTTTGTAGACAACAAGAAAAATAGAGGAAAAGAAAGGGAACTTAGAAATTAGCAAGAAAGAGAGATAAATGGAGGGAGAGAGCTATCTTTCTTCCTTTCTTTCTTTCTTGACGGATGCCATTGTCTGAGAGGGAGAGAGCCTTTTATAGACTTACCTAATCCCCTTATACATGAACCATATAAATGAGGTTCATAAAGGGAATTCATGAAAGCCTTCATGAATTGGCTTATTCATTTGGTCATTCAATCCTATTCAATAGGTTATTAGGTTGTTGTATGTGGTCATTCACTACATGAATAAATCCTTTATTTACAACATATAAATATATGACTTTAATTATAGCTTTGCAACTTTATTTCATGCTTATTAATTTATTTTTGGTCTGAAAGACAATTTAAAAATATTTGGGTGTGGTCCTCCTTCCATTCCTTCTCCTCCTCCTCAAGTAAAGAAAAGGGGAAGTATTATTAATGATAATGTAAATAAATATTTTTTTCCTTTTCTTTTTGTTGGGACTCTTCAATATGTTAAGGTTGTGGATCGGAGTTACTCTTTTATCAAGGCATGTATTGGAAAACCCAATTATTCAATTTGAGTTTTATTTTTATATTTTTATTTTATTTCTTTTATATTAATGGTAGCCCCTGATGAATTGTAGTAAGAGGAATCTCTCTTTTATGGTGTTTTTCTCTTTCTATTCAGAATTTGATAGATAAAAAAGGTCAGTATAAATGGAAAAAGAAAAAGATGGGTTCGTGTGTGTGTATCATATAATAGGGTTAAAAAGCTCTTAACTTGGGAATAGGTTCGTACATTTTCAAGCGAACCTTAAAAGTTTTTTTTTATGAAAATTTATCTTTATTATGTCCCATTTTTTAGGGGAAATTATATTTAGGTTAACTCAAATGCGATTTATCATGCTTATGAATAAAAAAGACAAATATTTAGCTTTTTTCTACTCACTTAATTTTTTAGAAATTGTATTAAAATTAGAATTTTTGATAGCGTGACAATGTATTAATTATATTTTTATTAACCCAATACCATTGCTAAGAAATTTAAAAGAAAGTTAAAATGAAATAATTTTATTTAAAATATATGTAAGCTCTCATCGGCATAGACAACTTGCCCGCGGATGTTGCTAAGTCGACCCTCCCTTTCGCCTTGTTCTTGTATGCTCCACTTCTACACGCGGTTTGGATGCTAAGAGAGCCAAAGAGATCGAACGAACACTTGAAAAGAAACTCTATTGAAGGAAGAACTCTCTCTGATGCTTTGAGAAGCTCGGCTTTGGTTGGTTGGGTGGTGCCTTGGCCAAATGAGAGTCTCCTCTATTTATCGGCTGTGACACCCTAAATCTTGAGGGTCTTTTTATTTTATTTTTAATATTTTTCCACAGGTAACCTACAACAAGCTATATAATAGCCTCATTCACGCATACTCACGTGTCATTCAATTATCAAGCAATGACACATATGAGTACCTCTCATTCAAGACTCCCGAGTAATTAATGCACTTAGTGCGATGATCCAACTTTAAAATATGTGGGTGCAAATGCCATCCACAGGCATATGGTTAGATTCTATACTCAGAGATTTTATCCATAGAGTCCAAGAACGCACAAAACGGACTTCGAGACGAGGAAGTTATCGTCATAGAAGTTGGTCTTCTGAGGCTCATTCCCTACAGAAACCTGAGTCGGCTTGGCCAAAGGAAATTCGACTCGGCGAAGAGTCAGCTTGGCTATATTTGAGCACCAAATTCCATCAACATGCATGTGGTCAGATTCTAGACTCAAGAAGCTTTCCATAGAGTCTAAGAACACCTGAAACGGACTTCGGACAAGGAAGTTATGGTCATCCGAAGTTGGCGCTTCATGACGACGGCGACATCACGAGCCCCGATAGGTACCTCTTTGTCTTTCGTCACTTTAGAACACAATATGAGCTCATATTGTATTGAGCTATATATGGATGGATTCTAGACTCAAAGGTATTTCGATAGAGTCTACGAACACAAAAAACGGACTTCGGACGAGAAAGTTATGGTCATCCGAAGTTGTACGGTAGAGCTCATTCCTGTGAGCTCGACGGGCGACCCGACCCGAAAGAATTCATTTCGACCTCACATAGTTCATCCTTGAGGTTGGCTACACACAGATCCATCCCTGCGCAGGCTCGGCCGTGCACGGCTCATCCTGCACAGGCTCGGCCACACATGGCTCATCCCACAGGCTCTGCGAAGAGGTCGACTCATCCCGAGGCTTGGCGAAGAATTGACTCTACCCGAGAGGTCAGACTCGGCCTCTGATCATCCACTATTGAGGTTGGCTACACACAGCTCATCCCTGCTGAGGTTGGCTACACACAGCTCATCCCACTTTGAGCTCGGCCATGCGGCTCATCCTGTGAGCTCGACCACATGGCTCGACCACACGGCTCATCCTCTTAGACCCTTAGTATAAGGCCATAGCAGAGGCTGTAGGAGTCCCGATTTGGGTGATTCAGAAGCTATGTCATTTCTCAGTGAAGCTACAATTTCCTTGAAGGATGCTAGTTCAAATTCTCACTTTTTCCAAACCAAAAATCAGCCTCAAGAACTGATCATCACATAGGGTCAAAATAGGGCACTATTCCCCTGACTCTTCACTAGTGAGACTCGGCCTACAGCTCATCCACGAGCACGGCCGGAAGAGGTCAGCTCATTCCAAGAGAGCTGGGCCAGAAGAGGTCAGCTCTGCCCTGAGGTCAGCTCGACCCGGAAAGTCAGCTCGGCCGAAGAGCTCGGCCACAGCGACTCGCCCTCTTAGGCAGCTCCGGCCCAAAGGTCAGTATCTTAAGTTTGTAGAGACCCGATTTGGGTGATTCAAAAGCCTACATCAAGCTCACTGATGGGGATACAATATACCAGAAGGAAACAGAGCCAAATTCCCTTTACTTCCCAACCAAAAATCAGTCTTAAATTTCAGCTAATACATAGGATCGAAATAGAGCGACTACATGGTTGAGGCACAACGAACATCCCACCTCAGCCCGAATCTGACCCTTAACAAATTGTATTAAACATATAATCTGAGTTTAATTACAATTTATTTACATCACAAGTACAAAATTTTGACAACAGTTTAGTTTAAAACAAAAAAAAACTGGGTTTTCTACCCAGAAATTTTACAAAAGAACACAATAAGCCATCTTAGATCTTCGCCTCGACCTAAAACCTCATGAGTACTTATACTCTTAGTGTACTGGGTGCTGAAAATATTTTTCCCACAACGGTGTGAGCTATGCCCAGTAGATAAAGTCTCCTACAAGGGCTACTCCTACCTAAGTGCACATGCAATGGCATAATCTATAAAATCATTCACACACATTCATATAAAATATGCATATCTCTATATGAATGTCTATGTCATGCCCAGTCCTCACTCCGGCTCTCTGACATGCACTTTCCATGTGGCTGAAAAACTAGTTTAAACAAAAGCTTTTGTTTTTGAAACCCACCGAACAACCTCCGATATAAGACAACCCAATATTTTACACACTTGACAACCTCCGAATAGTAAAACCACCGGACAACCCTCGAGTATCGAACCACCTGACTATCTCCGAACCTCTTATCGACAACCTCCAATAGAGTTCATTGACAAAACTCTCGATATGTTTTATCGGACGACCGAATCATCATTAGACAACCGAATACCCATTTTATCTATGCACTCACACCCGATGGCTGATGACCCCATGCATGCAATGATAATGTCACCGCAGATAATATCTCATGTTACATGTATGATGGAAACTACATGCAACACTCATAATACATGCTTCACACCAGCATCATGTTAATATATAACAAGCATGCACATATTAACATCATTTTCTGCCAACTGCGATGTTATTCAAACAAGCACAATAATACAAAACTGGATTTAAATCTACAAACTCAGAAACAGCATGCACAAGACACAACCAAGATCATCCCGCTCAAATCCCAAACTACAAGATAACAATCGCCTAACCTGTAGTTCAAAACTACACCTTAAACCGGCCCTAATCCAACAATTTCTATCGAAATTATTCTTTAAACCAGCCCACTACTGGCTAACCCTCATGGCCATTTCATGGCTCTTAAACAAAGACTAAATCCGCAGGTAGGAGAGGAACCCCTACCTTCGAAACGCAGATCCGTTCACCGGCCGTAACTCTCTGTTGTTAATTAGGAGAACCGCTGCCTTCTCCTGTCTTTCTTCTCTTTCTTCTTTCCTTCTTTTTCTTTTTCTTTTTCTCTTCTTTTCCTTTTTCTCTCCTCTTTCCCACCGAACAAATTTGCCTAGGTGGAGAATACTACCTAGGCGTAGAACACCTCTTCCTTTCTCTACAGACATATAGCATTCCATGTCATCTAAGTCACTATCCTCCTCATGCAAGATAGGCGGACACTTGGCTTCCACCCAAGTGCCAAGTGTCTCGTGCCATGGCATGCATCTTCATGCCATGTCACCCTCTCTCATTTGTCCGTTTGTCTCGAACACGTGCAATTCCGACCTTCTCACTCACGCACCCGATCATGCACTCCAGATTTCGCGAGATGAACTCAAAGGTATGACCCATGTCGTCATCCGAGATCTAGAGAAATTCCCAGGTTTGCAACCGGTGTCTATCATTTTACTTTATCCGGGGTCTCACATAGGCACCTTAGGAAATCACTAGAACCTTGGATGATTCCTTACCATTCATGAATATTCTAGAACATCCTAGTGTGTACAAGTATATACAAAACTATTATGGAAGACTTTAGATTACTCTCCCACATTCCATAGTCTTCCTACATCTTTCACAATCTTCCACATCTTTCCATATCCTTCCATACCCTTCCAAGCATCCTTCCATCAAAGATAAGGTAAATTTGAATTTTTCCAAAAAATTGCAAAACGGTAAATTGTCGCTATAGTACAAGTTGCAAAATTGGAATTTTTCTAGATCTCAGATGAAAAAACAGACCTCACCATCGGATTACTCTCTTGAAAACTAATTACCCAGAAGAATTTCGTTGAATTCCGAGATAGTCGAATTTTCACAATTTTCTGGCCGTCGTGTCCGTGGACCTCTAAAAACGGGATTTTTTAAAAAAATCTGAAAGTGGAAAATAAATTAAGTAAAGTTCATTAAAAATAAATTGAACTTGAACCAAGAAGAAATAAATTGTTTTGGGGTAGAAACGAACCCGAACGGGTCATGGACATGTGGCACGACGTGGGCCACTCATCTAACTTAAACTTAAGTTAGAGAAAAGGGGAGTTAGGGCTGAAGATAGCCCATTTTTCATGTTGTTGACCATGAGAGAGGGAAAGTGAGAAAGGAGAGAGAGACTCTAATTTCTCTATATGATCTATGGAGATTGATTGGTTGGAATTCGCCGGGCCAAGAACGAAAATCATTCAATTCGACTTGTGGCTACGTGGTCGGGTACAAAAAATACCTGGATTTCGCCAAAGATTCAAGCAAAGAGTTTGGGAAACTAAAGGTTTCATTTAGGGAAGTGTCAACGGACTTCTAGAGTTTCTTCTAAGCTCTAAGAGGTAAGGATTCTTCCTACTTTGGTTTATTTTCCGCCTAAGGGCTATTTGTCAGGCTTTTCGCTTCCTAAAGGTTGTCCGGATTAAAAAAATCAGCTTTGTAAGTAGCTCTTAGGGGCTGTTTGGACTGATAACTGGCTCCTATAGCTCCTTAGGGGCTGTTTGGTTTGAAAATCAAGTTTTATGGCTCCTAGGAATACAAAATTTTTTGAGTCAGGAATGTTGCCCTGTTTTGGCCCTATGAAACATCTAGATTTTAGGACTGATTTTTGGTTGGAAAAAGGGAGGAATTTGGACTAGTGTTCTTCATGGAAACTATAGTTTCATCTATAAACTTGATGGGAGCTTTTAACTCACCAAATTGGACCTCTATAGCCTGGTATGCACATCCATTTTCCGAGATTCGGCCATAGGGCTAAATTTTGCTTTGACCCTATACAATCGTCCAGATTTTGGGAAACAGATTTTCAGTTAGGAAAAGAGGGAATTTGGGCCTATGTTCTCTATGGAAATTATAGCTGCATCTGTAAAATTGATTTAGGCTTTGAATCACCCAATTTGGACTCTACAACCTAAGTTATGGTCCATTCTCGGACTTCTACAAATTTTTAGGTTGTTTCAATGGTTCGTGGTCCGTGATTTTGAATCAAGTAGGGGGGACTTGCTTCTGAACTAGGTTCGAAACTATCCTATGGTATGTTATGGCTTGTTGTGTGGAATGTTTTGTGGGAATCTCTATGCCACAACCGGTCTTGAGGATCAAGTTGTCAGTGCTTGAGTTTGAATGACATCCTTTGTGGTAATTGATTGAAGGTCAATATGTGTGTCCTAAATGTATTGACATGCGATGAGTTTGAAGGATAAGGCTAAATGGATATTTGTTTGTAGGCTATTTGTATGTTATGTCACAATTTGCCTAGGAGGATAAAGTGTGTCATTGCTTGATTATGATGACTTGTTGATGTTTATATATGTGTGTGCAAATATATTGACATGAAATGTGATCGTTTTGGAAATTTTGTATGGCCATCGATATAATTGGCCCATGGTACACGGTAGTGTATGGTTTTAGCATTGTCCATGTAGCATTCATTATGCATGTGGCATGATATAACATGCAACAGTGCATTGCATTGCATGTGCACGGGACATCGTGAATGAATGGTGAGTGCATGGTTATAATCAACACCGTTCGTGTTTGATCAGACTCGTACCTAGAGGGACAAAATTCCGCACAGTTGTATATAAAATGAAATGAAAATGAAAATATGTGTTGGGTAACAGCAAGCAGGATAGATACTTCGGTGAAAGCCCCGAGCATTTTGTTATACATATGTGTCAATTCTGGTGAAAGCTCCGTATAAAGTGTAGGCCTATGGGCCCGCGTGAGACTCCCGAAAATTCGCATCCACAAAAAGACACATGGTTCTGAATACAAATGATCATTGAGGAGTAACATCCAAAAAGCTTTTGGTTTGAAAACAAATGAATTTGTTTTGTAAAATGATCATTGGATGTAATCCAAAAATGATGGATTTTATTAGGCATGAGCTTAGGCATTGTGTGATGGAGTAGGTAAGGACTCGGGGCATGGTACATGGCCGAGTCTCAATCTCTCATCTCATGATACGCACCTAAATATAGGATTGTATATTTTCTGCCTGAATGTGAATCAAGAACATGACACTACATTGCATGTGCACTTAGGTGGAGTAGCCTCTTGCATGAAGTTTCACTGGCATGACTCACCCTATAATGGAAACATTTCAAAAAGCACAGACAATCGGGCGGGATTTAGCACCCATTCGAGGCCGCACCAGGAAGAAGGTCGCATGTGGCCTTATTACCATTTTGTAAAATATTCTGGAACAATCTTGTTCTAATATGTAATATTTGTAAGAGTGTCAGAATTAACTCTTATAAATTGTTTTAAATATAATTTTGTATGTTTTAAATGAACATGGATAAACGGACTTATGTGGTCATTTTACTCATATGTGGACCCAAGGAGGTCATTGTATTATATCTGGGTCCTCTGATGGGCCATGTTACCATGTTTCTCAGGGAGGTTGGATTTTGATAGAGCCCCCTGCATAAAAGGAGACTTTGTGCGATTGCTAAATTCATGGATCTCTAAATGGGACATAATAAAGGTGACGTGGTCACCCATATCCACGAGTTTTATGTGTCACTACCGGGTTAACTAACCCTGCTCACATGCATACATCCACACCCTTCCACACATGAGAGGAGTGTGGACTTCTATGGCTTTTTAGAAGTTTCCAAACTCTTGTAGCGAAGGAGGCTCTACAAGTCTCTAGATTCTTCCCTCCTCATTAGGTATGGTCTTCAAAAGCTCACTTACCCACGGAGCCGATCCTTCCCTATGATGGTGAAGCCTAGAGAATGAGCCTGTGACATAAGACCCTCAATTTCTTTCCCTATGAAGAGTATTTGGAGTAGTTGTACACAACCAAATTGTTCTTTAGGAAAGAAAAAGTGTTAAACTTAAACCAATTGTTGAAAAGAGGTTTTGCCTTTACTATTAGATGCTCATTTAAAAGTGCAAGGAGACTCCAAATCATCTTATTTTTCATTATACAAGGTGACAAAAAAGGTAAAAACAAAATTCTTCCAACACAAAAAAAAAGGAAGAAAAAAAGGTTCCATTAAAATTAGGAATAAAATAGTCGGCCTTAGGAAGTGATTCAGGGCTACAAGAGGTGTACTTAATCAACATTATAAACCTAACTCCTCCTACCGTATCATAGCTACGCATAATGGTTCTGTGGTCAACACAAGGATGAGTTTTCTTCGTAATGATGTGCAATTCAGTTCAAAATGGTGAATCTAATTTTGATTTGGTGTTTTAGTAAAAACAAGGAGAGTTGGTGACGATGACTAAAATAAAATGAAGTAAAATATGAAAAGAACTCCTTAAGCATCTAAGCACTGGGTTGAGGTCCTAAGGTAAATGAGGTTCCGGGTCCTTTCCTTGTGGTCAGGAGGATGACCTATAGTCATTTCCCGAACCGGATCTTCATTTAGCTATCAAACTAACCCCACAATTTTCCTTCAAATTATAGCATTTATCGACATAAATGTCCCCGCAATGAAAAATCTATCTCCTAAAAATTCACCCTACATTAACTAATAATAAATGGGACTAATGGATCTTAGTGATCTAGCAACAAGCATCCATCAACCTTAAAAGTTTTCCAAATACAAAGCCAACTAAGGTACATCAAAGAGATTTAATCCTGTTATGAGAAATAGAGACATAAATACCCATGAATGCTTGCATTAAATACTGGGGAATCGTCATTTTACCTCAAAACCCTAACCCCGTAGCCCTCCTCTTCAAGGATGGAGGGGTTTATCGACCATCCGAGGGATGTTTAAAACCAAGAAAAAAATAAATAAATGAAAAGAAAAGAAAAATACAAGAAAAGAAAAGTCGAGAACTTTACAGTGATTTGATTTTCACCAAAAGCCAAAAGTCCTAATTTCACAAGGTTTGAGCTTATATAGAGCTCCACATGAGGTAAAATACCAACATACCCTCAAAAGGCATTATACAAGGAGGGAAAAAGTGGCAAAAAAAGAAGGAAACAAAACCAAAAAGTCAACATAGAGAAGAGAGAAAATTTCGCATTGGCAAAAATTTTGCACCAGTGCGAAATTTTTGAACAGGGATGCGAAAAACTTCATTAAGCTCATCTTCTGTTCCAAATTTCAAATCTGTAAAGCTAGTTTTGCCTGATCTACAAGCTTGATTGATTCAACAAATTTGCATTAAAAGTTTGCAAAAACTACAAAATTAGCCACAAAATGCGATCAGTAGAATAGCCGGGACCTTAATGCAAATCGTTATTCGGCTTGATTAGTACACAAAGTGCTCAAACCTACAATAAATAGGGCTCAAAATAGCACTTTTTGGGCACTAATCGTGAAGCTTCTAAGCATTAAAAATGGCCCAAAAGAAGATACATGCCCGAATGCCCAGAATATGGTCCACAATTTATGTATTTAAAAAAAAAAAAGAAGCAAAGGATAGAAGAAAAAAAGAAACAAAAACTTTAAGTTCTATTTGGTTGAAGAAATAATAGATGTAAGACCCGAGAAAATCCAATTTTCTCAAAAAATGGCAAACCGTAATTTCTGAAAATCAAATTTATTTTCTAGATCCTTGATGATGAAACAGATTTCACCGTTGGAATCGTCTCAAATCTAGCTGACCGTCGAATTTCGCGACCAGACGCTTGAAATTTGTAATATTTTTTGAGACTGAGTATCGGTGTCAGAACGAGACTTGTGATGTGACAAAACACTGATAACATGTACTCATGTGACATATGTTGCATGAGAGCGACGATAAATGCACCGAGATAAGGTAGCGTCGAAATCCAAGACTAGGGACATGAATAACACATGTTAATAGCTTAAACGATAATAAGACGAATATAATAAATATTACATCCTACCTTAAGGAGACAAAGCCAAAAACGAAGAGGAAAACGTGGGCAGTAGCTGTTTTTTTGTTTTCTGCAGAGAGCACCTTCTCTCTAGATTTATGGCTAACTGGCGCCTATTTCTCTCGGAGCAAGAAGAAAATTGTTCTTATCGCGCGAGGGCCTACGCTGCGGCTCGGGTTTTGAGGAGTTTCGACAAACTCCATGGCGTAGGGGTTTTATCCTACTTGAAGTTACACTTTGTTTAAGTGTTTTGTAATGTTACGGTTGGTTTGAGGCCTTAAACGGCCGTTTGATCGATCCAAAAACTTGGGACCGAAGTGTTAGAATTTATGGAGCCTATTTGAGCAGTCCGTGACAGTCCACGGACTGTTTGGGCTGTTAGTATATGGTTTAATCAATTAATTCATGATCAGGTTGATAAGGCCGAAAAATGGCTAGTGGGAATCCGAGTTCAAAAAATGGAACTCGATGTTGCAAGTGGCTGAACAAGAACTCCGAGGGTTTTACTATTCATGTGAATATATATGAATATATTTGTGGGAAAAATGTGTTTTGGGTTGAGTAACTAAATTTAATGTTTATGAAAATAAGCACTAGCCACGCCAAATAATTCTTGTGTAAATGGATTGAGAAATTGTTTAAGAGAATGGCTTGAGTTGTATAGAAATTGGAATATAGTACATGATTTTAAATGTGTTAACAAAATGACATAATTATATAAATTGTGTAATTGTGTTTGTAGGCCATCGAGATGATAATGTGAATTGCTCAAGTAAGCTAATTTGGAATGATGGTTGATTAATGTTGAATTCCATATGTGCTGTGAGTGCAAAATTGAGAATGTCAGATATTGATATATATATATATATATATATATATATATATATATATATATATATATATATATATATATTATTGAAATGGCATAATGCATTTTCATATACACTGGTAAATCCGAAGTTAGGTCCGAGTGCATGACATGAATTTTCCGAAAAATCGAACATGATTGCGAAAGGAAGAAGACAGATGATTTTCCGGAGAATGGGTCGGGAGATGGTCCAATGTGACCACTGATGAGGACTCTCATGACTGCTTCTGAAGTTCTCCAACACATTCGCCTCGGAGGGTGGTCCCATCTTTTTTACCGATACTCGGTAGTGTATTTTCGAGACAACAAGTTTTGTTTTGAAAATGGTACTTTTCAAGGCTACGGCTTAGGCAAGTGTAGGAGCCTGAGGACTCTAGGACATGGGAATGCATATAGACATTCAAGTAGGATAAATATATTTACTTGAGTGTGTTTAAATTGGAGCATTGCATATGCACTTAGGGTGGGGAGTAACCCATTTAGTGATTCCACTACTCGGGGCGATAACTCAACCTCGGTCGAGGAATATTTTTCAGGTACAGGAGCTGCCTCTGAGAAGACTCGCCATTTTAGAGACCGATTTTGAAGAAAGACTAAGCCGTGGCTTTGATGTTTTGGATAATATGTATTAGAATTGTAGATTTTAATATGTATTTGTATTAAGAGAAAATGTTATAACTCTGGACTATTGGAATATAGTTAGTGTATATTTTGACGAGTGTTGGTTTGTAATCTAAGATATTATTTTTACTCATTTTAATTGTAATGTGGACCCTGTGGTGGCCATCGGAACCGTTTGGGACAGTTTTGTATTTGGGTAGAGCTCTGTACAAAGGAGACTCGCCCCGATTTTCGTGGAGGCCTGCTACCCGACATTCACAAGTATTCCGCTGGTTGATGGTTGTCAACGGACACCCTTGGCTGGGGGGCGCTCACAGCCTATCGAGCTCAGCACACGAGTACCTGTGGTCAGACTCAGCTTAGGCCACGCCTTAAAATGTGAACTAGGGTATGAATACCTAGGGCTTGAGGGCTTAGGCTTAGGCCATAGTCGTGTAAGAACATCACCACTTGGTGTGGCTCGATTGTAGGTTTAGGTTTGAGATTACCTAGGAAGGCATGAGACAAAACTAGAGCACTGCATGTGTGTTTTGTGTGTGATTTGATGAATTGTTGTGTGAATGGTGTACATAGCATGGATTGTTATGTGTTTTGATTGATTGTGTGCTTAGTAAGTAGCACATAGGAAAAACACAATGTGTTAGAGACTTTTGGAGTTCATGCTGTGTAAACTGAAAAAAGAAAATAAATGCAATAAATTTTAACAAATTTATTTGGTTTATTTGATAATGAAATAAAATTCTTTAATAAATTTTAAGGGGTGGTCAATTAGGGTTAGTGTTAGATCAGATGTTTGAGAGAACACTTTTTGGACAATCATCCTTAAATAAATGAAAAAATTGGAAGAAAATCATTTCTGCTGCCTTTATAGTATGTAAAACTAAAGAAAAATGAAGAAAATAAATTCTTATTAATTTATTTAGGTGCCCTGGAAAATGAAGAAAAGAAAAAAACATACATGGATATGTATTTTTGGGTTTTTCCAGAGCAAATTTGTGAAAAAAAAAGGTGAAAAAAAAATTGCAGGAACTCGACACACGTCAATAAAGGTCACGATAAATGGCAATCAGACGCGCGACATAGTCAGCCGAGTGTACATCATTGGTATTGTATTGCAACATGGGTGAGGTGTGTTGCAGGTTGGTGGGCTGGTAGGCTGTGTCACGATACAAATTTTGTATCGTGACTGAAAGGCTTGAATGGCTGAGTGTGGTGTCGCAATACACTATAGTGTATTGTGACAGGCAAGGGCTTGAGGGCTGAGGCACTAGGTCGCAACACAAAAAGTGTATCGTGACCTAAGAGGGGGTGGCTAACATGGTCATGTGATACAAAGACGCGCTGCTCGTCTATCCCAGATAGTCGAATTCTATCCCCAAGCGAGGAATTAAGGTTGTCTAGCATTGTAATACCGTGGGAATCCATGTGTCATCTCCACAGGAGTGGTCTAATTTTGGTTGACGCTGGGAGCTATTCTCCACAAAACGTGTAATTCTCAACGACACCATGTGTGGGTCAGATTGTTTGATTGGAATGATTGGTTGATTTGAATAATGTGTGTAAAATAGAAAGACAATTGTTGGGATCCTTAGGTTCCCATCACTGAATGTGTAATTCTACCTCTTCTTTACAAACTCATCTAAGAGCCATCGGAGCAAATGGTCTGATGGAATATTTATCCTTGAATGCTCTTTGAAAAGAAAGATGATCGAACGATGTTAGCCACTGTTCTAATTGAATACAGATAATTTAGCTTGCATTTGTAATCAAGCACAGCAAAATTGAAATACTATTCACACGTTTGTCAAGAGAATGCCCAACTAAGGTTTTTAATAGTGCTGCATGCTAGCTAACATCGCACTCCAATGTAGTTCAAAAGAGGTATCGAGGGAATTACCTTGATCAGATGAGTTTCAAACTGCAGAACTACAGAGAAATTTAGAACTCCATGAAACTTGTAATGACAATCATAATTGAAGAGAGTTTATTCATAAAAACAAGACTTTGAGAAAATCAGACCAATTTAAAACCAGGTAAGGAAAATATGAAATAATGAGATTAAAAACTAAATGTATGTTCCTCCTCGCTGAAAGATTACATGTGCATGAACTCAAATCACCAAAGAATTAAAGTCTCCAATCCGGATCTATAAACTTCAACTCAAGACTATGGAGGAAAAACACTTCTTCTCTCCAAACCTAACCCTGATCAAAACCGCCTTCCTTGTGTCCTATCGCTTTTATACTCTTTTCCAATGTCATCTCGTGTTCAAGGATGATTGATATATGTTCTGTGTTAGATCATATTTCGCTTCACCCTGCACTCTATAGCATGTGTACCGTACACATTAATGGTGTACCTGACACTTTGCCATCGCCAATTTTTCTCGCTCAAAAATTTAAGACACATTTAGGGTGTACCCTAAGACACTCATTCACTCGCCACTTTTCGAATAAGGTGTATCGGTACATATTGAAGGTGTACCGGTACACTTTGCTCACTGGTGCTTCTCTAGTATTGTTGGAGTTCCTGAAACTTCATCAATCGTTTGCCCACATCCTCCATGATTCATATCTGCTTCACGTACATAAATCTTTGTACACTTATGCATTAGACCTGAAAGACCTGCACAAATCTAAAAACATAAAAGCAATTAAAAGTACCATCCTCATGCCAACGTGGGTAAAGTGTGACTTGTATGTACTAATTTTTACTTATAATTATCGCTTCAATCGCGGTATTCATCACACTTTGACCTCGTATCTTGCTAGTCCCTTGGCAAGATTTAGACCGAACTACCCAATCGCTATGAATTCCAACAAGGCGCTTTGCATAGCTTACTTTGGGTAAGATCCTCAAAATAGCAAATATGGAATATAATACTTCACCTACTTTAGTATGCACCAGTACGACTCATTTAACCCAACCACAGTCTTAATCAATGAACATATCAACAAGCTAACACAAAATCAGCTGCTCAAATAAGGGACCATGGAATCGAAGAAAAGTAAGGCTGTCATGCAAACATGGAACTGAAATGATCGATATGACATAAGCAACCATTTAACATAAACACATAACTACTGCGGTACAAAGTCAAAGAAACACGAATATTAAATCGAATCAAAAAGGTCTTTAAAGGTTTGTAACGACCATAGGTCAACTAAAAAGTGGTAAATGATCAAAATGGGGTATTGCATAACATGGTCGAGGTCTACTACCCAATTGCCAACACCACCCTAGTCTAAATTTCTTAAAACAACTACGCATCGTCATCCCCATCCTCCGCAGAAGAAAATGCATCCCCATCGGCTACGCTCATCCAATTCTCCGACCTCCGTGTCCTGTGGAAGTGCATCCGCCATCGCAGGCCTCCTCGAAAATATGACTCTCAAGCTCGAGACGCCTGGCCAAGTCAGCTTCTACTTTCCTGTAATGCACTCAACCACCCTTTATCTCGGCTCCATCCTCTTGAATGGGATGTGCTTAATGATGCCGGTCTATGGATTAGCGAATCCCGAGGGAAGGCACCTAAGGCCGAAAGCCGAGGAGGCCGAGGCCTGAGATGCGGCCCGCCTCGGGCCTTGGTTTTATTTCTAGATAAAGCCCCAACCTAGGCAAAGACCCTTTTCCCAATTACTCCTCTCATTCCTGCAGCTTCCACAATACTAGTCACAAGCGAAGGAAATGGAATATGTCCGCTTCGCGAATCATAAAAATCCTCATCACACACCATACGACACGCATAATCGATGAGTTTCTTGGGCCACGATACTTCATACAAAAAATCGATTGTTTCTACTGAGATTTTTTCATTGCCCTTAAAGTCTAATTCGTCATGAATAATCTTATTCATCAAAGCATATTCCGGCTTAAGCTTCCCTGGTACAAATTCTTTTTTCATGAACTCATTCATGGGCACCGGGTGAGTACACATAGCCTCAGTGAACAACTGGGCATCAAAGCCGCGGATAGCCCCGAGCGGTATGCGGCTCCATTCAAGCATCAGATGGCTATTGTAAGAAATGCGCTTATCGAATCGTGGGTGATCCAAGCCGCTTACCGATCATCAAGTCTCTAATACTGCCCTGGCCACGATTTTCCTCGTATTGCATAACCTTAACCACAAGATAGGCATCCTTGAACCCTGCACACGAAGTCCATATTTTGTTCTTGAATAATTCTCCTGATGGGGTGAGAGTACCAAAATGTCTCCAACTTCACGCCCCTCTCGCAGTGAAATCCCCTATTTGCAATCGACTGGGCCCATTTTTCGTGCCTTGACTCAAAATCCTCAGCAAACATTGCTTCTATCTCGTCATCATCACGCCTCCGACACTTCCTCACCTCCAAGACTTATCCGTCTCGGGGTCGTCTCTTTTCTCACTAGTCATGAGGCATCCGATTTTTCACGGCCCGCTCCATAGAGGAGCCAGGCGCTTTTCCTTTTCCGATGTTCTTGGATCGTGCCATAGAGACGGCTAGGATGGCAATAATGGCACAGATAGCCCATATACATATAACAAGATCCCAGAAGCCTGTTTCAATAAGCACCGGGCTGGCCCCGTACAACTCAGATAACACTTTCCTGCCCATACCGTCAGCTAAAACTCCCAACCACCAGGTACAGAATAACACCACCCAAATCCAACAAAACAGATCCATATATAAATAAATAAAGAGCCCAAAATGCTAATGAGGATTTAGGAGGCTTACCACGCCCGTTCAATAACCGCACAAATTCGAACCTCGAACGATGGAAACTCCTCGCGTACGCATAAACTTCGAATTGCTTGTGTGAGAGGGCAACAAAAAGCTATGGCTTGGCTTTGTAGAGGTTGGAAAAGGATTTGAATGCTAAAGCCACAACTTGGGGTTAAAAAACCCATCAGTTCCTAAAATCAAGCCGTGTGTGCTCTAAGACACTTTAACAGGTACCGGTACACTTTTGTTATCGCCTTTCCACCGGGTGTACCAAAGACAATTTTAATGATGTACCGGTACACTTTGCCCACTGTCCATTTTTGAGTAAGTTGTACCGATACACTTTGAAGGTGTACCGGTACACCTGTTCCATTTAATTTAAATTTTTTTTTTCGCTTTATTCGGAATGAAGGCAGTCAGATGTAGAATTCCTATTCCATCAACCGCCTTCCATTCCGGGCTCTACTGCGGCTCAACTTTCTTTGTTCATATTCTACCTAAACCGACCTAGATTCATAGAATTGGTCACCTACTTTGGATACTTTCAATCTTTCCATGGGCTTCACTGCTATTCCAATGATCAGGGTTCCTAGGGTTCGAACTAATTTGGCAACTCAAAGCTCAAAATGGGTGCAAGGGGTAAGACAATACGAGTTCGCAGGTGTACATAGAAATAATGGCCTCTAATCATTTTCCAGTTATGCAAGATGTTCCTCAAAGACTATAATGCATATAGTTAACATGATATGCCAAATTGATGCAATGTGATTGAGTACAAGCAAGCAAAACCAAGGTATGGTCAGAGGGTCTGTGATTGGTGTTAATGATAAGGGTGAAAATGCAAGGGTATAAAGCCCAAAAGATGAATATAAAGATTTTTGTGCATGCTAGTTAAAATGTACATGCATTGAGATGATGTGGAGTGGTAATGAGAGCATGCAGCTAAAAGAGCCACAATTCGAAAAATTTTGCCATACACTGAACATGTAACAAGCGCGCATAGTTAGGTTCAACCAAAGCATACGCTACCCCCATTAAATACTAAACAAGCATTGCCCTCAATGCATAGAAACTAGGACCGCAATTTTTTTTTTTTTTTTTTATTTTATAATGTATTGAAAAGCAAATAAAGTAAAGGCAAGAGAATGAAAATGCAAGAACGAAAACAAGAATAAATAAAAAAAAAATCTAAACTATATACAACAGGTGGAGAACGAATTTACTCTGACGGGGTATCCTAGTAGAGTGGATCTACCAAGTCCGCACTAGTCTCTTGAAGATGGAAATCCTCGAGGAATGGCTTGAGGCGTTGACCATTAACTTTGAAAGACTTCCCGGTCTCTGGATTCTCAATTTCCACGGCTCCGTAGGGAAAGACTACTTTAACAATGAACGGACTAGTCCAACGAGCGGTTTTCCCGGGAATAAGTAAACTGAGCTGTACAAACAGGACTCGTTTGGTTCAATCGTTTCAGTAAATAGTTTTGTCATGAAAGACTTGAGCCGCTTCCTTGTAAATTCCGAGCTTTCATATGACTCTAGCCGCAACTCATCAAGCTCATTTAGTCGCAACAAGAGTCGGCTTTACTCAGCTTGAGTTAAATCGTAATTAAACGCCGAATGTTCCCAATAAGCCTCTTATGTTCCATTTCGACCGGGAGATGACAAGCCTTTCCATAAACAAGCCTATAGGGAGACATACTAAGAATGGTTTTAAAAGCGGTACGGTAGGCCCAAAGAGCGTCGGCAAGTCGAAGAGACCAGTCTTTGCGATTTGGAGCAACCGTTTTTTCCAAAATATGTTTTATCTCCCTATTAGCTAGTTCAGCTTGACCGTTGGTCTGTGGGTGGTATGCTGTGGAAACTTTATGGGTGACTCCATATTTTTTTAACAGATTTTCGAAAGATCGATTACAAAAGTGGAGTCCACCATCACTAATAATTGCGCGAGGTACTCCAAAACGAAAAATGTGTTCCTTATAAATTTCAAAACAACCTTGTGGTCATTAGTTCTCGTCGGAATAGCTTCAATCTAATTTAGACACATAATCAACAAACAACATAATAAAAGATACCCATTAAGAAGGTGAAAAGGCCACATGAAGTCTATACCCCAACAGTAAAAAATTTCAATAATTAGAATTGGAGTAAGAGGCATCATGTTCCTTTTTGTAATTCCGCCTAATTGTTGGCACCGAGTACAAGTTTTGCAAAATTCGAAACAATCTTTAAACAGGGTAGGCCAGTAGAAACCAGCTTGCAAAATCTTATCTGCTGTTTTTCGGGCAGAGAAATGTCCTCCACAAGCTTCAGAATGGCAAAAGGTTAAGATCCTAATTGCTTCACTATCGGGTACACATCTCTCAATATTTGATCCGACAGATGGAATAAATAAGGATCAAAGTAATATTTCAATATCCGCTATAAATTTCCTTTTATGTTGTGAAGTCCATTGTGTTGGAATTTGACCCGTGACTAGGTAGTTCTGGCTAAATACAAGATACCATGGCAATGAACAAGAGAAAAAGTTGCTCATCAGAAAATCAAGGCCACGGGTATATGAGAATTGATTGAACTAATTTGTGATAAAATGGTCAAATACCACATTTTCGACCCCCTTTTTATCTTAATGGTCAAATTGAATTTTGGCATAGAGGATCCACCTAGTTAATCGAGGTTTCAGATCCCGCTTTAGAGAGCAGGTACTTCAGGTCGCATGGATCCAGGGAAGATGGTTACGTGGAGAGCCACAATGTACGACCTAAATATTTCTAGGGCAAAGACGACAAATTAGAAACTCTTTTCAGGGTCGTGGAAGTTGGTCTGGCGTAGTCTAATGTCTCTATCGGCGTAATAAATTACAAAAGCCTTTATTCTCTCTCCCTTTGTCCTAACATGCCCCTATAGCATAATCACTAAATACACATGATTCGGAATTTAAGAATCCCAATTAGGAGACCGCATGATGGGAGGTGACACTAACATGTTTTCGAGTTTAGTAAAGCAATGTCACACCAGGACTTACATGTGAAAGGGATGATCTTGCAAGCAAAAGAGTACATATGGGACGAGCGACAAGACTAAAATCTTTATAAATCTTCCTCAGAAACCAAATTCACTCCAAGAACGACCTTATGTCTCTAACGACTAGAGTGGGTAGGTTGAAATTAGCTCAACTTTGGCCTTATCAATCCCAATGCCATTTGATACTATATGGCCTAAGACAATCCTCAGGTTACCAAGTGAAATGACATTTTTCCAATTTAACACAGCATTTTTCTGATAATCTTCCAAAACCTTAAGTAAATTCTCCAAACATATCTCAAATGAGTCACCAAAAACTAAGAAATCATCCATGAAAATTTCCAATATGATTTCTATCATGTCACTAAAGATTCCCATCATGCACCGTTGAAAGGTTCCAGTATCAGATAATCCAAAGGGCATTTTCCTAAAGGCAAAGGTACCAAAAGGATAAGTGGAATGTAGTTTTTTCGATCTTCCAAAGCTATTCAATTTGATTGTACCTCTGAGTACCTACCAAGAAAACAATAGAATCTATGCCCCGTAACTCTCTCTAACATTTGATCAACAAACTAAGAGGAAAGTGGTCTCTTCCTACATTCGCATTAAGTTTCCTATAATCTATGCACACCTCCATCCGTATGACACGAGTGGAATGAGCTCATTGTTTTCAATGGCACCACCGTGACCTGCATTTCAGGAACTACCCGCGGTTGGGCTAACCTTAATTTACTATCTCAGAATAGGTACAACTCCTACATCCAAGAGTTTGGGGAAACTTCCTTTACCACTTCTTTCATTATCGTCTGCCTCAGGTCGCTGTATGCTTTAACATCCTCCTCTAAGTGAACTTATGTGTGCAGATCAAGGGACTAATTCTTAATATTTGGTAAATTTGTCCAGCCTAGAGCGCCTGGTTTTCAATATCTCCAAAAGTTGATTTTCTTGATTCAATTCTAAGGAGGCAGATATGATTACTGGAAAAGTCTCTTCATCCCCAGCGTATTATTCCAGGTGTGCGGGTAAAGGTTTTAGCTCAAGCTTAGGTGGCCTTTCCTCAGAGGGCAATGCCTTATCATCTTTTGGTGGCAATGGTTCAAATTTAGGTGCCCACCCATGAACTTCCAATACCTCAGCATGTTCAATTATGGAGTGTAGAAACTCCGACTCCACTATGGTCACTTCCTCATCCCAACTCGCTAACTAAACACTACCAGAGTGGTCACTACGCGGGGATGATTATCCAAGTATTTCTATACCACGTAATCAACCATGTCAGACTTCATACACATCTTCTTCATCCCCACTTTGATAACATTGAAGATGTTCAAGTTAATACCATGTTACCAAATGATAGTGTCATTAGGCCTCCCCTACTAAATGTATAATCAGATTAGCAAATACTAAGAATGGTCTACCAAGAATTACATCGAAACCTAGTTCCTGGTTTTACCACAGGCTGAGTGTCAAGCAAAACAAAATCCACGGGGAAATAGAACTCATCCACTTGTACCAATACATCCTTCACTATCCCCCTAGGAATTTTTACACTACGGCCGCCTAATCGAGGGTGATATCATTGGCTCTAATTCTCCTAACCCTAGGTCCACATATACTGAATAAGGTAACAAATTAACACTTGCCCCTAAGTCCACTAAAGTGTGTCCTAACTTTGAATTCCCTACTACTATAGAAATAGTAGGGCTTCCTGGGTCTTTGTATTTTGGAGGCAAGTTGTTTCGAATTAGCGGCGATCGTCGGCCATGAAGCGCCTCCTTGTCGACTCTAATTTCCTTTACCACAAACTTTAGAAATTTAGCATATGATGGGATTTGCTTAATGGCATCTAACAAGGGAATGTCTGGGCCACTCGTCAACAACCCTTACAAATTCCCAAAGATGGTTATTCACTTTCTCTTCGTGCTCTCACCTTACGAGAATGAGCCGGGAGGGATTCGGGTAAAATTTTTGCCTTCTCCTCGTTCACCATCAACAACATTTGTCCTAGGACATAAGGCTTGTCCGATACCTCATCCCTCTAACCAATCTTTTTCACTTTTAGATCTCGTGATGGTTCTTCGTTGGAATGGTTTTGTCAACTACCTTCCCACTTCGAAGAGTAGTGACAAATTTCACAAGCAAAGTAAAAGTATCCTCACTCGACCGAAGTTAATTCCCACACTATTTCGACCTTGTGGGTTTTGAAGGGCTGAGATGGAGTTTCCTTTTCTTGTCAAGGCCACTCTATAGACGAGGTTAACTTGGTTATCCGGGGATCTCAAGCATCATCTGCAGCGCCTCGGAATTCTCGATTTGTGGATTGTCGGGTCTGCACGAATCGTGTAACGATATCCTCCGCACTTCTCCTTAAGTGTGGAGGTTGATATGGTCAGGCGAAGGAGTCCCTTGACTCGATGGATGGAAACCTTGATTAGGGTTCACAGGAAATCCTTGAGGGCCTTGACTCAAATGGTGGAATGGGATTTGTAGCCATGGTTTCGTAATGAGGACCTTGGTCATTTCTTGCAAGTTATTCGCCCTCCTTCATTTCTCCAACTAAAATTGGTGGTGCTTACCCCATCCGTAATTATATGTTCTTAATATGGAGAGTTGAAAGGTTTCTGGTAATTAAGGGCATTACGTTCTATTTGAATTGCACCTTTTACTTAAGGGAAGGTTTGGGTACTTAATGGTTAAGTGTAGATCATCGCATATAACGACTTGCCTCCACTCCAACCATGGCACGTAGGTGTTCGAGGCACACCAGTTACCTCGCACCTTTTTCATCTCTATGGCCCCACTCTTGTTAAATTGGCAATTTTGTCGCAACTCATCATTTTCCCATAAGTGATGGATCTCGCCCGCTAATGCTATGCACTTTAAATTCGTGCTCCATGAGGTGTTAAATTTCCAAGTTCGAGCATTCTCCTCTATAGTGTCAAAAGTCGATTGCTTCCTAGCACTCTTTCATAGAATTCGCTTGCACACATCATCCTGGATGTATTGTTTATTATTCAAGGATAACTTTTGATGAAAGTATCGCACATATTCAATTCTACATCCAATCCATGTGCGTAGGGATAGCATGGAGGAGATCCTTATATCTTTCCCATACCAAGAAGAACCCGCTCAACCCGAATTTTCATAAAAGTTCCGAATTGCTCACATGAGAGTATTAGTAATGCGCAGGAGGGGAAAACTTGTTGAGGAACCATTTCGATATTTTCCCCAAGGAAGATTAAATCTAGGTGCCGTGGAATGAAACCAAATTTTCGCCTTCTCCTTAAAGAAAAGGAAATAAAACCAAACAAGATTATGTGAGAGGTGAGCCAAGAGAGAAATGCACCGCAACATCTTCAAATCTCTCATGAATGAATAAGGATTCTCATATTCAACCCTGATATATCTGCAAAGACGGATAATTTCCGATTTCATTAGAAATTGATTGGCTCCTTCAGAAGGCGAATGCAAGAACTGGGTCAGGGTCCTCTGAGGTCAGATGGATTTTTCGAAGGGTTCTTTCCACATTAGGTAAAGGAGCAGGGAGACCTCTATATTGATTTCGCTGGAGGTTAACGTTTCCCCCTCCTATTACTGGTGCTACTGGGAGTGTAGCTTCCTCTCCATGTTGTGGAGGTTCATTGAGTCCTTGTGGGTTGACAGGAATCCTTTGAGTATGTTCATTAAATGTAGGTCATTGATTCCCGTGATGATCCATTCGAGGTATAATGGTATCTCGAGACAATTGACCTATTATGGATTCCTCATAATTTCTAGGAGGTACTATTCTTACTAGACGGCGTTGCTCGTTGCGAGCCCAAACTGACATGCACTACACTCACTCCGTCCAAGAAACACCCACTTAGATTTCTCACTAAAAACAAATAATAAAAAATGGAGAACGTACCGGATTTGCAATGCAATTGCAAATTACCTCTAGCTCTCTTCGTGTCAATCAGGTTGGTCTCACCTCGCAACGGCACCAAAATGTCACTTATCCGTATGTCGAATTCTATCCTGCCGTAGGGAATTAAGGTCGTCTTAGCATTGTAATACCGTGGAATCCACAAAATACCTGCTGCAGTGGCTCCACTCTGTTGGATCAGTTGGGAGCTATTCTCCACAAAACGGTGTAATTTCAACGACAATTATGGTTGTAGCTGTTTGATTGAATGGGACGTTGATTTGAATATTTTAAAATAGAAAGACAATTGCCCATCCTTAGGGTTCCACTCACTTCTGATCATGTAATTCCCACCTCTTCTTTTACAAACTCATCTAAGAGCCATTGATAAATGGTCTTCGATGGAATATTTATCCTTGAATGCTCTTTTGAAAAGAAAGATGATTGAACGATGTTAGCCACTTGTTCCCAATTAATACAGACACTTAGCTTGCATTTGTAATCAAGCACAAGGTGTACCGAGTATCACTCGTTCACACGTTGTCAAGAGAATGCCCAACTAAGGTTTTTAATAGTGTTTGCACAAGCAGTTAACATCGCACACTCCAATGTAGTTCAAAAGAGGTATTGAGGGAATTACCTTGATCAGATGAGTTTCCACCGTGGAATCCAAATGTAGAAATTTAGAACTCCATGAAACTTGTAATGACAATCATAATTGAAGAGAGTTTATTCATAAAAACAAAGACTTTTGAGAAAATCGTGACCAATTTCAAAACATAGGTATGGAAAAATATGGAAATAATCGAGATTAAAAACGAAATACAAGTTCCCCGCCGGGAAGATTACATGTGCATGAACCGAAATCACCAAAGAATTAAAGTCTCCAACTGGATCTATAAAACTTCAACTCAAGACTATGGAGGAAAAACACTCTTCTCTCCAAACCTAACTCCTAGTGATCAAAACTGCCTTCTCCCTTGTGTCCTATTGCTTTATACTCTTTCCAATGTCATCTCCCTGCTCATGATGATTGACAGTATGCCTCGTGTTAGATCACATTTCGCTCAATTCCCGCACTTCATACATACTCTATATTACTAATGGTGTAAATTTTATAATTTTTGCTACTACTCAATTTTCGCTGTGTACCGGGTACATTTGGGTGTACTCTGACACTTCGCTCCACCGCCACTTTTCGAATAAGGTACCGGGTACATTGAAGGTGTACAGTACACTTTGCTCACCGGTGCTTTCAGTATTGTTGGAGTTCAAACTTCATCAATCGCTTGCCCACATCCTCCATGATTCATATCCGCTTCACGACATAAATCTTGTACACTTATGACAGACCGAAAAGACCCGCACAAATCTAAAAAAACATAAAAAGCAATTAAAAGTACCTATCCCCATGCCAAATAAGTGTGACTTGTATGTACTAATTTCGCTATAATTATCGGCTCAATCTGTGTATTCATCACGCTATACATGACACGGCCAGCCAGTTACCTACTACACGGCCGTACGGCTCCGAGCCACTCGGGCAAGGTCTCGGCGCCACGACACGGCGCGCCGCCGCCCGGGCTCGCCTATGCGCGCCAGGCCGGGTCGTGGCCGTATTAAGACCGTGCACTTATCCGCTTGACTCAGCACTGCTTTCTCGAGTCACTATTTAAGATCGCTCATGAACACCGGCTCATGAACAATGTTCACAAGATTTTTCGAAAAAAAAAAGTGAAATAAAATTTTTGAAAAATAAAATAAAATAAAAAACAATGAAATAAAATTTTTGATGATAAAAATGAATTGATATGTGGAATGATTGTCTCGCATTGCTTGTAAATGCAGGGACATTGTGTATGAACTGATTTTTGTGTATGAATAGTGTCTCGGGGCTGTGTCATGCCTTAGAGATACTACATTGTATTTGATTGCCATTTGAACTGTGTAGATGGCTAGTCGAGGACGAGGACGTAGAGGGCGTCCACGGGGTACTGGTCAAGCACCACCAGTATTTGATCAGTAGGCCTTTGCTGAGGCTATAGGTATTGCGGCAAGCCGCTATCGTACGCGCCGTATAGCAGTCGTGGAGGTCCGCAACTCCTGTGGCGCTTATGCGTGACATCATCCTCCGATGATTCACGCTTTGAGGAGATCCGGGCGCTGCATCATTGGTTCAAGCAGGTCGAGAAGGTGTTAGAGGCTATGGAAATTACCTCTGACATGACCAGGATTAGACTAGCCGCTCCACTGTAGGCGAGCCCAAGCATACGGAGACGGGCGGGCACCTCTGTAGACTTGCAGAGGCAATGACTCAAGCAGAGTTCCATGATCTTTTCATGGGTAAGTATTTTCCAGATACTGCGAGGCATGCGAAGGCTTAGGTGTTCTTAGAGCTGAAGCAGGGGACGATGAATGTGATGGAGTACGTGGCTAGATTCACGGAGCTAGCCCGTTTGTCGATGATTACGTGGGCCAGACATGGCCAAGGTTGGGAGATTCGAGAATGGCCAAGTTGGTCCATTCGCGTGGATTGTGACTTCGCCTACGGGATATGGACTCATGGTCGGGACAAATTTAACCATAGAGAGATCGAGATGCTCTAACACTCCTTGGGATGCGAAGTTCCCAGTGTCAAGAGGAAGGAGAGCCGCCTCTTATAGTTCGGGAAGAAGCCTGTGGCTTCAGCTCGTGAGGACTTGTTACGAATTATTGGGTCGTGACGATCGTAGTTGAAGGCCGTCGAGCGTATGGTGTGCTACCATTGCCAGCAGCTTGGACATATGAGACGGGATTGCCCCCAGACAAGTATCTAGGATTTGGGACAAGACACCCTGGGCGAATAAGAGACGAGAGGCGTTAGCTCATTCCTCCACACCCTAAGATGTGGGTCGAGAAACCTGGCTTCGGGGCCAGGCAGGTTATACAAGCACCACCGGTAACACAGATGGGACAGAGGGGCCAGAGTGTGGGTCGAGGTCAGGTACAGAGCCCGCAGGCTAGGATGTTGAGGACACAGGGGCGTGTCTACGCCGTCAGGCCGTGAGGTCATATGATCAAATGGATGATAGTGGTACATTTCACTCCCCGCATTCTATCGACCAGAGTAGTTTTTAACTTGGATGCATCGAATTCATTCATTGTTGCATCTGGCATGATAGAATTGGGCTTAGAGGTTGAGGCCTTTAGATGGATGATGGGAAATTCTTCCCTAGGATCTAGGGTGAGAGTTGGTCAGATGTGTCAAGATTGTGAGTCATGGATCTCATGATTCCGTCTTGCTTATGGACTCCAGGGCTGCAGACATAGCGGTGTGCTGGATGTCATTCTTGACATGGATGAGTGACAACCATCGGGTTGTCAGTAAGTGAGACCTTAGCCGAGTTGTCATACCGATACGCCCCTGAGCCGAGGAGGTTACATATGCACGTGGATGGATGCGTGTGTGCGTAGAATTTTGGGACGAAATTCTTTCAAGGAGGGGAGATTGTAAGACCCGAGAAAATCCAATTTTCTCAAAAAATGGCAAAACAGTAATTTCGGTAACAATCCAAAATTTATTTTCTAGATCTCGGATGACGAAACGGATTTCACCGTTGGAATCGTCTAGCGAACACGTAGAATTTCGTCGAATTCCGAGACAGTAGGAATTTGCAAGTTTTTCGAGGCATCGGGTATCGGGTGCCGTAAAAAGACTTGTGATGTGACAAAAGTCACTTATAACATGTACTCATGTGAAACATGTTGCATGAGTAGAGCGATTATGGAAATGGACGGCCGAGATAATGCCAAATGTCAAAAATCCAAGATTTTAGGGATATGGAAGGCATTATGTGAATAGTTAAATGATAATAAGACGAAATAGGGAATAGTGTCATCTCCTACCTTAAGGAGCCAAAGTCAAAACGTGAAGAGGAAAGCGTGGGGATGTAGTAGCTATGTTTTTGTTTTTCTAGAGAGAGAGAGAGCACCTTTTCTCTAGATTTATGGCTAATCTGACCGTCGGATTTCTTCAGAGCAAGAAGGAAAGTTATTCTACGCGGCGAGGCCTACACGCTGGTCTGGGCTTTCGAGGAGTTTCGACAAACCCCGTGACGCAGTGGGTTTTATCCTACTTGAAGTTACACTTTGTTTAAATGTTTTGTAATGTTTCGTTGTTTGAGGCCTCGAATCTGTCAGTTGATCGGTCCAAAACTCAATCGAAGTGTTAGAATTTATAGAGCCTATTCGAAAGAAACAGGACAAATTCACTAAATGTTTCGCCGCTAGTATATGAAGTTTTAATCAATTAATTCATGATTGTGGTGTGTATAAGGCCGAAAATGGCTATGGAATTCGGGTTCACAAAGTGGAATCGATGTTATGAGGGGAAAGGAAACAGCAGAACCCGAGGGTTTTTCCGTCTGCGGAATAGTGTTATGAAATATATTTCAGGGGAAATGTGTTCGTCGAGTAATTCAAATTTAATTGCTCGTGGTGCGTTAATTAGCCACGAGCTAATTTTTCGTGTAATGGATTGAGAAATTGTTTAAGAGAATGGCTTCGAGTTGTATAGGAAATTACTGCTAATACATGATTTTAAATGTGTTAACAAAATGACATAATTATATAAATTGTAATCAGGTTTGTAGCTACTGGAGATGATAATGTGAATTGCTCAAGTGAGCTAATTTGGGTGATGGTTGATCAATAGTGAATGACATGTGTTGTGAGTGCAAAATTGAGAATGTTGCATATTGATATATATATTGGTTGAAATGGCACAATGCATTTTCATATGCACTGGTTAACCTAGAAGTTAGGTGTGAGTGCATGACACGAATTTTCTAAAAAACGAACATGATTGCGAAAGGAATTTCACAGGATGATTTTCCGGAGAATGGGGTTGGGAGACGGTCCATCAGACTACTTTGGACGAGGACCATGACTGCTTCTGAAGTTCTACAACACATTCACGAGGGTAGTCCCATCTTTACCCCGAACTCCTAAGAGTGCATTTTCGAGAGAACAACAAGTTTTATCTGAAATGGTATTTTTCTCATACATGGCTTAGCAAGTGTGAGGGAGTCGGGTGAGGACTAGGAGACATGGGAATGGGCATATAGACATTCAAGTAGGATCACGTATTTACTTGAGTGTGTGTTTAAATTGGAGCATTGCATATGCACTTAGGTGGGGAGTAACCCATTTAGGGTGATTCCACTACTGGGCAATAGCTCAACCTGTCGAGGGAATATTTTTTCCGTGCAATGTGGAGCGCTCGAGAAGGCGGATCATTTTAGAGACCGATTTGAAGAAAGCCGGTCGTGGCTTTCTGGCGTTTTCGATAATATTATTAGAATTATAGATTTTAATATGTATTTGTATTAAGAGAAATGTTATAACTCTTGACTATTGGAATATAGTCATGTATATTTTGATGAGTATTGGTTTGTGGGCCCAAGAGGCTATTTTTACTCCTTTTTAATTGTAATGTGGACCCCTGCTTCGCCATACCGAATCAAGCTGGGATGTGTTTTGTATTTGGGTAGAGCTCCCGTACAAAGAGACTCACTCGACAGGAGCTGGCCTGCCATCCACATTCACGAGTATTCCGCTGCCGATTCGATTACAATGACACCTTGCTTGGGGCGCTACAAGAGAAATATCAAAAACAAATATAAATAAAATCACCTAAAATTATAAATTATTTAATATTTTAAACGAATAGTTTAAATAAGAAGATTAAGCTATAAGTAACATAAAAAATGATTTATTAATTTAATTTCAACCATTTTCCTCATATTGAGAACATAGCCCTCTAGAATTATCGTCATCTTGTGCGGTGTATTTTTGTCGTTGTCTTGTGTGGCGTATGGTTTATGTTGTCTTAATACAACAGTTTAGTTTTTGACGTCTTATTACGACGCTTTCTTATGTGTAAGTGATTCAAACGACAAAACCGATGAAGTAGAGACATCAAGTCAAATCATGGTCATCAATATATTGTAGAACTGGAGTCATATGTTTTATAATCATCATATAATTATCAAATATGTAGGCTTTAAGCTAATCCGATTCATTGTGCTATTAACTTGAATGTTGTATCATCCTTTAGAATTTTTATTGAATTTGATTATGTTTTTCTATCGAATGTATTGCTAGTTTGAATCAATAAAATTATTTTCCTTTCAAAAAAAAAAACAAAAACAAAAATATAGCCCTAAAGAAAACGTAAGAATAGACAAGGAATATGTGTGTTGTTGAAGTTTAATATTTTTCTTAAAATAAGGAATAAGTTAAGTTTAAGTTTAAGATTCTTATTCAATCCAATATGATTTTTTTTTCTATCTAATAAAATAAGCAAAAATCAAGAAGGAATAAGATGGTAAGTAATTTTCTTTCTATTTCATGTTTCCCTCATATTGTTTGAGAGTAATTTATTTATATAAATTTCATAAAAAAATATATAGTAAAGAAGAAAGTGATGGAAGGATAATGACAATATTCTCCTTAAAAAAACATAGCCTCTAAAGAAAAACAAAGAAAAGACAATACTTATAAGTTTGAGTCAAATATTTTTCTTCAATCCTGTATAACTTTTTTTTCTTCCAACAAAATAAGTAGAAATTAAGAAGGAATAAGCTGCTTGCTTAAGATATTTCAATCCTATATGATTTTTTTTCTTTCAATAAAATATGCGTAAATAAAATAGAATGTTGATAAGTAATTTTCTATCTATTTCATGTTTCCTTATATTTTTGAGAGTCATTTATTTATATAAATTTTATGAAAATATAGCAAAGAAGAAAGTGGTGGAAGGATAGAATTTAGAAGCAAATTTAAAGGAATTTTGAGCCATTAAATTATTTTTATGAATTTATGCTTATTTAATTGTTGTTTCGTTTTTCAAAATTTAAACCCGCAATATATTTAAGCTATAGTTGATTTTTTTTTCTTATATATTCGGTGAAACTAAACATTGGAAATATATTTTATCAAGTTTGACTTACAAGAGCATCATCTTGGGAATGGGTTACATAAATGAGGGCAATATGACATACAAATTAACTAATTTTGAAGGCAACATGACTTACAAATTAACTAATTTCTACTGGCAAGAAGATCGTTTAAGTGGTTCAATAAACCCGAAAATTAGAAATTTTTAAGAAAAACGGAATAATAATAATAATAATAGTAACAAAATAAAAATAAGAAATAAAAATTTTTTCATAATGGTTAAGGGAAGCTTGGAAAATTCTCTAGATCTCAGATGATGAAACAGACTTCACCGTTGTATTCGTCTCACGAAATCTAGTTACCTATAAATTTTTCGTTGAATTCCAAGACAATTGAATTTTTCATGATTTTCAAGGTAACGGACGTTTAGTGACTCCCAAGAATGAGATTTTTACGAGAATCTCGAGCTAGAAATAACCTGCTGTTTATTTAAAATAAAATTGAACTGAATCGAACCGAAAATAAATTGTTTCGGGTAAACCCACCCGAGCAAGGATCGCGTGACATGTGGCGCTCAAGAGCCACTTATCCAACTTAAGCCAAGTTAGACAAATGGGCAAAGAGGAGGAAATTGATTTTTCCTTCCAACCGTGCTTGAGAAAAGAGGGCGAGAGAGAAGCTCCAATCCTCTCAACACTCCACAAAGATTAGGTAGTCAGTTTTCTCGACTGCCATAAATGAAAGATTTCATGAGGGCTACGAGTGGATACTGTGAAAACCTAAGTTTCGCTGCTCTCACCTAGAAGGTCTCGGGAAGTCGAAGATTTGGGTTCAGAAGTGTTCAAGGAACTTCCTTTGGCTGCCAAGCCACGCTTCAAGAGGCAGTGCTTTCTACTACTCCTGGGCTTATTTCATACTTAATTGTTGTTCAATGGCTATTGGGATTAGCCCTAACCATAGGCTTGGTTCAAAGGCAGTTTGGACTATGCTGTTGACAATCGAAAGACTGGTTTCTTGGTCTATTTTGGTTCCCAGGACTGCCATTTTGGGATTGGTTATGGGTCTAGGTGTTTGAGGCTTTTACAACTTGAACAGGGACTGTATGGTGGATGGAACTAGGATTAGTTCAAAGCATATTAAGGACGGAAAGGCACCTTGCAAAAATTCGCAAGATTACAAGATCCCAATTTCTTTTAATTCCCGCAAAATTCTGTGATTGAGAAAATGCGTTGCAAATTGGTCATGCGAAATCGGCAGGTTGAACTTCGGACAACCATAACTTTCTCGTCCGAACTCCAATTCAAGCTTTCTTGGACTCTATGGAAAGATATTTGAATCTAGAATCTAACCATATGCTGTGTGAATGAACTGTGCTCACAGATTTGGTTTTTTTATGCTCTTTCAAAGAGAGTTATGTTGACAATCTCTATCGATTTTATGGATCGCTTTGTGGCGCTTCATGGCCTGTGTGTGTGGGTATCTATATTCCACAATTAGTATATGATTTTAGTATATCATTGCTTGAATTGAGTGATATACTTGGTTGAAATTGTGTGAAAGTCAAATTGTGTGTTCTAATGGCTTGGCTTGTGATGTGTTTGTGTATGAACAAGGTGACACACCCCCACCCTACTAGCAGGCGATGTGCCGGCAACCCCATAGAAAATCCCAGCCGATGCTTCCAATGACTAGAGAATCCTATGAAGCTATGTGACACCCCTATCCCGGGGGTCCCGTTGACAACCCGTCAACTCCGGCAAACCTATGGATACCCAACCTAATATCACACTCATTTGTCTCAATATATTGAGACCTATTCCTGCATATTTAATTCACAAATATACAAAAATATATGATAGACTATTTAATCAATAGTCCTTTTATACAACAAAAAGGTATACATGAACTATATCCGGCTCTCATCCCATATGCGGGTCAACCACCTACACTGGACCTGTACCTGAAAGGGGGTCCCACGATGGGGTGAGCAAAGCCCAGTAGTGATAATCTTCTACAAGGGTTACTCCCCACCTAAAATGCACATGCAATGGCAAGCAAACAAACCAACAAACATTCAAGTGAATCATGTATGTCCCTACTTAATCATGTCTACATGCCATAGATGAGAAATGTGACTCACCTCTATCCCATACTTCGAGTCCAAGAATTTTCAACTCCCCTTCACACATGCTATTTTCCAAGTGTGAACTACTGTCATTTTCCAATGATAACCATTTTCCAAACAAAGGTATTTGTTTTATATTTTTAATCATTTGGACATTCTCCGAAACCCTAGGACACTCTCCGACCATGGGAAATCTCTGAATTTGGACATCCTCCGAACCGTGGACATCCTCCGAACACTGGACATCCTCCGAACACTGGACTTCCTTCGAACCTTGGACATCCTTCGAATCATGGACATCCTCCGAATCATGGACATCCTCCGAGTCATGGACATCCTCCGAATCATGGACATCCTCCGAATAATATACATACTCTGAACCTTGGAAAATTCCCAATGAAACTTTTATTCCAATAAAGGGACATTCTCCGATTACTTTAAAACCATGCGCTTAGTTTGGACGAAGTCTCATGCCACTGAGCCTACCATCGACACCAACCACAAGGTGGATCTCACCATGTCCCCACGAAAGTTTATCAAACACCAAACACGGTGCCGATTCACCCAAAAGTCGACACTAAACATAGGATCGACCCAAACCATGCACTCACACCCAATGTCATGCGATGTTCTTGTGCATAACAATGCATGATGGCAATGCATTTATTTTATGTCACATGAATAATTACAATCTACATGCAACATAATCAATAGCATACATTAACATGTTATTCTTCACACTGCATGTTATTCGATCAAGCAATAACACACAAAATGGCCCAAATCTCGGACCCATATAAAAATAGTGGGGCACCTATTGGTCCCTTTACTTCGCTCATCACCGAATTATTATGATACCAAACACATCGCAAAACCCAAAGACATCAGTCCCGGATAAAAACCTCGGTCGATATCCGAGACTCCGCTAAAACAATTCCGAAAATATTGTCGTGGATCGTTCTAAACAATCCCGAAAATTCAACTCGAATCGTTCTGTAGCAGCCTCAAATTCAAATTAATCGTTCAAAACAAATTCCAAAATTCAAAAAACTCCTAAGCACTCGTCTAAAAATTTGAAATCGAAATTTATGGCTTCTCATAGCCTCTAAAATCTCGCCATTAAATGGCCTTTAAGATAAAAATAAGCCATGTAGGAAAATTCCCTACCTCTTGGAGTTTGACGAAACTCCAAGATTTTGGTACTCACGCGTAGCCCTCACGCTTGATAACTCGCTTTCACCATGAAGCATCACCTACAATCCGATTTTCGTAGATCCGAGAAAACGAGAGAAGAAAAAATAAAAATAAATCTCTCTCCCACGCTCTTTCTCACGCCTCCGTCCCTTTACCTTCCCTTCACTTATGCTTTTTATTTTATTTTATTTTATTTTATTTTTCCTTTTCTACCTTATTTCCTTTTATTACATCATCAATCATGTGGCTAATTGTGAGCCACACATTCAAGTGTACCACATGGCATGCCATGTGTCACCCGACACCCGATGCCTCAAAAAACGTGAAATTTCGACTGTCTCAGAATCCGACGAAATTCGACGGGTCAATTAGATTTCGCGAGACAAATTCAACGATGAAGTCCGTTTCATCATCCAAAACCTAGAAAATTTTCGATTTTCAATCCAAATTACCTTTTTACCCTTTTTCAGAAAAATTTAATTTTTCCCGGGTTTTACAAGCTAAGCCGTGTTGCTTGCTGAAAACCTGTATAAAAATTTTTCTTTTCCAAACTCATGGATTTTATTAAATTTCAAAGAACATAACAAATACATGTGAGCATGTCCCAAAACCCGAAATACAATTTACACTTCTAAAATATGGTAACCAACAACTCTTCTTCAAAAGCAGAGCCTCGTAACGTCTAAAAATACCCTAGAATCTTTATAATAATATTTATTATATATTCCGTGTAGGAATTGAGTCAAACTTGGGTTTTTCCGAAATTTGATAAATTGATAAATTGTAAATGTAAATTGGAAATAATGAATATATGATTGAATATTTTATGCTAAATTGAGAAATTGATTGAACCAAGAAAATAAACCTGAAAAGGCAAATGTGAAAATTTGTAAAATGAGGACTCAGGTCAAATGATAGCTTAAATGCTAATGTGAAATAATGATAAATGATAAGAAAGTGAAATAAAGAGTTAGAATACAAAATGGAAAATTGGATTTATTGAGTGGCCAAACAAGGCCTTATGAAGATTAAGTGACTTAAGACAAAAAAATGAGAAATGAGAAATGGGTGTAGGCCAAACATGGCCTTACACTTACAAGGGATTTAAAAGACTGGGCTTATCTTAGATGCTCATTTGAGCAACCACGGCGAAGAAGGGAGAGGAGAAAAGTGGTAAGAAAGTTAAGGTTTGCAAGAGATCAAGCTTTGGTGTGATCCTTTCCCACTTTTTACTTCAAAGAGGCCAAGCAACATGGAAGGGAAAGATTTGAAGGGGCTAAGGTAAGAAAATCAAACCCTAACCTCATCTTTTATGATTTTGATTTTGGGAGAAAAGCCCTAACTTAAGAGAAGAGGTTTTTATTGATTCTAAACCACTTTTGGAGTTGTTTTGGGTAGATTCCATGGTGGATTTTTGATATGGGACGAATTGGAGAAGATTTGTGGAAGATTTGATATGGGACGATTGGGCAAACTCATAGGGGGTACCCTATGATCAGATGCAGGTAATCAGACCACATCGCCCAACCCAGATCGTTCCAGATCGACCGGGTAAGACAACCTGCAGACTGTATCGATCAAAGTGGTACTCTGAGACCACTACTCATAAAGAGCCCTGCTTTTGCATTTTGCACCTTTAAGTCCCGTGGATTCATGCACCGACACTTACAGGATCCAGAGCTGATTTGTCGAGTTCAAACAGTGTAACTAAGAAACGATCAGTAATTCACATTCTAATAATCCAACCCAGATCATACAATGTGGCATTTATATCCCATTTGCAATGTTACATTATTTGTCATTTTAAGATATGAATGTTATTGACTAGACAGTAGATTATCACACCAGATCAGATCAGATGTAGAGTTTAGATCTACTGGGTTTGTTCTCCGACTCTATTCTTATTTCAAGTATTTTGGTAGTTTAATAAGTAACCATGAATATGATATGAAATGAGTATTATCGATTGAGTATATCTTGAAAGATAATACTTAAGTGAATATGGAATTGAAATGTGATATTTGAAAACCGTCATAAATGTGAATGATGATAAGGACATGATTCATCAAACGGAACTATAAATGTGAACTGAATGATATATCGAATGAATCGCATGACGGATGCACCACCGACATTCACAAAGGCACTCGAAATTGTCCAATGTCCCACTGGGCGGATGCACTAACGCAAGATCCGTCATGATGGCGATGGTATCAAGAAATGTCCCACTTGGCGGATACACCAATCGGGCGGCGTCATGATGGCGTATGGCATTTAATTGATACCACATGTTGGGGTGCACCAAACGGCATCCGTCATGATGGGAGACCGAATTGTTAAATGTGTAATCACATTACTAAATGATAATAAGGGCGGGATTCATTAAACGAAATCCGTCAGAAATGTGAATTGAATAGTCAAAGTGAAATAATCAATATTGACGAGTGTAAATGGGATTTTTATGTATATGCTTAAATCTCATAAATTGAATTGTGAAATGAATTGTTGCATTGAAAATGCATGTTGTGATATGGTAAATGATTTGTAAAGTGAAAGCATGCGAAAATGAATAGCATGAGTATATGTTGATATAATAGGCATGGTTTAATGTTAAATGCATGCCAAGTTAAATTGAATATTGAAATAGAACTGTATAGAACCACTAAGCATGAAAAAATGCTTTTAGCGCATAGTTTTATCTATGCGCAGGTTTCGAGTAGAGCTGTGAAGGGAAGACAAGATCGCGGAAGCCGCAGTCATAAGAGAGTACGGCGATAAGTATATACCCCGTCATTTGCATATCATTCCTTTTGAACAAGTGTATTTGTGGACAAAAAGGTTCAACTTTGAACCTTGATTTTGTATATCATTCTCAAAAGGCATGAATGCCTTTGTAAATGTATTTTGTTAAATGTTTATGGGCCTACCAAATTGCATTCAAATTGTAAATGATTATGGGCTTGCCCAAAACTGAAACCGCTTCCACAACGAAATGACATAATAAAATGTTTTGATAGGGTAAATGAAAAAGTCGGAGTAAACCGGGCTTCGGTTCGAATCCGCCATTCGGATCGGGCCGGGGATTCGAGTCGCGACATTTTTGAAAAAGAAAATTTAATAACACGGAAAATAAAAAGAAATAAACGGGCGTCCCCGGGGTTTCGGTTCGGACTCGCCAATCGGGTAGGGCCGGGCTCGGGGGACGCTACACTCAGGCTCATCACATTTTCATAAAACAAAACTATGTACATACATTTGCACAACTATACAAGTTTAATGTATTTTCTAACAAAAGTTAGTTACATTTTCTTTACAAATATATACAATAGTGAGTAACATAGTACATATAACTAAAATCGGAGGACCCCGGGAGTATGTCCCATCCAGGCTGCTCCGTACCTAGAAGATAATATTTAAAAATTAGAAAATAAATGAGCTAAAAGAGCTCGAGTGTATGCTTTATAAAATGCTTGCTTTTGAAAATGTCTCTAAATCAGAAACGATCTTACAAAACACTTTTAAAACCTTGCTGCTTTTGCTATAAAAGTTTCTAAAACTTTTCGAAAAAACGCTTACTTGCTTATCAGTGGTCGATTTTAAGTTGTATGTAAAATGCTTATAAATATAATGATCAACCATTGGAGGCCTTTCTTGCTTTCTATACCGTAGTAAACACGGGAAACCTGTGTCTCTACAGTGACGGTGGAAGGACCTCGTGTCCACATCACCTATTCCGGTAAATATGGTAGAATGCTCCATCAAATTCTCTACATAAGATAGCTGCATAACTCCTATATAATCTAGTACGTGACACGGTCCTCCTCTAACATGCCATAATGCATGAGCTAAGTTTTCCAACCAAGCAAAGATAAAATGAAAAGCAATCATGTCTTAACTTCCCCGTGCACGTACGAAATACCTTTGACCTGTAATGCTTGCTTAAGACTAGGGATTTCTTAAGGCCTAACTTATAAAATATAAGTTTTGCTTGTTTACCGCTTGCTTAATAAAGCATATTGCTTGTTTTTATAAAATATGGTTTAACAAATCAAAACTATGTTTTAAAATACGGTTTAATTAAAACTATAACATACAAATCTGTAAACGATTTATAAACAATACACTAGTATTGAAAATAAAGTTTAGAACACTCACTTTTCCGTTTACAATAATCGAGCACGACTTCATACTCTCAAGCCTCCGCTTACTCCCACATTAGACCACACGCGTCATCATAACCAAGCAACTTGCACACTTGGTGCTACAATTAAATTTTTCAAAAATTATGTGGGCCCCAAATTCCATTTACAGGCATATGGCCAGATTTTAGACTCAAGGGGCTTTCTGTAGAGTCCAAGAACACTCGAATCGGAGTTCGGACGAAAAAGTTATGGTTGTCCAAAGTTGGAGGCTTCACGTGAGCAGTGACATATGCGAACCCAGAAAAATGTGTTTCTCTGGTTCTCTAAACGCCATCCAAACAGCCCCTAAACTATTTTGGATGGCGTTTTGGTAATTTAATATTATTATTATTATTAAGGAAGCCCTTGGTGCACATATGCGACCCTACGGTTACATGTATCGTACACCCTCTCGGAACGGGGCATTACACAAGGCCATTGCATGACTTGGTTGTAGGCTATTTGTGGACATGGTGTCACAATTAAGCCTAGAGTGTAATGTAAGTCATTTCTTGATTGGTGATGACTTGTAGATGGCAATATATGTGTGTATAATATGTTGACATGTATGGTGTGGTTTATTTGGAAATTGTATGTTAATTGATATGATTGTCCAAATGATGCATGGTTTAAAATGTCCATATAGTGCTCATCATATATATGGCATGATATAACATGCAATGGCATCTTGCATTGCATATGCACGGGGACATCGCATTAAATGGGTGGGTGTACATGGTCATGATTATTCATCATTCTTGGTGAGTGGGTGGTGAGCTCGGTACTTTGAACTACGTCCAACGGAGTCTCACGAGTGCATTTCATAGCTTTGAATAAAGCTGTTTAGCGGAGATTGTCCAATGCTTTTGAATAAAACTCTTTATCGGATGTAAAACCCGGGAAAATTAGAAATTTTCAAAAATGGAAAAATGAAAATAATAATAATAATAAATTGTCATAATTGTTCAGGGAAGCTTAGAAAATTTTCTAGATCTCTTGATGACTAAACTGCCTCAAGACCGTTAAATTCGGCTCACGAAATCCAAAGGATTTAGAAAATTTCAATAATTCTGAGACAATCCGAATTTTACGATTTCCTGCAATAAGTTGCTACGATTTCTAGTGGGATGAGATTTTACAAAATCTCTGCTCAATAAATGCCTGAGCTAAGTTCATTTAAAATAAATTGAATTGAAAAGAATCCTGTAGAATCTGACCCATTTTCTCATTTTAATATACTTAGAGTAAAGTAAGTAATATCGATTTATATAAAGAATGTCGATTAGAATGACTAATTCATGATTTGAAATCGTCCGCTCTGCACCCACCTCCCGAGTATATGCTTCAACAGGAATCACACAAGGGTAGATTGATACAATAGAAACCTCTGGTAAAATGCCCGCCCATAACCCAGCAGATATAGGTATTTTGAGAATACGCCTTAACGACCAATGGTTAACGATGGCTTGATGGGTGGTTTTGCTAGAATAGGCAACAATGAGATCACTATTTTAGTAAATGATGCGGAGAAGGGTAGGATATCGATCCACAAGAAGCTCAAGAACTATTGAAATAAATGGAAGCTAATTTGGAGGAAAGTCAAGGCAAGACAAATAATTGAGGAAAATTTTTAATAGATATTATTATTGAAATTTAAATATGGAATTTGTTAATATTAAAAATAAAATTCCATTTTTTTTTCCATTCAAGAACTTTGACCCTCCCCCGAATTCTTCGAAGTTGTGAGACACATTCAAATTCAATATAAATCCTCAACATGAAAATAAAGAAAAAAAAATTAGAGGGAGGGGTCATTTCATTTTTGGATCTGGAACGAATAGGTTTAAGAGATGGGCGGATACACCCAATACATCGAAACTCATTGCCCATGGATAAAGAAAAACCTTTTCAACATAAAAAATGACAAAAACTAGAGCAAATATATAATAACGGATTTGAAGTTGCAACCAAGCATCGCCCATTGGTTCTATACCCGATTCATAACTAGAAAGTTTCTCTGGTCCTTTACTAATCGGAGCTAAAACTCCGGAAATCAAAATGCCAAAATGGGAATAACACTTGATATTATTAGAAAAGTCGAGAAAATATCATATTCGTAAAGCAGAAGCATCATACAAAAACAAAAAAAAAATTAACATAGTTACCCTAATAGAATACTTTTCAAATTTAACCTATCTCCTTTTCTCTGCCCGACATTTTGTGTTTCTTTCAATTACTAATTTGAATTTGAAAGAATTGATCTCCTTCAAATTTCATACTCGAACTTTTGATATATGAGTCTGAGTACTAATCCAAGGAAAGAGGATATAATAAAAAAAAGGATCAAACAACGATCCCACCACTCTTACCAAGGTAATGAATAATCTTTTTTAGGGGTCCCATCGAAGAAAGAACAAACTCTAAAATAGTGAATTTTATGGACTTATTATTATTTTAATATTATTTTTTCTTGCTTTTTTTCTTTACTATTTCCATTTACTTTGTTGGACTAAAAACAAGAAAAAAGAGACCTATTATTTAAAAAAAATGGAATATTTAATTCAATTTAATATTTAATAAATTTTTTATTATTTAATAAACAGACCCGAATAAGAGATGGACACATGGCGCAATGTGAGCAATGTATCCAAATTTAAAAAAAAAAGGAAAGTCAAGACGGAGAGTAGGCATGAGATGAGAGAGGTCGCACTTTCTCAGAGAGAGAAGCTCTAATTTTTCGCTTAAGATTTACGGAAATCGGACCTCGTAGGGTTTTCATTGAGCAGAAGGCAAGTCGAATCCATACATCGAGAGCTACGCGCGGTACTAAAATATTGAGTTTCACAAACTCCACGAGGTAGGAATCTTCCTACTTGGGTTATTTATAGCCTAAAGGTCATTTAATGGCTTGAGGTTTTCTTAGGAGGTCGTGAGAGGTCAGAACTTTCACTCCCAAATTTTTGAGACTCCAGTATAGAAATTTTTAGGGATTTTTTGGGACTATTTCAAACAGTCCTGGGTTGAATTTTCTGCATTTATTTAACAAATCGATATACCTGTGGGACGCATTTTCGGGGTAGTTCCTCGACTAGCCGAGGCCTGGGCTTTGACTCGGGGACTAATGTCTCTGCTCTCAGGGTGTGTTTTGGTATCACGCACCGTGATCGAACTGTGAAGGGACCAAGAGGTGCTCTGTTTTATATGGGTCCTAGATTTGGCCATTTGTGTGTTGGCATCTATTGTTGGAAAATAAATAATATGTTGTCATAGTGTAAAATCATGTTATGTGCTTCAAGGTGATGTATTAACATGGAAATTTTGATGAATGGAAATTATATGTGAGGAAATATAATTATCCGAATTTATAAATGCTGTATTAGAATGACATAGTATGAAATGGCATGATTGCATTTCAATATACATCACACGCATCGAATGGATGTGGGTGTATGGTACTTCTATTTTGTGATGCCCCATTTCTTCTCGGGTATCCGCTTGACAACCCACAACCAATGAATATTCTCGGGATGCTCGTAACTCACACCACCATGAAAATCGGGCGCAGCCCTTTGTACGGGAGCTCGGGCCAAGGTACAACCTCGTCGAATCACATGGCAACCCGTCCTTAATATTTTACAAAGACCAGCACCAGTCCACATAGATAAAAATGGAGTAAATCGTCACTTAGGCCCGCATTAATACTCACAAAATTACATTAACTATTTACCAGTTCAAGAGTTATTACAATACTCTTAACCAAAACATATATCAAAATTTAAAGTTTTAATACATGTTCTACAAAACGAATACCAAAAACATTAAAGCCACAACCCGGCTTTCTTCTGAAAATCGGCCTCTAAAGAGCGACGCTTTCTCGAACAGTTCCTGTACCTGAAATAATGATCCCTCGACAAGGTGAGCAATGCCCAATAGTGAAAATCTCCTACATGGGTTACTCCCCACCTAAGTGCATATGCAATGATTCAACATAAACACACACTCAAGCAGATACATGACCCTACTTGAATGTCTACATGCCCAATCCCATGTCTCGAGTCCTCACCGACTCCCTCACGCTTGCCTAAGCCAAATGCATTCACACCTAACTTTCTAGGTTGCCCTGGTGCATATGAAATGCATTATGCCATTTCTAAACCACACATGCCAATATATCAATTATGAATATATTAACAAAATTTACATACATACCACATGTTATTTAATTCACATCAATAACATCAAAATTAGCTCACTTGAGCTAATTTACACCCATTTTAATTCCAATGGTTTCTTCCACACAATTATATTTCATATAATTCAAACACTATGTTAACACATTTAATTCCATGGCATTAACATATAAATTTCAATAAATTCAAGCTATTCATTTTAAGCAAATTCATGCAATTAACACATGGACATTTTAGGTCCAATCTGACCTAAACCGGACCGTTTTAATAGTCCCAAAACTCAGCAATGGTTGTCTCGTGGGCAACCCACTCATTCGCTAATTGCCCACTTTGTGGAATCGAAATCCATGGCCATTTCCGGCCCAACACCTAAACCATGGCTCGTCAAATTATACCACATGGACATGTCATCCGTAATTAGTCCCGGACTCCGCCAAAGGCCTAAAATTTATCACCCGGTCCTGGGCTTTGGGACCGATCAAACGGCCATTCACGGCCTCAAACACTCCAAACCATTAACAAAACACTTAAAAAGGGATTAAATCAAGTAGGAGAAAACCCTACCTCTTGGAGTTATCAAAACTCCCCAAAACTGGTGCCCACGCGTAGCCCTCGCCGCATAGAACAACTTTGCTTCTTGGCCCGAAGCGATCCGACGGTCCGAAAGCCGGGAATCCTAGAGAGAAGTTGCACTTTCTCTCTCTAAAAACCCTCCATTTTTGAAAACCTGCTCACACCTCTCACCCACTGCACGTCTCAGCCCAAAATGGAGAAGAAGCTCTCCTTTTTGTCCCTCACTTTGCCACATGTCATCTCTTAATTGGCTCCTTGGATTTCTTATCCACTTACTCCACCAACCATTTGATTTTCCTCCAATGGCATCATGTCATGTGTCCACATGGGGCCCCACAATTGAGCCTGTTAAATCGGACCGCACTTGACACGTGCATACTATGAGCCACTCAAAGCAGCTTTACACCCACCCGAAAAATGTGCACCAATCGTCTCGGGACCCGACGTGGTATCTAGATTTCGAGAGACAATTCCAACGGTGAAGTCCGTTTCGTCATCCGATATCCAAAAAAAATTCGGATTTTGACCGAAATTACCATTTTATCCTTTTTCAGAAAATTAGATTTTCTCGGGGTTTCACATATTCACCATTCTTGGTGAATGTGTAGTGAGCTTGGAAATGGGACCGCGTCCAAAATCGAGACCACGGTTGTATAAAGCAATAATAAATATAAATCACATGTATTCAGGGGTGTAGCAAGACAGGTAGATACACTCCCTCCAAGGTGAAAGACCCAAATTTATATGCAATTAAACATGATCACCGGCAATGAGCCCGTAAAATGTTGGCATGCATCGATCCCGCTGTGACCCTCAAAGTCGTGGACCCATGAATAAACATCATTACCCGGATTTGATAAATTAAAATTGAGGGTTGTCCATCGGTTTGGTCATTGGGTGAAACACCAATGACTAGTTTTTCACACTTGGCGCTGTGTGTGAGGGAGCTCATCGACTCGTTACGTGGGTACGGCAGGAGTCTCATCTCACGATCACAAGGAACATTCCAAATAGATCGTGAGCCATTTATATGGAATATGATTTGATGTTTTTTGTATGCCATTGCATGTGCATTTGTAATAGAGAGTAGCCCTTATAGGAGAATTTTCAACCTGGCATTGCTCACCCTCGCTTTGGGACCCCTTTCACAGGTATGTGTGGACTAAGTATTCGACGAGGCCTTGATTATGAAGAAGGCCATTGTGTGGCCTTGATATTACCTTTGAGTAACATTTTTGTCTAATAAAAGAATTGTAACAAAATTCTTTTGGGACTATTGTCTAAATTATCGGGTAAGTAATTATGGTAAGAGGGCCGTGATTGGACTCTTACAAACTGTAATTAAGCGTTTTATTTTCATAATTTAGATTTAAATGTGAATGAATGGGTCTCGCAGCTGGATGTATATATTAGGATATGGATGATGGACCCTGCGGGGGTCAATACTACTTCGTTGAGACCCCGGATGGGTTATGATTATTTTGTTATACAAAGTTGTATGTTAGGTGTGAGCTCCTTGAACAAAGGAGAGACTCGCCCGACATTTTTTTTAAATACGGATCCCGATAAACGGGACACAACAAGAAAATAGTCAAATTCGAAACTAATAGAATTTCAAGGGCTGACGGTGCTGTCAACGGGACCCCCAGATTTAGGGTGTCACATCGGAGATTGTCCAATAGCTTTGAGTAAAGCTATTTATCGGATATTGTCCAATGCTTTTGAATAAAGTTGTTTATCGAAAATTGTTCAATAGATTTGAATAAAACTATTTATCGGAGATTGTCCAATGCTTTTGAATAAATCTATTTATCGAAGATTGTCCAATGCTTTTGATTAGAGCGGTTTATCGAAGACTGTCCAATGCTTTTGAATAAAGTTGTTTATCGAAGACTGTTCAATAGCTTTGAATAAAGCTATTTATCGGAGATTGTCCAATAGCTTTGAATAAAGCTGTTTATCAGAGATTGTCCAATGCTTTTAAATAAAGTTGTTTATCGGAGATTGTCTAATGGCTTTGAATAAAGCGGTTTATCGGAGGATGTCCAATGAGTTTTTTTTTTTTTTTAAAAAAAAAGCTTTTGTTTTGGATAAAGGGTCATTGGGTGAAACACTAATGACAAGTTTTTACACTTGGCATAAGCATGTGTGAGGGAGTCGGTGAGGACTCTAAGCCGCATGGTGAGTGACACTTCATTCAGGTATGTGTGCCTTCCGTAGAAAATGCATTTTACTTTGAATGTTTGATCGTGGTGAACACAACATTGCATGTGCACTTAGGTGGGGAGTAGCTCTGTAGAGTTTACCCCACTGGCATTGCTCACCCTATCATGGACCCTCTTCGTGCATGCAGAGATGAGGGTGGACGACGCTTTTTCAGTCGAGCTACAATTATGAAGAAAGTCGAAGTTGTAGGCTTCAGATTCATTTTTTGTAAAGAAGCTTGGAACAAACTAGTTCTATTTCAGATTTTATGTAAAAAGAATTGTAAAAGATACTTTGGAACAACCTTGTTCTAATTTGTAATATTTGTAAGAGCGTTGTAATTAGTCCTCGAGGACTATGGTAATTAGTCCTGTACATTATGTAGTGTGGATGAGTGGGCCCGATTAGGCCACTTTCACTCATAATTGGACCCAGTGAGGTCATTGTATTATATTAGGCCATGTTGCCAGGTTTTTTGTATAGGTTGTATTTTAGGTAGACCTCCCCGTACAAAGGAGACTATATCTGATTTTCATTAAATCGTGGGTCCCTAAAAAGGGGACACGATGGTGTGGTGTCGGGTTACCCGACATCCACGAGTCTTTCGCGGGTTGACGGGTTGTCAACAAACCCCCGGGTTTTGAGGTTTCACATTGAAAGTTTAGGTTGGCATAGGGAAGAGAGGGGTCTAAGATTCAAGTCCCAGAAGAGACAAATTATTAAGGAATATAACATAATACTATGATGTAATGCAAAGTGAATAGATGTCAATAAAAAAACTAATTTCTACCAAATTAACATCAAAACAAATTGCCCATGAGCATGTGGTACAACGTTCAACGTTTAAATAAGTAATGGTATAGAGAAGGGAGGGGTCCCGGATTTGAGTAATAGTGGTAACTGTGAAACCCTGAGAGATCTAGATTTTTGAGGAAGGGTAGAACAGTAAATTTTGGTCAAAATCTGAAAATTTTCTAGATCTTGGATGATGAAATAGACTTCACCGTTGGAATCGTCTCGCGAAATCTAGCTACCACATCGAATTTCGTCGAATTCTAAGACAGTCGGAATTTCACATTTTTCGAGGCACCGAGGGTGGTGAGGGACACTTGGCACATTTTGAGTGGCTCAAGATGAGACACGTGTCAAGTGGGGAGCAAGTCAAACATTAAGCTCAAGTGGGACCTATGTGGACATGTGGCATCTCATGAGTGGAAGGAAATCCACTATTAAGGATAAGTGGATAGGGCGTAATCCAAAGAGAAACAGCCACTTAGCGGACAAGGCAAAGGAAGACACTTATTGACCTAATCTTGACCCAACCGGTTTGGGGGGAAAGGAAAAGGGAAAAAGAGAGCGGGAAGGAAGGAGAGAGTTTTAGAAAGAGAGAGAGTCTACCTTTTCTCTAGATTTTCCGACGATCGGTCCGTTGAATCCCAACGAGACAAGAAGCAAAGTTGATACCCACTACAAGGGCTAATCGTGGGTACTCGATATCAGAAGCGACCCTCGAGCCCAAATCCGACCCGACGGCGGAGTCCGAACCGAAACCCTGGACGCCGCTTTATTTCTTTATTTTTCGTGTTATTAATTTTCTTTCAAAGTGTCACACCCGAATCCCCGGCTCGACTAAGGACGTGATCCGAACCTGGTTTCCTCCGCTTTACTCGATGTTTCAATTACCTTATCAAAACATTTTCTTTATGTTATTTCTCTTTAGGTTTTCGATGAAAAGGAAGCATTTCAAAATGGTAGGCCCAATAAACATTTACATTTCATAAAATGCAATTACAATGAAGGCATTCTATGCCCTTTCACAATGATATACAATACAAAACATTTCTTTAGAGTTCAACTATTTGTTCACAAAATATTCAATGTTCAAAAAGGAAATGATATGCATGGCGAGGTATGTACTTATACGCCGCAACTTGCTTTATGACTATGCGCTTCACGATCTTGTCTTCCTTCCTGTCTACTCGAAACCTGCGCATAGATAAAAACTATAGCTAAGCATTTTCATGCTTAGTGGTTCTATATAGTTCTATTTCAATATTCAATTTAGCTTCCCATGCATTTAACATTAAACCATGCCTATTATATCAACATATACTCATGTTATTCATTTCCACACGCTTTCAATTTACAAATCATTTACCATATCACAACATGCATTTTCAATGCAACAATTCATTTCACAATTCAATTTAGGAGATTTAAGCATATACATAAAAATCCCATTTACACTCACAATGCTGGTTATTTCACTTTGACTATTCAATCTACCGGGACGGATTCCGTTTAATGAATCCCGCCCTTATTATCATTCGGTAATGTGCTTACACATTTAACAATTTGGTCTCCCATCATGACGGATGCCGTTTCGTGCACCCCGACATGTGGTATCAACTCTATCCGGGCTCTATCACGACGGATGCCGCTTTGCGTACCCCCGGCACGCGGGTATCACTTATTCGGTCTCCCATCATGACGGATGCCGCGCTTGGTGCACTCGACATGTGGTATCACTTTATCTCGGTCTCCCATCATGACGGATGCCGCTTGCGCCCTCGGATGTGGTATCACTTAAATGCCATACGCCATCATGACGGATGTCGATTGCGGAGTCCCACCAAGTGGGACATTTCTTCAATGTCACGCCATCATGACGGATGCCGATTGGTGCATCCCGCCAAGTGACATTGAAATTTTCGGTGCCTTCGTGACTGATGTCGATCAAGTGCATCCCGTCGCTAAGCCTATCCAATATATCATTCAATTCACATTTATGACGGATTCCGCTTGATGAATCCCATTCCATCATTCACATTCATTCGATTTTCAAATATCTCATTTCAATTCCATATTCACTTTCGTATTATCTTTTCAAAGATATACTCAATCTATGTACTCGTTTCATATACTCATTCATGTACTCATTTCATATACTAATTCATGTACTCATTTAATAGTTACTTGGTAAACTACTAAAATACTTGAAATAAGAATAGAGTCTGATGAATCAACTGCTGCCGGACGAGCTTTGACTAACTCATCATTGATCTTAATCACACTGCACAGATACTAATATGTCACTTCACAATCACAAATATCACCCTTAACTACCTACACACCAGTCGCCCACACTGAACCCACTTATACACAACGCTCCACCCCACCCTCGATTGAACCCCACAATCACTTTGGCCCAAACACATACCAGAACACCGGACCTAAACGTTACAGTTGTTACACAAACAGGCGGTGGAAGAAAGGAAGATGCATTTTTATTGAGACAGATATGGATCGCGCAATATCAGGAATGATCTGGCACGGCATTGATGCACGACATGGGAAGACACAGGCATACGGCTGGCGGCAAAAATATAATTTTAGCATTGCCATTCACAATCTTCCATCAATCATACCAACTACCATGAACTATCCCAAACATCCCAAATGGTTTGAATCACAGAGTCCTTCCCTCGTTAGGGCTTTTCACCTAAAATCCAAATCAAAAGAATGAGGTTAGGGTTTTGATTTTTTTCCTTACCTTAGCCCCTTCAAATCTTCCTTTCCATGTTGCTTGGCCTCTTAGAAGCAAAAAGTGGGAAAGGATCACACCAAGCTTGATCTCTTGCAAACCCTAGTTTTCTTCTCCCCTTTCTCCTCTCTCTTCTTCTAAAAACGTGATTTGCTCCAAAATTGAGCAACCCAAAGACCAATTTCGTCTTTAAACTCATTTAAGAGTAAGGCCTTGTTTGGCCTACACACTTATTATCATTTCTCATTTTCTCCCTTTTTGGTCTTAAGTCACTTATTCTATATAAGGCCTTGTTTGGCCACTCAATAAATCCATTTTTCATTTAAGTCTCCTATTATTCCACTTTGGCCTTTCATTTATCATAAATTCACCTAGACATTTATTCTTTATAATAATTGACCCTTAGGTCCTCATTTTACAAATTTTCACATTTGCCCTTTTTCGCTAAGTATTTCCGGTTCAATCACTTTTCTCAATTTAGCATATAATATTTCCAATCATATGCTCACGCTTTCAATTTACATTTCACAATTTATCAATATATAAATTTTCCCGAAACCTAAGTTTGATTCCAATTCATAATTCTAATATATATAATAAAATTATTATAAAAATTCTAGGGTATTTTTGGGGCGTTACAGATATTGTGGAGTTTTGACAACTCCGAGAGGTAGGGGTCTTCTCCTACTTGGTTATTTCTTGTCTAAAAATCCATGAAATGGTTTTGGGTGGTGTGAGGCCAGAAATGGCCATGGATTCTTCAGAAACCCGAGAAAATTTAATTTTTAAAAAGGTAAATGGTAATTGGTCAAAACTGGATTTTTTCTAGATCTCTGATGATGAAACGACTTCACTGGAATCGCCTCAGGAAATCTAGCTACCACGCCAAATTTCAGATACCGGAATTTCACAAGCCGAGACATGGACGATGGTGCGGGACATGTGACGTAACTCAAGTGGCTCAAGGTGAGACACGTGTCAAACTGTGAGCTAATCAAATATGAGCTCAAGTGTGGTCCATAGGAGACACATGGCTTCATGCCATTAGAAGGAAATCCAATGGGAATAGATAAGGTGATAGGTAATCTACATGTCCAATGAGAAATGGACACTTGGCATGAGAGGACAAGTCCTCTTGACCAAGGTCTCCCAACTAGTTTGGGGAGAGGAAAAGAGGGGATAGCAAACCGATAACAGAGGAGAGATTTTAGATAGAGAGTGTCTACATTCTCTGTAGAATTCTAACGACGGATCGCTTCGCTCATCGAACAAGAGGAGAAGCTGGTCTACGCCGCAGGCGCCTACACACGGCATCAGCATGGAGTTTCACAACCCGGAGGTGGCTTCCTACTTGTTTTATTCAAATAAGAGCCATTTTAATGGACGATATCTTCGAGGCCTGATGGCCGTGTTTTTTGTTCCAAAAAGATTTGGATTATAAAGAAATCCCTAGAGTGGTTTCTCGCGCTCCCGAATCGACCGTGACTGCTTATGTGTGGCCTTCAAAGGTGAATATGTTATTGATCAATAACATGTTATGTTATTTGTGTGGGATGCTTAGGCGCTTCTAAGATGGATACCGATTGTATATTAGCCCATGTGAGCTAATTTTGTTATTGATATGTATAAATGAATAAATATGGGACATTGTGTATAAATTCGTTAGTATATGTGCATGCTTAATTTATTAACATGAATTGTTGTGAAATGGCATATTGCATTTCATATGCAATCGAGGTAACCTAGAATAATAGGTGTGAGTGAATGACATGAAAATGTGGCTGCAAATGGATTTCAAAGGAAGATTTTCCAAGAATTGTCTTGAGAGTTGTCCAACAAATTTCACCTTGGAGGAGGACCCATGACTGTTCCAGAAAAGTTATCCAAAGAATTCAATTTCTGAGGGTTGTCCAATAGATTTTATCGAAACTGCATTGGTGTTTTCAAAATAAAACTCTTTGTTTGAAAATGTTTTCTCACACTTGGCTTAGCATGCGTGAGGGAGTCAGTGAGGGCTCAAGAAGTAGGAAGGGTGAGTCACATTTTCATCCATTTCATGTAGACATTTGAATAGGAACATATATGTTTTGCTTTAATGTTTGGTTTTCCATTACATGAGCACTTAGGTGGGGAGTAACCCATGTAGGATAATTCTACTACTGGGCATTGCTCACCCTGTCGAGGGAAAAATTATTTCGTGTACTGGAAGGTTCACCTATAGCGACTCCCTGAGTCCGCCCGACCCGACATGCAGTCCGAATCCGAACCCCCGGACGCCCGTTTAATTCTTTTTATTTACATTTTATTTCATTTTCTTTTTCAAAAGGGTCGCGACTCGAATCCCTAGCCGACTCAAGGGCTTGATCCGAACCGAGCTCCTGGCTTGTCTACATTTTCAATTATCTTATCAAAACATTTTCTTTATGTTATTTCTCTTTAGGTTTTCGATTTGCGCGGAAGCATTTTCAAATGGTAGGCCCACAAACATTTACATTTCATAAAATGCAATTACAATGAAGGCATTCTATGCCCTTTCCAAATGATATACAAAACAAAACATTAGTTCCAAAGTTCAACTAGTTTGTTCACAAAATATCCCATGTTAAAAAAGGAAATGATATGTGCATGGCGGGGTATGTACTTATACTCCGCAACTTGCTTTATGACTCCGTGCTTCACGATCTTGTCTTCCTTCTTGTCTACTAGAAACCTGCGCATAGATAAAAACTATACACTAATCATTTTCATTCTTAGTGGTTCTATACAGTTCTATTTCAATATTCAATTTAACTTGGAATACATTTAACATTAAACCATGCCTATTATATCAACATATACTCATGCTATTCACTTTCGCATGCTTTCATTTTTCAAATCATTTACTATATCACAACATGCATTTTCAATGCAACAATTCAATTTATGAGATTTAAGCATATACATAAAAATCCCATTTACACTCATCAATGTTGGTTATTTCACTTTGACTATTCAATTCACATTTTTGACGGATTCCGTTTGATGAATCCCGCCTTTATTATCATTCGGTAATGTGCTTACACATTTAAAAATTCGGTCTCCCATCATGACAGATGTCGTTTGGTGCACCTCGACATGTGGTATCATTTAAATGCCATACGCCATCATGACGGATGCCGATTGGTGCATCCCGCCAAGTGGGACATTTCTTCAATGCCATACGCCATCATGACGGATGCCGATTGGTGCATCCCGCCTGCTGACATTGACAATTTCGCGCCTTCAGAACGGATGCCGACAGCGCCCCGCCAGCGGTTCATCTCGTATATCATTCAATTAATCTTGGCTTTCCAAATATCACATTTCAATTCCATATCTACTTTCAGATATCTTTCAAAGATATACTCAATCTATGTACTTCTTCTCATATACTCATTCATATAATCATTTCATATAATGGTCATGTACTCATTTCTATAGTTATTTGGTAAACTACCAAAATACTTGAAATAAGAATAAGAGTCAGAGAACAAACCGAAGTTGCCTGCCCAGCTTCCTTCACATCGTATCTCTGGCCCTAGGTTAGGCGATCATCACCCGTCCTAGTCAATAACATTCACGCCACTCTTTGTGGATAAAACAATTGTTAAACAATTTTAGTGAATTACAAATTTATTTTCAAGTACGCCTTGGGTTAAGACACTAAGTCCGCCAGAGTTCGAAGCCTCGAGGCTGAGGTATGGCACGCTTTTCACTTCTAGTTCTATCCTTATTTGAACCCCCATTAATCATTTCTAGTCCCTAACACCCGTGCATGAATACAGACTTATCAAAGGCAAAATATGCAAAACAAGGCGCTTGGAAGTAGTGGTACTGGAGAATTTCGCTTGATCGGCACGAAAGATTCGCCATCCACCTGCACTACTGAGTGGTATCGGGCTTGAGTGGTACCGCACTAATTTGCCTAATTACATCATGGTACTCTGGGCATTCATCTACGAAGCTTTGCCCGTAAAATGCGTGGATTTCGTAGCTCTCTCACTCATTTTTCTTCCACAAACCTTCTTCAATTCATCCCATATCAAAAATCCACCATGGAATCCACCTAAAACAACTCCAAAGGTGGTTTATAATCAATGAAAACCCTTTTCTCTTAAGTTAGGGCTTCTCACCAAAATCCAAATCAAAAAGAATGAAGTTATGGTTTGATTTATTACCTTAAACCTCTTCAAATCTCTTCTTGTATGTTGCTTGGTCTCTTAGGAGGAAGAAATGAAGCAAACCCAAATCCAAAGCCAAATTTCTCCCTGCAACCCTAGATTTTCTCCTCCTTTTCCTCCCCTTCTCTCAAAACGGTTTTGCTCATAAATGAGCCCTAAGACCACATTTTTGGTCTTTATACTTATTCTCTTAAAGCCATGTTTGGCTCAAAAACCATTATTCTATATTTAAGTCTCCTATTATTCCACTTTGGCCATCCATTTATCATAAATTCACTTAGACATTTATTCTTTATAACAATTGACCCTTAGGTCCTCATTTAACAAATTTTCCACATTTGCCCTTTTTCACTTGGGTTTATTTCGGGTTCACTCAATTTCTCATTTTAGTATATAATATTAAATCTATGCTCACACTTTCAATTTACATTTCACAATTTATCAATTTATCAATTTTTCCTAAAAACCTAAGTTTGGTTCAATTCATAAATTCGAATATATATAATAAAATTATTATAAAAATTCTAGGGTATTTTTGGGGCGTTACAACCTGGGGATGGGACGCATCCGAGGTCTTAGAGATGAAGAAATGGCCATATGTGGCCTTGTTATGTATTTTTGTAAAATGGGTAAAAGACCCAGTTTTGGATAATTTGTAATCAAAACAAATTGTAAATTCACTTATTTTTGTATAAAATATACATTTTGGTGAGTATGGATGTATGGTACGACGTGGCCATTTTTATTCACGTATGGGTCTCATGATATAAGACACACAGGTTTCCGAAGGTTGATGGTGGTCAACGGGACCCCCGGGAAATGGGGCGTCACATTCTCGGTTCCATGAAGTAGAACCGACGCTTGATGAGAGGGTCATCCATGGACAGCCCACGTATCGACGGACTCGTTGCACAAACCAGACGCTTGTTGGATCGAAATTATCCATGTGAATTTGCTTGAATTAGATATGATGATATTGCTTAAAATGAATGGCTTGGAATGTGTGTGGAAAATGATATGTTAATGCATGTTAAATTGATGTGTTAACATGATTGTTGAATTATATGAAATATAATTGTGTATGAGCCATTGAATTGATATACGACCGCATCATTGCATTCATGTGCACGGTGACATCGCATAGAGTCGGATGTGGGTGCACGGTATGGTTGTTCACTACTCTTAGTGAATGTGGGTTGAGTTTGTCTTCGGGACTACGTCCAATAAAGACTCATAGTTCAAATCATAAAATGAAAAGTAATTAATGTGTGTTACGGCTAAAGAAAGGTTGTTAAATTTCAATTGAAAAGTTCTCAGGTGCGAAGAGACCCGCAGCCAAGAGCCTAAAGTTCTGCATGGGTGTAAGAGACCAAGTATTATCCGGTGTTCAGATGGTGTGGAGACTCACGTGTGATTCGAAGTTTTGTAGGTGTAAGAGACCTGCGGTGCAGGCCGAAAAGTTCTGTTGCCCAAAGAGAAGACACATTGTCATGTTTATTACTTAGACAGAGTCGAAAGTGATGAGTCGGGATTGACTCCTGATCGGGTTACCCATTGAAAAAATTGCACGCGGTCGTGAGCCGACAAAGGCTTAGTATATGGTGTCATTGGTGCTACTAATGACGACACACACTTGGCATAAGCATGTGAAGGAGCCTGCGCAGTGACTCGTGTGGTATGTGGGCATGGAAACATTTCATGCATGATATAAATTATTCCATGTACAAATTAAAATTGTATTGATTACGGATGTTTGATGTGCCATTGCATGTGCATTTTAGGTGTGAGTAACCCAACAGTAAAATTCAACTACTGTGCATTGCTCACCTCGTCGTGGGTCCCCCTTTCATATGTTATCTTCTAATGATTGTTTATGTTATCTTCTAATGATTGTTTTATAAAATAATTGATACAAATTAAGAAAAAAAATAGGGTATTTTGAGAACATCTTTATGTTATCTTCTAATGATTGTTTTATAAAATAATTAAATAAATATATGAATGATTTATAATAAAATATTATACACAAATTATTCGAAGGACATGTTCCAAATTAATAAAAATATTTTGAGTTATGAAATAGACTTTTGAGAGTGCTTGTTTGAGGTGATAGGTGATTCATCTCCAATGAACTTTTGCAGGCTACTTGGTAACTACTTTAGAGTCATTTGATAGCCACAGATTAAGTAAGTCATAATGTGAAAAAGCTACAAATGGTAGCTTTTTTTATTCGCTCTTATTAAGATAGCAAATTTCCACTTTTTAGTCCTCTTTAGGATTTTTATTAATATTATAGCTTATAAATTATATGAAATAATATGAATTTTTTGTGGTTCTAAATTTATTTCATGCTATATTCGTAAAATAATAATATGAAATGATACAAATTTATAACTATAAATATTTTATTTTATTTTCTGAAATAATACTTGCTTATGGTTAAATTTGTATAATTTCATATTATTTTTTATTTATGAAATAATATTCTAAATTAATTCATAAATTATAAATAATATAAAATATTATAATATTTTGTATGGTTTTAAGACAATATGAAAATTTATCACCATAAAAGTAATATATGAAATAAATAAAAGATTTTATAGTTATAAATAATAATATTTTATTTATGATTATAACCATTATTATTTTTTATTTATAGAAATTATGTACAATCATTAAATGAAATGTATTTCATAAATTTATAAATAATGATTACAAAGATAATTAGAAAATAATGAATCTATTTATTTATGAAATAATAAATATTTCCTGTTAAATAAAAATCCTCATATTTTTTTAATTTACTGTTATATATTGTTATAATTTCTATGTATTAATTCTCATTTATTTCAACAAGTCATTTCTTAATCAACTCCGCTTACCAAGCAATAATTTATAATCGCTACTAACTATCACCTCGATAGTCATACCAAACAACCACTCTACCATAACACCACCTTCCCATGCATGCACCTCACTAAGCATGTTTAGGTGGGTGGTATGCCCCTTGAAAATTTTCCACTTAATTATTTTTTTTATGCAAGGATAATTTGCCACATACCTTTTTAAGTTTCGTATTTTTTTTTTTTATCCAATTACTTCATTACAATAATGGTTTCTGATACTTATCCTAGAAAAATATTCTATTAATCCAGATCATGTACCAATTGTTTGAAAAATTTGCACCTGCATAAAGATGGTCAGCCCAAATAACACCAATAACCAGAAGTGAAGTAATAAAAAGTGAAAGAGAAATAAAACCAAAGTAGAGAACAACCTAGGTATTATGAAATTAATAATTTCCTTAAGCACAATTCGCTTCATCGGCCAAGCTTGAGGATTCCTGCCATGCCTGTCTCAGATAAAACGGTTTCCAACGGCCGCATTAAAAGCACATTACCCATCCAAGCGAAGTGATGATGTGCTCGTGACTATCACCGATAAAAAGTGACGCAAGGGAAGGAAAACCTGAGACTCATTGGACTTTCTTTGAGACACACCAATTAAATACCCTAACAACCTTATAAAGAAAGAGATTCGCCTGAATGCCAAACCTTAAATTTTCCTAAACCCTTAGAATTCCGAATTAAATAATTCATTAAATTTCGACTAAAACTGTTCACTAAATTCGAATTAAATTATTCATTAAACACCAAATTATTTAATTCAATGTGAATTAAATTATTCATTGAACATCATTAATATAACTGAAATTCATAGAATTTTTGAACAAAGAGTTATTCAAAGGAATGTCATTAATTTCATTCACTATTCCCAACAATTCAATTATAAGAAAAGCTACATAACCCAAAATTTATCATCTTTCTAAAAAAACTATATAGATATATATATATATATATATATATATATATATATGTACTATAACTCTAAAAAACTTCTGAATTTATAACCCTTTTTCCATTTATGACCCATCAATCCTTATCAAATCTTCTTTATTATTTGGTAAAATATAAGGAGGAAGAAACCTATCTGAAAGATAGAAGAAACCTAACCTATAGAAAACTTTTAACTGCTTATTTGAAAGAGGAAACCAAAGAAAAGAAAAGCGAGGAAGAAAAAAACTATAAGTTCTTTATTATTTATCTTGTAAAATTTATTAATATATTATATAGCTACTTTTATTATTTAGCTAGAAGCAAATTGGGATCTAAATGTATGAAATTAGAACTATTAAATAAAATTTTTTTTATCTAAGAAGAGTAAGAACATATCATATAGCAAAAAATAGCCTAAAAGGTATCTAAACATATACATGGGTATACAAGGAGAGAGCCAAGGCCTAAACAAAGTTGGGGTAAAGAAACACTTACCACCCCAAAACTAGAACTAGAGAATACACATATAAAGATTCTTACAAATAGAAATATCCATATCGGAAATTAAACTCAACTCAAAATACAGCAGTTATTAAAAGAGAGTTTTAGCATGCTATTGAAATTGGAAAAAGATATTAAGAAAAAGTAGCAGACAAACCAAGAAATGAAAACTCATACTTTTTTCTTATAGCATGTTACAATAGTGATAATAAGGATTTGGTAAAGGTTTTGTCAAACTTAATATAAATCAATATATTTTTTATTAGTAATCTTACCATTGTACACCAGAGGTTGTGTTTGATACAAATAAAAAAAGATTGTTAACAGCAATTACAATGTAAATATAATTATTCGAAAAGAATATTCTCAAAATAATGTAAAATAGGACAAGTTTGGAGTATGTGTTAAACCCTATTAGGCTTTTGATCATCATAATGTTTCTCCTTTTACTATCTATCTATACAAAATGTTTCTCATTTACTATCTACATTAAATAAAATTAAAATATACTTGCATTAGGAAATAAATGCAATTATACATCAAAAGCATTATTTCACCTCTCTTCACCTCTCTTTCTATATAAGGGTATATATACACTACACGTATGGATGTTATTATGCGCACTTGGTTTCCATGTATCTATCTCCTCAAGTCATTCTAAGAAACACCATGGAAGAGAATATCGTTGAAATAATTAATAGATGGTTATTATCAGATGTGATTCCAAATGAATAATGGTGTCCTTTTTTCCCATTTGCAATACCATGACCATGGCGACGGATCCATGGAATGAGAATAAGGAAGTTCCATGGTTCGTGAAATCCTACCTCCCGAGCCCCTTTGTCAGTTTCTTGTACTGTGGTGATTAAATGCTTAAGGGTTGTGAAAACAAATTCGTGGATTACAAATCTATAAACATATATTTCATCCATCCAAGATTCTAGATGATACTGATGTCAGAATATGGTAAAAGTAGGTATGAGATTAGTAGAGACCCTGTCATTCCTCGCCAGAGGCAAGAAATTCAAGCCCCATACATCTTTGATTGACAAAAGGAGTATAAGAACATATCAAGAATGTGTTGACCGAAATCTATAAGAAGGCACATGTAAAAATGTGGTCTTACTCCACATTTGTAACAAAATCGACGCAAATAGAAAGTTGAAATAAATCTCTGTTTGTTTTAATATACTAATTTTCTTTCTCTTACCTTGGTACGGCAGAATATATGTATATTTCCTAACAATAGAAAACATGTTTTATCATGGCTTTAACATCAAATGAGTTAAAATTCAACCCATTTCCTGTCCTTGGTGAAAGGTTTGACTCTAAAGATTATAATACATTCAGGTTAATTTGTCATCTATGGTTGCCACGGGGGTCCTGTTGACAACCCGTCAACACGCAGAATACCTGTGGGTATCACATATCTTGATACTACCAGATCATGTTCCATTCACCAGGATCCATTCATGCATATATATTTTAGAAAAATGTACAAATTTATCAAAATAGTTCATAAGAGTTCGAGGTACAACCTCTTGGAGAGCACAAAATATTACATGTAAAATCTAGTTTCTTACAAAAAGGTTTCCTCAGCCATTCATTTCTGGACACCGCTGGGCCTCAAATGAGGGCTCACCGCTATGTATAACCCGCACCTAAAAGGGTCCCACAATGGGGTGAGCAAATGCCCAAAGCATGATAACTCCTACAAGGGCTACTCCCACCTAAGTGCACATACAATGTCATGTTCACACAATAATACACATCAACATCTCGACGAAGAATATTTCAATTCTAAATGGAATCCAACATGCCATGAAATGAGATGAGACTCATCATGCCCCATGTTCCGAGTCCTCACCGAATTTCTCACACATGGTTATGCCAAGTGAAAATCGCATTGGTGTTTCATCCAATGACCCTTTTTCCAAAACAAAATATTTTTTTTTATAAAACAAAACTCATTGGATATACATCCAATGTCCATTTGATTTAATCAAATCCCGTGTGTTTATGCATTTGTGGGCCACTGATTTCTGGGTTCTCACCGCAGGATGCCACACGCATTTCTCAGACATTTTACTAGCTTACCGATGGGGACTATGTATAAACCACTACTATGTCTTTTTAACTTATTAAAGGATCTATCCCTACTACATGCTTAACACACGGTATATATATATATATATGCCATGAAACCGTGATACTCCATTGGACGTAGTCCAAGGTGCTGAGCTCACCATCCATTCACTAAGAATGATGAATGATTATAACCATACACACACACTGTGATGCCCCGTTTCCCGAGGGTCCGTTGACAACCCGTCTACCTCAAATACTTTCTCTCGTGGGATGCTCAACCCGACACCACTATAAAATCCAAGCGTATCTCCTTTTCAGACGGAACTCTACCCAAAATACAACATGTCCCAACCAACTATATTACATGGTTCAAGAGCATTGTCACTTTTTATTTCAAAAACATATATTAAATATTTACAATTTCTAATACATGTTATAATAATGAATACCAAAGCCAGCGTCCCGCTTTCAAAACGCTCTAGCGAAGGCCACATCATGTACACCCGTGACTAAATAATGATCCCTTGATAGCTAGCAATGCCCAAGAACGATAATTTCCTACATGGGTTACTCTTCACCTAAGTGCACATGCGTGTCATGGAAAACAATCACACTCAAGCAAATACATGATCCTACTTTGAATGTCTACGCTCCAATCCCATGTCTCAAGTCCTCAATCGACTTCACACATGCCTAAGCTAAATGCGAGTAAAATACGCTTTCAAAACAAAAGCTATTCCTGAAACTTACTACCTAATTTCAGAATATATTGACTACCCGAGGCGAATTGTTGGATCATTTTTCGAACAAATATGGATCCGCCTCCGAGATGAATTGCTGACCACTCTAAGGCAAATTCTCTGAAAATCTTCCTTGGAAATTCCTTTCACAATGGGCTTTCATTTTACTTCAATTTCTTTTCATGTCATGCACTCACACTTACCATCTAGGGTGCCCTGGTGCATATGGAATGCATTATGCCATTTCCAAAATATTCATGCTAATATATTTTACATGTATATATTAACAAAATTTAATTCATAATTCATGATATTCAATTCATAATCAACACCAAAATTAGTTCTGGGGCGGGCTAATAACAATCTAAGAAATTCATTTTGAATCACCCAACAAAAAATGTAAATCACACATCAAATCACATGAACAAGAAAAACCTGACTCCTGGTGACTGCTCACTACCAATAATAATAGGGATTTTCTCCACTCTGCTCAAAGATTTCAGATCTGAAAACACACCATCCAAGCCTCAACAAACTCCATCCATTAAATGGCTCAGAAATAAAGAATAAACCAAGTAGGAAAAGATCTCACCTCTTGAGTTGTTTAAACTCACAAAATCCAAGTGTTCACAGAGTCTCGCCGTAGAATAACTTTCATTTTCATTCGATAGATAACCGATCAGCCTGAATGCCGGAAATCTAGAGAGAAGTCACTCTTTCTCTCTCTAAAACCAGTCTCCACACCTATTGCACGTTTTTCCAGCAGCCTCAATGGAGAAGATGGAGTTTTTGTTTTATTTATTTAATATTTTAACTCAATCTGATCCTGTCCCTTTAAGTGACTTAATGGGCCTTTTAACACTCGCTTAATCTAAGCCATTCATCTCCATCCTCTCACTAATCATGCAACATGTCATATGGTTACTTGTAGTAGGTGACTTTGTCACATCAGGCTATGTCTCTCACAAACTCGTCACGACACCCTGCCTCAAAAACGAATTTCGATCACTTAATCCACTCAATCACTGTGGTAGCTAGATTTCCTCGCGAGATCGATTCCAACTGAAGTCCGCTTCGCCATCCGATTCCAACGGATTTTGACCGAAATTACCATTTTACCATTTTTTAGAAAATTATAATTTTCTCAGTTTTATATCTCCCTCCTCTTAAAAAGAACTGGTCCAAATTTGCACAATCACAACGACCACATGCATATGCAACGTGAACTATACCATGCATGTAAACCATTACGGCTATTAAACGATTAAAACCACGCACTTCATCCCTAAACAAGAAGGGATAGGTGGCTCGCTTCGTGTCCTCGCGCTCCCACGTTGACTCCTCCACTCCACGGCATGCCATAGCACCCTCACTAAATTTCACTGGCCTCAAGGCCGCAAAACTTGATCCCGGGCCTATCCATAATGCACACTCGTCCTCCTCGAAGGTCTCATCCTGTCAACCTCACGTCTCCCTAATCCACTACATGAGCCGGATCCGCCGAGTGTACCTCCGCAGCACGTGAGACGTGGAATACCACACCGACATACCGGGCAGAAAGCCAACCCAGAAGCTGGCGCGGCCTACCCTCTCGAGTATCTCGAAGGGCCCAATGAACCCTGGGCTATAGCTTTTCAAGGCCACGAACCCGACCACCCTCTCTTAGGCATCACCTTTCAAGAAGACGGATCTCCAACCTCGAACTCTAAGGGTCGACGTCAGACACGCATACCTCTTCACGCCCGAGTCGTGAGAAGAAGCCGTCAGACAAGCTCACTCCCAGGTGTCTCTAATCGTATCAAGAGCAAAGGATGGAGCTCTCCTCCCACCTTCGGTCCAACATATCGGTGATCCGTATGGCCTCCCATACAATGCCTCATATGGTGCCATTTGTATACTCGCCTCGTGACAACTCGTTGTTGCAGCGAATTCCACTAAGGGAAAATGCTCTTCCCAGCCCACCCTTATGATCCGTAACGCATGCTCGCAGCATGTCCCCAACACCGTATGGTCCTCTCCGACCGACCATCCGTCTCGTGGGTGGAAACCGTACTCATGGTCACTGCGGTGCCCATAGCCTTAGAAACTCTTCCAAAAGTGCTCAGAAACCTCGTCTCTCGTCCGACACTATGGATACCCGGCACTCATGTAGCCTGACCATCTCTCGAATGTACACCCAAGCAGTAATCTCTCCAATGTGAAGGTCATCCGCAGCTAGAAAATGCAGACTTCGCGAGTTCTGGCCCACTATCACCCATACCTCATCCTCGTCCTCGCGGTGTCCGGGGCGGGTGTGCTGGTCACAAAATCCATCGTGATCGCAAGCTCCCACTCCACTCGTAAAATCCACTCCAATGGCCTAAGTAGCCCTCGTCGGTTTCCGTGCTCGCCTAACCCGGCTAACACGTGAGATATCAATAACAAAGTCCCTTATGTGTCTCTTCATTCCGCTCAAGATACCGACGACGGCTGATCCTGCACACATCTTCGTGCCACCTCGGATGCATACAGAAAATCGAGAGCAAAGAAATTCCCGAGGATCTCCTCTCAACCTGGGCCAATCGGGGGGGAACCACTACCCGTCCTTATACCGAAGACTACCATCCGCATGGACTCGGCCCAACCTCACACTCCATACCCGACTGTACTCTCTATCCCCGATCGACACTACATCTCCGTCCCGCCCAGACTCACAGACGGTGCAGCCACCCAAACTCCCCTGCAACGTGACTCGAGCCTCGCCCACGCATTTCAAAGCCTAAATCGCCCTACGCCCGAGCATCCGACATTCCCGGGAAGCTATACTAGCCAATGCTCCCCGTGACTTCCGACTGAGTGCATCAGCCACCACATTTTCCTTACCAAGGTGGTAATGCAAAGTGAAGTTATAGTCCTCTAGGAATTCTATCCGTCTGTATTGCCTCATATTGAGGTCCCGCTACTTGAAAATATACTTCAGACTTTTATGGTCTTAGTACACCTCAAACTGCTCACCATATAAATAGTGGCACCAAATCTTCAAGACGAAGACTACGGCCGCCAACTCCATGTCGTGTGTGGGGTAATTTTGCTCATGATTCTTCAACTGACGGGAACCATAAGCTACTACCCTCCCGGACGCAGATCAAACACATCCTGCCCCGGCCTTCGAGGCATCACACACACCGTGTACCCCTCGTTTGACCATCAAGACAGAGCAAAGAGGAGCCTCCTCTTCAACTCTCGGAATGCCTCCTTCACATCTGGCCATCCCAACTGCACCTGACTCCTACTCGGTCAATCTCACATGTGCACGCTTAATCGAGAAATCCTCAATGAATTCCTATAGTACCCGACTAATCCCAAGAAACCACGATCTCGAAGAATGACCCTGCTTCTCCCAACTCATCACGGTCGAATTCCTCTCTGTTCATTGACATCGACCGATGTCGACACCCAGTGTCCCAAAATATCACCCCCGCAGCTCGTACCCGACTTACTCGAATCTCGCTACATCGATTGATCTCTCGCAATCGTGAAAACGATCCTCGCGATCCTCATGCTCCCACTGACGGAGTAGATCAAAATGTCATCCACGAAGACTACAACAAATCGATTCCAGATGTGGTTAGAATAATTCCTACGATGAGGTCCATGAATCCGACGGGCGCATCTGCCAATCCAAAGGGCATCACCGGTGAACCCAAAGTGCCCATAACGTCCTAATGTCGCTCTTTAGTGGATATCTATCTCCTAACCTCAACTCCGATGGTAACAAGGCGAAGGTCTATCTCGAGTAGACTCGTGCTTCCTGCCGCTTGATCAAACAAGCCATCAACTTTCTGCAGAATGGGTACCGATTCTTGACCGTAACCCTATTCAACTGCCTGTAATCAATGCACAAATATGGTCTCGTCTCTTCTTCGCAAACAGTGGTTCGTACACAAGAGGTGTTATGAATCAACAAAATTTATAACCTAAATTACTCTTACTGCCGTAGCGCACCACCGCAGCATAACCCGCTCTAGGATCAAACATGTGGACGTGGGTTTTCGTCTTTACAAATGATTTTGTAATGAGTCAAATGGTGAGGATTTTGCTTGAATTTTGGATTTGTATAAAATAGTGGTTGTTTTCACTATGCTAACTTCTAAGGTAATTTGAAATAAGATGTAAAGAAAGGTCTTAAGTTTTGGGGTCACTAGTTTGGTATGATGTGGTTGCAAAGGTGTCCCTGTTATTTCGTATTAGTGAAGATGACCTATAGCCATTTCCAAAACTAGATATTTATTTAACTTTAAAAACTAACCTTAGTGTCCATTTCTCTTGAAACATAGCGCTATCGAGCATTCAATGTCTCCCGGTTGAAATCAAGATTAACCCACTTCCAATGGCTCATAAATGAAAACTAATGGATGTCAGTGTATCTAACACTAAGAATACACTGAACCCTAAAAGCTTGCCAAGTATCGACCAATGAAAGTACATCAAATAGCTTTTAAACCTAGTTTTGAAAGCTTGAAACATAAATACGCAGTACTTGCTTCGTGAAAAACAAAGGATCACCTGCAAACATATCAACCTACCTAGCAACCCTCCTCTTCAAGGTTTAGAGGCTTTAGCCAAACATCCTTTGAGTTGTCATCCTCAAAGGTGTAGTTTATTGCCTAGAAAGTGAGAGAAAGAGGAGAGAGAAGAGAGAAAGCGAGAGCCAAAACAAGCACGACTGTATGCTTCGAATTAAAAGTTAGGTTACAAATCGTTCGTAAAATGGTTTATATCGCCTTATAAACAAAGAAAATACCAATCTAACCTAACTAGTATAATTACAAAGTTGAGGGTAGAAATGAAATTAACCAAAACTAGGGTCGTTTGTACACAAAACAGGAGCAGAATTTTCAAGAGTAGTGAAATTTTCACATAGCTTGGGCCAAGGATCAGAGCGGTGGTCAAGTATGTAATAAATTTAGTAGCTAAAATTTTCGCTACAATAGCGAAATTTTCGTTACTATAGCGAAATTTCCCTACTTGTCCCTGCTTGCTCCTCAATCAATTTCTTCATTCCTGGCTTGATGCATTCGAAGATAAATCATACGAACTCGATGTAAATCAGCTCAACTTTGATATGCCTAGCTTGATATGATAGAATAGGCTTCTAAAACCTGCGAAAACTACCACAAACAGCCTCGAAATACAATCATTAGTACCAAAGGGACCTACACGTGTCAATCTACGATCCAATATGATTAGTACACAAAATGTACTTAGAACCTATCTTAAATAGGTTCAAAATAGCACTTTTTTGGGTACTAATCAACAGGACTGAAAGCACCTCATGGTGAAGGTTCTAGCCTAACGAACCCTCATTCCAAGAGAAATTTCATGTAGTCGACTCGAGTCTCTTCCAACTCAACTAGTGTCATCCATGCTGAGTCATAGAGAGACGGGCGAAGTACCAAGGTGTAACTCGATAATGGGGTCTACAACCCTCCTCGTGGAGGCCACCAGGTAGCTCATCCGAAACATCCTCGTAATCGTTGTATCACTCGAGGCGCATTTTAAGTCCCGCTTCCCACTCGTCCCAGGGTAAGGCTTCAGCCAACCCGCCAACCGGTCCCGACACTGCATAATCGGCCCGGGGCAAAATATCATGGTTGTCCTTTGAACAAAACGACATCAGCCCCGTATGCAAGGGGAACCTCCTACGCTCACAATCAATGACGACTCAGAAGTCGTTACCAATCCATCCCAGACGACGCCGAACTCCGACATGTCCATGACCTCAGTCCATTGTGAGTAGAACTTTGAGATCTCTAACCGCAACCATGACATATCATCCTTATCCTTGCCCTAATCCCTAGGAAGAACTCATACAAAGTTCCTCCAAGGCCTCAACCTCTAAGCCAAACTCATCACAACCGATGCAACATGAACAACGAATGCTACACCGTGACCAATAACATCATGTCTAGCGCGAGATAGCAAAACGCATTCCCGTGATAATCGGTCGACCGCTTAACTCAACCGGTGAGCGAGGCGTGACACGCCCGACGCCCGCCTCAGGCCTCGCCTCTCGCCTCCTCGTCCCATAACTCCGCCTCTCGGTCTCGCCTCGTGTAACCGGAGATGCCCGTGCAGCCTCCTCGAAACCGACACTTACTCCTTTCTAGGGCTCAGCCGGGGCTGCGGAGGAATATATTGTATCCTCTCCCCGTCCCATCGCTAACTAGGATCGCGCTATCCCAAAACCCCGATCCCCGTCTCTCCTGGGGTAACTCTCCTCATGTCCGGGCCGCGCAATGGTAGCACACCATTTGCCCACCACCGCAACCCTAACTCGTCCCATTAATGATCGACCAGGTGTCCCATGACTCGGGATTCCCGCCCTACGGGCAATCCCGTCGAAAGTGTCCGTGACCGGCCGACATAAATAACACACGGCCCCGCCTCGACTAAATGTCCCATCCCTGCCTCGGGTCTTGATAACCTCGGGCCCTATCCAGATTCAGGCGAAACGTAAGGTCTTATGTTTCTTCCCCGGGCTCGAAGAAAGATGAATCTTCCTTCTTTAAGATCAAAGACCATATCTTGATGCCTCAGATGTCATCTATTCCTCCCCTATGGTCACTGAGTGATGACGTGGCTTAAACGCTGGAGGTCGTTTCGACCTACCCCCGACTCACTATTGTACATGTTCGTGCTGATAGCAATGATCGTAATCCCTACGACCAAAGAAAGGCCTGGCCGGTCAACACCGATGGTGCCTCGACCGCACTTCGTGACAACCCCACGTCCTCGCCCTCGACTGCATTAATTCACACATGTCAGCCGTGTTGTTTTAATGCAAAGATTCTAAGGGTAAACATAGCCCCGAGACACTATTCATATACTAAAAAATTTATACACTATGTCATTGCATTCATAGGTAATGCAAAACAATAATTCCATATATTAAATCATATTTGACAAAAATAAAATATTTTATTTTATAAAATTTCATTTTATTTTATTTATTTATTTACTTATTTTGAAAACCTCATGAACAAAGGCTCATGAATGAAGCAGCCTATGAATAGTGACTCAAAAATGCTGTCCCGAGTCAAAATCGGGTCGAAAGTGCACAAGCACACACCTACGGGCTCCGCCGCAACCCACGCCGCGCCCAGCCCGCGCGACGCCGCGCCCGGGCTCCATGTCGCGGGCGCACTGGTGGCGCCTTTCACGGCCTCCCTGCTTCATGTCGCCACAGGTCATCGTGCGGTCACTGAGCCGTATCGCGTTCCCCGCACGCCGTGTCGCAACTCCAGCTCCGCCTCCTATCACAATACACCGCCAGATCGCGGACACCCGCTAGCCAAATACACAAGGCGCTCAAGACGCCCGCCACGCCAGCCATGTAGTGGCCTCCCGGCCGTGTCGTAGGCCCAGCGCAGGTCAGAGGCGCCCGGGCGCCGTGTCACTGCAGCTCAATACAGCTTATGTCACGATACAATCTTATCAGACGTGACTCAGCCTTTAAAAAAAGGGCAAGAACTCAAATCCACTCTTCCTACACCCTTTTTTTTTTTTGTTTTTTTTTCACTCATCATATTTTTTTCCTGTCTAACCATCGTAAGACCACAAAAAAATATTTTTTTCATTTTCCATTAGAACTCAAAATATTTATTTTAATTATTTTTCCGTTTCTTAATCGTAAACCCCGTAAAATTTCCTCTCAACACAATTTTTGTTTTTTTATTCAATAGCTTCCTTTTGCTACTCCTGAAGACGGCAGCACTCTTGAACACCGCAATTCACCTAATTCAAAACTTTCAAGAGTTTAATTACAAACTCTTTTTCAGGAAAATGACTATTTTTTCCGTGACTCACAAACACAATCCTGCTTTATGTTCAACCGGTTCTACTATCCGTGAATATATATATATATATATATATATATATATATCGCTTAATTTCGGATTATTCTCGCCTCAAAATTTCTCAAATAAACTTTTCTAACCCTAGGATTATGTTTTCTTGACCCTAATGTTCAACATTTTCTCCTATGCTACTCACCAAGCATACAAGCACACAATTCAATCACATATCACAATATCATCAAAATTCATAATGGATGTATGATCTAACCCGTGCCCATCGAGTCCTAGGTATATCATATACCTAACTCTACACCCACCGAACTCCTAAGGTAATCGCTTACTCCAGCTCTAATACCGTCAGTGACACCCCATTTCCCAGGTCCGTCGACAACCTCGTCAACTCGCTAGAATACTGCGGATGCCCGCAACCCGACACCACCACGGCAAAATCAAGCGTGAGTCTCCTTTGTACGAGGAGCTCTACCCAAAATACAACATGTCCCAACCAACTATATTACATGGTTCAAGAGTTAATAAGTCATTCTTAATTCAAACATATATTAAATATTTACACTTTCTAATACATGTTATACACAATGAATACCAAAGCCACAACCCTTTCTTTCTAAACGCGACCTCTAGTGAGCGCCGTCCTCCCGTACACTCCCTGTACCTGAAATAATGATCCCTCGACAAGGTACACTGCCCAAGAGTGATAATTTCATGGGTTACTCCCACCCTAAGTGCAATATGTCATGGAAAACAATCACACTCAAACAAATACATTATCCCACTAATGTCTACACGCCCAATCCCATGTCCTCGAGTCCCCACTCCGACTTCTCACACATGCCCAAGCCACAAATGCGAAAGCAAAAATAAAATTTTCAAAAACAAATATTTTTTGTCCTCAAAATTTACACCGAATTTCAGAACATATCGACTACCTCGCAGGCTAATTGCTGAATCATTTTTCTGGACAATCATGGGTCCGCCTCTAAGATGAACTATTGGACAACTCTCCAAGGCAATTTAAAATCTTCTCAGGCACTCACACCTACCATCTGGGTGCCCTTAAGGCATATGGAATGCATTATGTCATTTCCAAAATATTCATGCTAATATATTTTACATGTATATATTAACAAATTTAATTCATATAATTCATGTTATTCAATCTACAATCAATAACACCAAAGTTAACTCACATGTATTAATAACAATCTACAATTCATTTTGAATCAAATTCAACAATACAAAAATCACACAACAAATCACGTGAACAAAGGAAACCCTAGGCTCAAGATCGTTTCATGGCCACAATGTGGATTTTCTCCAATTCTGCTCAAAGATTTTGAGATCAAAACACGGCCATCCGTGCCTAAAACAAATCCTCATCCATTAAATGGCTCTAGCCAAAGAATAAACCAAGTAGGAAAATCCATACATCTTGAGTCGTGTCGAACTCCACAAAATCTGCTCAAGTAGCCCCGCCTCGTGTAACAACTTTGCTTCTTGTTCCGACGTAGAACCGATACCCAAAAACGCCGTTCAGAGAAGTCACTCTTTCTCTCTCTAAACCAGTCTCCACACCTACTGCACGTTTTTCCAGCAACCTCAATGGAGAAGATGGAGTTTTTGTCTTATTTATTTGAATCTTTTTAATTAATTCCATCCTTGTCCCTTTAAGTGACTTAATGGTCCTTTTTGATACTTGGCTTAATCTAAGCCATTCATCTCCATCCTCTCACTAATCATGCAACATGTGTCACATGGGTACTTGTAGTAGGTGACTTTTTTCATATTACATGTCTCTCACAAATCAATATACAAAGACCTGACACCCGTGCCTGAAAACGTAGAGAAATTCTGACTGTCTCGGAATTCAAAGAAATTCGACGTGGTAGCTAGATTTCGCGAGAAGATTCCAACAGTGAAGTCCGTTTCGTCATCTGAGATCTAGAAAAATTTCGGATTTTGACCAAAATGACCATTTTACCATTTTTAAGAAAATTAGAATTTTCTCGGGTTTTACGCACACTCAACTCAATGCGATGCCCCCGTGCATATACAATGCAAAATGTCACTGCATTTTGTCTCATGTTACATGTATAATGAACACTACATGGAACAATTAATAAACGGTACTTTATGCCAAGTACCATGGATAATTATATGGAAAGCACATAATTTACATCCATTCATGCTAATATATATAACACCAATATATATGAACATATTTACAACACATTCAGCATGTTATAAAATTTCCAGCAATTACACACAAAAATAGTCCACACAAACTAGCCATTCCCGACCATAAATTCGGCCATACTCAGCCTTGGAAATAATCTGGACTCAGTCCAAAAATTTCAGCTTATGTTTTATTATTATTATTATTATTATTATTATTATTCAACTTTGAAGACTGTCATTACTGGCTATATGTGACGCCCCAAAACCCGGGGGTCCCGTCGACAACCTGTCGACCCACGGAAACATGTGAATATCGGGTGTCCTGATATTACACCCATACGTCTCATGTGTTGAGACTCATTCCTGCTCATTTAATTCATAAATATACAGGAATTACCTTATACAGTCCGTAAGAGTCCGAGCACAACACTCTCACATATGGTACAAAAATATACATCTATTAGAACCAAGTGTGTTCTAATATACAAAATAGGATATGTATTAAAACTACTCAGTCCTCATACATATACAAAACATCAAGTCAAGGCCATAATCCGGCCCGCTTTAAGATCCCGACCTCTAAGGAGCGTCGTTTACCTGCGTGTGTCCTATACCCGAAAGGGGGGTCCCATGACGGGGTGAGCTAACGCGCCCAGTAGAGACCAAACCTACAAGGGCTACTCCCCACCTAGGTGCACATGCAAATGATCGTGTCACGGTCACACAAACATTCCAAACGGGACTATGTATCCGTGCTCTTGAATCCTACATGCCATATATGAGATGACACTCTATGCCCCATGTACGAGCCTTTCTGCTCCATCCCTCAATGTGCCACTGGGTAATAAATCCCGAGTCAACCACCGACTCATACCACACACACCCATGATTCTCGTGCTTGATGCAAACCATTTTCCCAAACAAATCTTTTGTTTTATTAATTTAAACCATTTAAAAAATTTGATTAAAACGCTTTATTCAAAAGCATCGACGCTTCTGATAAACAAATTTTAATTCAAAAGCATTGGATAGTCTCTAATAAACCGCTTTAATTCAAAGGCATTGGACAGTCTCCGATAAACCTCTTTAATTCAAAAGCATTGGACAGTTTATGATAAACCGCTTTAATTCAAAAGCATTAGATGTTTCCGATAAACCGCGATTAAAGTACTGACGCTTTCTCTCCGATAAACTGCGCGACCTCGACTCATCCACTCAGCCCATCTCACCACCATGTAGTGTTAATTTGCAACCAATGCAATTCCCACACCCATGAAATGCGATGTTCATTATGCGCTTATGTGCAATGCAAATGTGCCATTGCACTTTATACCTTGCCACATGCAAGATGACCTCTACATGGATAACATATACCGCACACCATCTCGTATACCATGAACGACTATTCTAAATGCACACAACAGTTCATATGTTTAGTCTAATATCATTACTCATGCTGTTATGATAGCCTTCCACACATTCATATTCAATGCATCACACAAGCATGCATCTCCATAGTTCTTAACTTCAATTAAGTAATTTAATGACACAACTCACACACCCAAGCTGAGACATGATATATCAAGCCCCACAACTCAAAGATAGCAAAGCAAGACAAGTCCATATTCAAGTAAACATATAGTCCGATTCGGGGAAGACACACCAAAGACATCATGCGTCATCTCTAACCAAGAGATGGCAACTTAATCCATAATTCACAATGGCTTTATCTAAGCCTCATACCATCACAACTCGATAGGGGCCAAAAGCTGATGTAAATGATACGCCCTATGTGCGTAAGTGCACGCGTCGGGACAAGTAATACAAAGGTACCTAAGTAAGGCGATATCGATCCTCTGTGGGAAAAGTGCGTTGATTAATGAGTTTAGCTCAATATTATCTCGACGTAGCTTTGAGTGATAGATTAACAAATGTGTGATTAAACTAAACTAAGTTATCTTAGTAATTTATCAGGTCGCTGAGACTAGGCTATGTCTCCCGCTACTGATGGATTACTACCTAGAAAATTACTATTCAGTCTATTCACGACCTATCATGACGTGGTGTTCGTGTTTCACGCAGATACCCTCTCGAGGTGTATCCTCGGTCGTCTCGCCAAAGAGGCCGAGTGTATCTCTACCCCAACCCACGCTCCAAAACGCTTAAATGTTCTAACCTTAATCGCTGTTCTAATCGATATCTCTATGTACCTAGTTGACCAAGGGTCGCTCTATTCAGATCCTTGGGAGTCCTCATCTCTCGATCTCGGATACAGAGCAAAATCATGCCAATGTTGGCCAAACATCACATGTATATATTTCATAGATATAGAGCAGATACTAACAAGTCATGAATAACTGAATAATATAAAATCAAAATCTTAATCCATGCAAATGTGACAGGGTTCAACAAAACCCTATATATAAATCTAGAACATACTGGACGTAATTACACATGTAATCAATCTATAAAACATCCACAGTTTTATCAAAAAAGAAGAAAATACAAAAGTAGGTCTCTTCTCCGCTAACTGGTCGCCGCTATGCTTTCTGCGGCCCTCGCTCAGACGCTTTTCGATCCTCGACTCGTCCCTTTGCTTTTAATGACGGGCGAGGCAAAATCGCTAACATCGCCGCAATGTTGTCAGCCACTTGCCGACTTCCTCTTTTGTTGACCCGACGTCGCGACGCCTCGCTAACTTTCTCTCGCTTCTTCTTCTCTCTGCTCCAAAATGATCTCAAAAATCTCCCATTCCACCAACTATTCATACAAAATGCAAGAATCAGATGTCGGACTATAAAAATACGTATTTATATGTAAAATTAAGCTAAAGCCATAATACAGACACGGGTATGGCATGAGCGTTTTAGACACTCATCACACCCTTAAACTTAGCTTCTTGCTTGTCCCCAAGCAAGAACCGATCAAACCTGACACACAACCTTACATAATCGTAACCCAACACTCTGATTGTGATGCAATATGCCGATGTATCTAAGCGGATCAAAATGGACCACTACTCTTGCCTTTTGTTCGACTTCAGGGATCCGCAGGTCTGACTTTCGAAAGAATTCGTTTGAACTGCTGACAAGTGCCTCAACCTCCGAGGTATTCAATAGCCTTTCCTAAGGACCCTATGTGCACGAATAAATGACTTAACAGATAATTATTTCTCGACACCCCAAACTTGAGTTCAACTCCACTTAGTCGAGAATCTAACTACCAAGGATAGGAAGACCGTTTGTAGTCATTAACATACCTACGCATAAAGAAAAAAAAACTAGTGCCCGTGAAGTTTATGCTAAGTGTTCATGTAGCGGATTAGCTGGTGACTCCCACCGCTGGTTAAGTCGCCTCCCCGAACGCCACCTAACACTCAACTAAACCTAAGGGCCCTAAGCTGTGGGAAACTTTCATCTTCTGTCCCCTGTAATGGGTAGTGAAGTCACGACTCTCGCCGCCGGCTTAGGCATCGGGCTTTGAAAGGTCTCTCTGACCGTGCCTCGGATTCGAATAAGATCCCACTTATTCTGTTCCTATGTTTCTTTTTTTTTTTTTTTTTTTTTTATTTGGGGCTCGAAGGCAATCCTCTTTTATTTAGGGTGTCCCATCTCTTTGGTGTTTAGAGACTCCTAGGGTTTGTTGAACCTTAGTAGCCGGGCCCACATCAGTGGCACCTTAGAGGTCATTTGTGTGTGAGTGTGATAGGCTCATTGAGAAATAGTTTCTTGAATGTCCCGGATGTGATTCACTATGTCTCCCTACCTATTCAACCTGAAATTCCCGAGCATCTAACACCCTACAAATCCTATATGGAGTTATACTCTATTTGTCTATGATGAGAGTGGACTCAGTCAAAAGAGATCCTCGACTCTCAAGCATGGCATCACACACACATAACCTAAACACTCTCTACGTCACTATATCCTAATACTGGGGACTCCCAGTGACTAAAAACAACTAAACAGAGAAATGACCTACCATAAAAAAAAAAAAAACATAAACTAAACACAAGACTCGACATACTAAAATAAACAAACATAAACTAAACTAAACGAAAGCAGGAACACGAAAATAAAATAACCCATCACAAACTATGGCAAACTAAACAAAACCCGATCACCCCCCCCTAAATGATGAGTCCAATAACCCCACTAGCTATAAAGAACAAGAGAGGGTGAAGGAAACTTCCCCGGTGAGCTGGGCCGTGTCACCGTTTACGGCGGCGCGGTGGGCTGTGGTCGGGTGGAGAGCGAAAGATCTGGGGGTGAGCCTCATCCCTGAGGGATCATTGACACGAGAATGGTCGCCCGGTTAGCCAAGACAAGACGCATGTTAGCCGAGGGCCTCCAAGCATCCTCGGGTGATAAGGACTGGTGTTTCTGGCCCGGTCCCAAAGCATCGAAACGTGTTAGTGAGCAGCGAGCACCGGTCCTTGAGATCGAGGCCTGACTAGACGGGCCGCCACCGAGGCCTGGGTCAGGGTGGTGGTGGGTGAGTGGAGGACTGCCCAGCGTCACCCTAGGGATCGCCCAGGAGTCCAAAACGAGCCTGATACTCATGAAGCTCATCCTCGTCCGAGGGTTCATTGCTCGAGTCGTACATTCCCTCAGGTCCTGGTACACCCAGTTTGTCACGCTTGACCATTATAGTTTTAATGGGGTGTATCCACGCCTCATTGCCCTCTAAGGGCACCCCGGCTCGCTTTCATAAGCCGTAGATGAGAAAGGGGTGCCCCAGGTTCATTTTCTCGTCCCGGTTATGGAAGATGGCATCCTCGATAACCTGCCCAACATCGAAGGGTATATCTCTGGATGACGGGCGAGTCGCAGTGGTGGCACGCTGCGCTACTTCACACGCTCGTCGTCTAATGAGACACTTACATGATGAAGTGATGCCATACTCTGGGGAATATAGGCCAAATGTTTGGCCTTGAAGTGCACGACGTTCCTTCACTATTGAGTTTCCACTCATCCGCACTGGTTGGTCGTGACCCTGAGGACCTCGGTAGTTTCCGCCGCCATGTAGCCAATCAAAAGGCTCAGGTGGGACTGGGTCAAGATTATAAAATTGGTTGATAGGATCAAGCACATAGTTCACCAACACACACCACGCACTGACCTTTCATGACATAGGAGGCGAGGCTGGCGTAGAATTCGTACCACACTCGTCAGCACACCGGACGAGGTGGTCAGCACAAATACCGCCATCCCTTATTCGTAATGGTCTGCGAAAGAAGTCGCCAGGTGATGGTGCCCTTTCCTGATGAATGGACCTGATTTCTTACAAATGGTGCCAAACCCATCTGGTGACACCATCATTACACCAAAGGAGGTCAAATTGGAGTTGATTCCTCACTGCCCCACCCCGCTTAGCGGTCAATTTTTTTCCCGCTACCCGACATAAAGTGCAGGGCGGTCTGCATCGCTAAGCGCCTAGGGGTACACTAGGGCCGAATGGCGCAAAGGAGGCCACACCTAGGTGACTGATTCGTGCCACAGTAGGGTGAATCGAAATCAACAAAATTTATATCCTAAATTCCTCCTACTACCGTAGCAAAGCTACTGCAGTATAGTGGTCTAGGGTCAAACACGGGGATGAGTTTTCTTCGTGAGAGAAGAAATGCAATTGATTGAAAATGGTATTTTCTCTTTAGACTTTCAGGTTTTTGTTAAAAACAGTGTGGGTTTTTTGTTGCAAACTGAATATAACTTGAAATAAAATTGGGAAAAGAGAACTCAAGTCTCAAACACCAAGTAGGATTCTAAGGCATTCAACATGTCCCCCGGTCTTCCCTCGTGGTCGGGATGATGACATATAGTCATTTCCCGAACTGATCTTTATTTGGCATTAAACCTAAACCCTAAAACTTTCCTTCGAAACATGGCATTTGATAAGCATAAACGCCCCCCGACAAATGCACATCTCATAAAACACCTTTACAAGAACTAATAGGAGACAACTAACCGGATAACAGGGATCTAAAGATATGCATCCACCGGTAACCAAAAGCTTCAAATACACGCGTTGAGGGTAGGTCTAGAAGATTTTAACCTAAGGTAAGTGATGTAGAACGTAAACACCCATAAATGCTGCATAAAAACAAGAGAACATACTTACCTCACAACCTTCACCCAAGGGCCCTCCTTCAAGGATGAAGAGGTTTTAGTTCAAGCATGCTCTGATTTTTCATCATCAAGGCATGCCGGATGGCGAAAATGAAAGAAATATGGAGAGGTTAAGAAAATGGAAAACTGGAACCAACAAATTTCGCCTCTCATTCAGAGTATTGATCGATTTTCATAAGCTCGACTGAGCGAGATAAGGCTCGCAACAAAGGAAATTACATAAACATATGAAGACATCAAAATTACATCAAGGGTAAAATTGAAAATATACAAAATCCGGGGTCATTATGGGGCTGAAAATGGGAAGCAGAATAGCCCGGGGCATGTGTAAATTTTCACAAGATGCGCGAAATTCCCCGTGACCGTGCACGAAATCGCTTCGCAGACCGGCTCTCCATGTACTTCAGTTTCGCATTTATCTTTCCAATTTTGAAGCATCAACCCCAAATCCTTTATGCATGGATTGATTCCAACGAAATGGGTATGCCTACTAAACCTACAAAAATAGCCACATCGCGATCGTATAATATAAAAGGGACCTTAACATGCCAATACTGAAAGACCAATGATTGGTACACAAAGCACTCAAAACCTATAATAAATAGGGTTCAAAATAGCACTATTGGGGTACTAATCACACCCCCATCTACACACATTGCTAGTCCCTTAGCAATGAAACAAAAGGAAGAATATGCAAGTTCTGCATGCACAAAGAGTGGTATATTCAAAAGTGTATAATTAGGAAATGCCCGCCTCGCATGAAAAATCGATCCCGTATAAAACCTGGGCCAGGAGAATAAGTGCCATATTGTGCCAAGTGTCGTGACCCCGCTCCAACCTGCGGAATCAACCTAAAACTTCCACTGCAGTCTAAGTGTTTAGTGATTCGCTTATCAAGGTTATAATGCCACCTCTCTCCCCCCTCTTCCTCTCCCCCCCCCCCCCCCCCCCCCCAAACCAAGCTCACCGTTAATGCCTTAGAATGTGAAACACCACAGATCTCGTTGGATTCACTTTACTGGCCACCTTTGTATCAGTGGTGATTCAATGCTGCCGAGAACCCTGACTCTCACCAAAGTCCGTAATCTGTGGATCCACCGATGACTCCCAACCAACTAAGGTTTAGGCATCAAGTCGTGCTATCTTTCACCACACAAACCTTCGTGTTTCACCCTGACCGAATCCATTTCGAATTTCCAACACCTACAACTCGCTAAACTCTACCCATCCACCCATGTAGCGAGCACTGGTCTGGGTGGCTCCCAACCACTGGTTTAGTGACTGAGCTTTAAAGGCTTTCACCAGAGACCCTGACCGTGCTTGCCTCAAGACAAAGTGCTCACGCTTCATTCCGTTCTTCTTTTTCTTTTTCTTTTCGGGAGATTCTAATGGTCTCTTTTATGGGGAACCTAAACCTATTATTGTGTGGTCACCAAAGCTAAGGTCGGTTTTTCAGCAAGAGGTATGCCTTCACTCTATTGATGAAAACTGACGTGACCGTGGTTAGCCAATAAAGGGAAGAGAAAGGTTGACTACCAGGGACCTTCTACTGACCAACTACTCAGAAATGCATGGAATTAGTCTAGCAAACGTGGTATCATGCAGTGCTTCGACTTTTCAACTTATAAGAAAGGCAAAACCAAAAAAAAAAAAAAAAATGGGGCAAAAATGGGTGCAATTTGAATTGAAAAAGTAAGTTGTATAGTATAACATCTTCACAAAAAGGAAAATCAGCAAGCCACTGAACATACAAAATGGGCTTGGTCAAAATAGTAACAAAAACATAAATAAATGCTACTTCGCTAACTCTCCCCCCAACCAAATGTCACATTCTCCGCAATGGGGCTTGATTGGAAAGTTAGAGAAGGAAGTTCTACCTCCTTGATGAAATGTACTTTGGCCGATAGGAGATTCCCGCAATCTTTCCACCGACACTCCACCACTCGCTTCGACTTCAAATGAACGAGTTAGAGAAGAAAAGAGAGGAAAGTGACCGCTTGGAGAATTTTGAAAATTAAACCTTATCATAATTTCAAAAGCGTTCTTTCTAGGATATATTTGGATTCTACACTCTAAGATTTCCAATAATTACTCAAAATTACCCAAAACTGAGTTCTGACGAGAAAGTTAAGGGCGAAACAAAATAGGGAAGGTATAACCACAGAAAATTCACGTCGCGCGAATTTTCGCATGCGAAATTTCATAACATGTTAAATCGCATCCGCACTTCTGGCTTCCTGCATTGGTTTTTTGCATAAAATAAAATAAAACAAGAAAATCAAAATAAAAGCTGGGGAAACTCGAGGAGCTACTAATTCGAAAAACAAAATACCAAAAATTAGGAGAATGTGCAATTGAAAATGAGAAAATTTACACATAAAACAAATCTAAAATTAAGAAAATTATGTAAACTAAAATTATACTTAAAGTAAAGAAAATAAAGTCTAACAAAAATCGAGTGGCTTCTAATTTATCAGAGAAACCACTCCTACCGTAGCCCTTTGGTTCATAGTGGATCAAGGAGGAGAAGCTCCTCCATGCTTAAGTGTGTGTTGAAGTTTGTCGCATTTTACTTTAGCTTTCTTTTTTTTTTTTTTTTTTTTTACCCCTTGAGCTGAAAGCATTTTACCATCTAGTGGTGCCGGGGAATCGGGCGCTGAGGAGGATCATGCAAGACCCTTCATCAATCGCTTTCACTGCTCTTCATCAATTCCTCCCGCAGCTTAGAGCACTGTGCTTTCCCCGCACTACCAATCAGCACCTCATCCGATTCTCGTTCCGGCCTCCCGCCTTCCTCCCGATTCAGGCTTCGCGCCTAGTGGCACATTGCTTTTTAAAGTCATATTGCAAGGTGAGCTGCATGACTCATTCCGACAATTGATTATGGCACAGATGCCAAAATGCCCTCCTAAGTATAATGGGCACTGTTAGCGCCTTCGCCACCGCTCCGTGATCGAGAACTACTCGAAATCCACCTGATAATAAAATTTGTCTACCTTCACCAAACATCCTCAACTATACCTTTAGAATTTTTTACCGATCGATCATCTATGATATGAGTTGGTAGGCTTTACTCCCCTAAACCTAATCACAGTAATACATCAGTATGGTAGTAGTTGACACTAGCTCCCAAATCCAAAGAATATTTTATCTATACAAGTCCTCCAATGTTGATCGAAAATGGGCGGGGGGACCCTAGATCTTTGTATTTTAATGGCCTTCGCTTTAAATGACGGCATTGACTCCATCTCTAGAAGGCTTTCTGCCAATGCCCAACCTCTCTGATCAGGTACGTCCTTTAAAAATTCACACGTCAGGAACCTCGTTTTAATCATGTCAAGCAAGGGTATGTTGACCTTCACCTGCCTTAGCACTTCCAGGATGCCTGCTTGCTTGATCTCTCTTTTCGCCTCTCCTCATCATTGGGGAAATGGAGGAGGCATGCTATTCTTCATTGAATCCTCTTTAATAAATATGCATGCTGCCCACTTCCTCTTCTCTAGTCTCTTCAAAGAAGTTTACGCGCCGGTCGGGTCAACTCATCGCCATTTCAAAGTGATGACATCTTTACCATCCATCCTCGGGGTAGGATTGCCGTGGCGTAACTCACCTCACGGACTCCCCTTAGATCGGGCAAAGTCCGGGAAGGAATCTCTCGCCCGCACTCGCCGCCAGACTGCCTACTTCTCAGGATGATGACCGCAAAGTTACCAATTCTGTCGAGGCTACCTTTAAGCCCGTTTATTCTCTTGTTCAAGGAGCCTTCAACATTTTCAATTTTTTGACTCCACTGAGCATTGATGGCTTTCTGCTCCTCTACGAAATTTCCCATCACCTTTCTCAAATTCAGGATGGCTTGCTCAACAGGAGAAGCAGGGCGGCGGTCACGTCAGGCTCCCGGGGAACATATGCGTCTGAGGCTGAGGTTTCCAGAGAGGCTCGGGGTGGTTCCTCCTCCAACAAAGTTATAGGTGTTGCCATATGGCGTTTGTCGTGGCTTACTTTAACCCACTTATGTTCGTTTCTGTTTTGCATCAATCCTCACCGAGGAGCAACTGGACAATGCCTTCTCCTGGGTGACTAGTGGATTGGCAATCGATGCATGGTCTGGCCTGCAAGTGTGGATTTCCCTTTGGCCACGCCTGCATGACTGTAGCCTTTTTCCTTCCACCATCCACCCCAAATTAAGGTATTATCTTAGCCTTTAACCCATATCTGGAGTGAATATATGCCTCCCTTCGATTTACCGGGGTGGCCTACGCCTATCACTCGGGATTTGTTTATCCCAAGCTTTAGAGGTCTCAATGACATAATGGTGAAGTCCATGGCTTCATCCGATTCTTGTCGAGGAAGTCCCTCCACACATGGTCTCCTGTAAGTATTGTTTCAGCCATGTGGTACATTCCATCAGAGAAGTGGTTTAATAAAGATCCATGTGTCAAAGCCATGGTGTGGGGTACAATGATGGTTTCAAGATACCTTCCATCACCGATAAAATTTTTCACCTGGTCATGAGCTGCAAAGGTGCAGATTTGCTCTTCGAATTGTTGGTCCCAGCACCGGCAACTTCTTCAAAAATTCGCCAGCCGCCTTCTCTGGGCCTCACGATCCCGGGCTCTAGCAATTAAGCCAAATTCGCCATTCTCTTTGAGGTTAAGGAAAGGCCTTCAATTTCAGCAAATCCATATCGGTTGCACCCTCTTTGAAAGTCATGCAAACTTCCTGTAAATCCTTATGTGTGGAGGATCTACTTCCATTCCATGAAAAGTTGGGAGCAGGGGAACCAGGTAAGGTCTCACTGCCACATCTTCAGCAGGGGGTATAATGCATGAGGATGCACTCACTCTAGGGGGGTGTATGTGATCCCTCATTGACCTGTAGGCATTGGGCTCCCTTTGAACCCCCTGTTGGCTCGCCGTCTTCAAAGGGGCTCCATTTGGTCAGCTGCGGCAACCTGACGGCTGTCGCCAACAGAGCACTGCTTCCAATCCGGCTTGCAAAGTGTCTCCGTCCCACCGCATAAGCCGCTATGAACACAACACCAACAAGCTAGAAACCAACAAAAACAAGGCTATCAGAAAGGTTGATATTTGTTAAAATAGAAAAACAAGGAAAAATCTGTATGAACAATTCAAAATTCCAAATTCCCATACAGTGAACTGTAAATGGGAAAAATGGTGAAATAAAAAAGAAATGAGAATTCACCAAAACTTGTGACGTGGATCACATGTTCATAGCTTCTCTTTCTCACTAGGGCACCATCCTCGGCAACGGCGCCATTTGATTCATGCCATTGTAGGGTGAACCGAAATCAACAAAATTTATATCCCAATCTCTCCTTACCACAGAAAGCAAAGCTACTGCAAAGATAAAGGGTCTATGTGCCTAACAAGGGGATGGGCTTTCTTCTCGTGAGAGAAGAAATGCAATTGATTGAAAATGGTATTTTCTTGGATTTTCAGGTTTTTGTTAAAACAAAGGTGGGTCATTGCCGTAAACCGAATATAACTTGAAATAAAATTGGGAAAAGAGAACTCAGTCTTGCCATCGTGCAGGATCTAGCGCATATCCAACATGTCCCCTGTCTTTTCCTCGTGTCGGGATGATGACATATAGTCATTTCCCAATCGAATCTTCATTTGGCATTAAAACCAAATCCTAAACTTTCCTTCAAACATGGCATTTTAATAGTTATTAAATGTCCTCGACAATGTAACATATCTCATAAAACTACCTTACAATAACTAATAGAGAGACAACTAATCGGATAACAGGGATCTAAAGATACATCCACCTGTGAACCAAAAAAAGTTTCGCTAAATACACGCTAAATGGCGGTGTCTGGGGAGATTTTAACCTAAGGTAAGATGTGTAGGAATGTAAACACCTATAAATGCATAAAAAACAAGAATGATGCAGCTTTACCTCACAACCTTCACCCAAGGGCCCTCCTCTTCGCTGATGAAGAGGTTTTAGCTAAGCATGCCTTGATTTGTCATCATCAAGGCGTGTTTTGACATGAAATGAAAGAAAATGAAAGAAAATGGGAGAGAAGTAAGAAAGCTGAAAACTGGAACCAAAGTCTCGCTCTGGGCCCGTGATTGATTGATTTGCAACAAGCTTGGATCGAGCTATATAGTGCTCACACAAATAAATACATATAAACATATGAAGACATCAAATTACACTGCTGCAAATGAAATATACAAACGGTCGCTCTGGCCGAAATGGGTACGGTGGGAACACAGATGTAAAATTTTCACGTTATACTGTAAATTTTTGCACCGTGGCACAAATTGGGTTCTTACATTGCTTCCCTCCCCTGCATTTCCTGGTTTCTCGCATTTCTATCTTTCAATTTTGAAGTAGATCAACCTAACTTTATGCATGGATCGATTCGACGAAATTGGTATCAAGTGCCCGCTAAAACTACAAAATAGCTACACGCGATTAAGAATACAAAGGACCTTAACATTAATCACTAATTGGAATGATTAGTACACAAAAACCACTCAAAACCTATAATAAATAGGGTTCAAAATAGCACTATTTGGGTACTAATCATTGACCCAGACAATAGGTCGAGCACCTAGGGTGCACAAAGGACCGAGGGTCGGAATGGCAACAGGGAGACTACCACGACCCCTGGGCACCTATAAGCACTCGTGTGCCAACACCAGTCACAAAGGGGGACCAGATGCCGAGCCACTGGAAATGCCGAACTCACCAGAGCCGACAAAGGATGGGGGCACCCACCCAGTCGATGGAGGCCAGTGGAGACAGCAGTGAGGGTCACTTCTGGTGGCGAAGAGTGTTCGTGGTGAGGTGACAGGGTGGTCGAGGTCGCGAATAAATTTGGAAGGCGCGAGGGTCTTGTGGCCGGGCGGCAGGGATAAAATGAGAGGGCTTCTAGGCATAAAAATAAAATGCAACGTCGCTGACGCTCGTGCTCAACGTCATGACGCTCCCGGCGTGGAGCAGCTTCAACGCCGACGCGCTGAGATCCAACGCCGTGGACGCGACGATGGTAATAGTTAAACGTCGCGACGCTCGGATCCAACGTCGCACACTCCGCAGAGTCGAGAACCAACGCCGCGACGCTCCAGAATGGTTAACCGGACGCCGCGACATCGAGATCTAACGCCGCGACGCCCAGAGGTGGAACCACCAACGCCGCGACGCCGAGATCCAAATTTCTCTCGTCACGACAAGTATCGAGGCTTGGCTCTTTTCATGGTTCGTGCAACTTCGACGTTGAGACGTCAGCGCGACGTTAAGACAACGTCGCGACGTGACAAAGAAGGCCAAAATGCAAAATTTTCACCGCTGTCTCGCAGACAAGAAAACCCCTAGTGAAATTCTTCTTTTTGACTCTTCAAACTTCGAATGAAGCTCGCGCATCCTCCACATAATTTCTCGCCCCAGGGTCCTCAAAACAAATAGCCAAAAGAAACCCTGATTACTTTAAAGAGTACGCAGTTCAAACCGCACTAAAACAAACAAATAAACTTAAAACTATGGAAATACAAAAATTTCAAGAAAAGCTCGTTGCCTCCCCAAGAAGCGCTTTCTTTGTTTAATGTCGTTGAATGATGGCCCCGAATCTCAATGTGTGATTTTTAGAAGAAACTGAAATGCCGACGTGATCTCCCTATAGCGCCTATAAACATCGCCAAGGTGGATAAATATTTTTCCTTCCATACCTCAATCTCTTCCTGCATCTTCTCTGCGGCAAAGCAAAGAGGATTATCCTAAGTTTTCGCCGCCTCGTAAAGATCTCTTCTATGAGTGAAGTTCCAAGATGATTTCATCGATCATCATTCGATGCTTAACGGGTCAGAATACATGGAAAGTGATTCGTCTCGACTCTCAATTTAAGCTCTCACCCTTCGCACATTGATTTGCGCTTCCGTGACCGTAGCGGTCTACCAAGTATGATGGAATCGAGTCATCTTCCATGTCCGTAATGACGGTCCTGCTAAGGATGAATTTACCCACTTTACGTGACATTTTCAATTATACCTCGAGGATGTCGGGTAGATCTGGCTCCACCACTAACCGATTGCCGATTTCGTTCCCTTAATCTAGCCTTTTAAACATCGAGAGCTAAGATTAGTTGATGTTTACTTCCCAAGTCACACACAGTGGCTTTTCCGACACCCGATTCCCTTATAGAGAACTAAGATAGCAAAGCTACCCTGATCTCTGCCGCTTTCTCTTCAAGCATGGCACCCGCATTCCCAATTAAGGTGATGGTCCCATATTCCTCCAACTTCTTCTTCTTACTTGCAAAGATTTTTTCTTCATGAATTTCACGAATCCTGGCATGTCTCTCCAAGCAAGCCCATAAAGGGTATATTAATATGTAGTTTCGAAGATGTCAAGAAACTTTCGCGAACTCGCTCTCTAACTTCTTACCTTCTTCAACCGCCGAGATACCTTAATTAGTATGTAAGGTGTCTATCCGCTCTCGTCTGCTTCTGCCTCTTTCCGACTTTATTATCATTGGATCATTCGTATCTCGTGATTGCTCATCTACATCCGGGTCTTCGGGATGATCTGCCCGCTTCTTTAATTTTTAGCCTTCTACCACTAGTCATGGTTCCGGATTTAACTCTCTCCCACTCCTCGGGAGTGATGTACTTTGTAATACTTTCCCTCCTCTCTAGGGTTTAATCGAATTGCTCTCGATAATGAACCATGTTGCCTTCCGTCAACAGATCGAATTTATTTAACCCATTTGCACCTCTCTAAGTTTTCAATCAGGCCGCTTGATACTTCCAACCGGGTGGCCTGTTATGCATATTTTCTTGCCTCATTCATAAAGGCGGTATGTGAGGTGAACATTTGCGCAAAGGCTTGTTCCAAGTCTATCTTTTTCTCGAGAGGGGGTTCACTTACTCGGGCTGGTGGCATGTTGTTTTGATTGTTCCTCCATCCATAACCCTGACTGTTCTAACTATTCTGAGTATTACGCCACCCTTTGCCTCGATAGTCATTACTCTATGTCACCCTCATTGGTTGCGGGTCGACTCGATTAAACCTCGAAGCATACTGGGCTTGCTCTACTATTTGGTGTCCCGACTGGCATTTTGTGCTGCTGTGTTGTCCTCCACATAATTCACATAACTCCCTAAGGGTCGGGTTCTCGTATGTATATCTGCACTCATTGCCTAGTCATTGCTGAAGTGCCGTGCTACACGAAAACTGATTATCGAGAACCTCGTTATTCATGACGCCTCATGGCCTCACTCGTGGTCTATCTCAGGCCACTGGGATTAGTATTAGTAGCATCTTCTAAGATTCATATGTCATCTATGGTCTCTTCATTACAATACTCTCCGCCTAAGCATCAATCACTGCCTAGCTCGCATTCCCTCAAACCATTATGTAAAGTACGGACCCAGATCCCATCCGGGTCGGGGCTCGTATGCACTTCCTCAACAGTCATGAAATCTATCCCATGCTTCGCCATAGTTCTTTCCTCTAGCTGTCCAAAAGTATCGATCTCTTCGCACCAATTGTGCAATTTTTTGCAGTGGGAAGAACTCGTCGTAGAACTTCGTACTAAGTCGTTCCATGAAGTAAGGAACTGGTCGACTCACAACCAATGTTCGTCTCATCACCTGAGGCGAGAGTGGGAACAATCTCAACCTGAGTGCCTCTTCAGTGACTCCATTGTACTTGATCGTGTCGCAAACTGAGTAGGAAGTCGTCAAATGCATATTCTGGGATTCTCATTAGGGCAATCCGTGAACGTGATACTAAGCATTTGTAAGGTTACCGACTTCAACTCGGGAAGTTGCTCGAACAGGTGGTCTTCGATAGCCGTCAACAACCTGAGAGGCGGGTAGGCAAACTCTCTAGCAAGATGAATGGACTATCCGCCGTATAAACGCCGTGCATGATTCATTCCTGGGCGCTATTCCTGGCTACTGGCCCCTTTGTGGCTCATTTTGCTCATGGCCAAGATCGTGCTCTTCTATCATGCTCGCATGATTGCTAGATTTTGTTACGTGTCGTTCTCAATTTCTGGGAACGTAAGGTTCTTTCTCGCTCAGATCACACCTGATGTAGTCAACCTCGACCTCGCCTTCTCACATGCAATCACTCATAACATTTACCTAAATCACACACGATACGTAAAGACCAAATTAATGAAGACTCAGAATAAATAAATAAATAAATAAAATAAAATAAAAATCTGCAGTAATATCTAATTGCCTTGTTGTCATTATCAACACTAAATTTTCCCCAAGAATCCAAGTGCTACAAAACTCGATGTCGAAGCGTGATGTGTAAATGTATACGCCTATGTGCGCAAGCACGCGCCAGATCGCAATACAAGGTACCTAAGTCACGGATATCGATCCTCTGTGGAAAAGTGCATTCATCGAAGTTTAGCCTTGAATATTATCCTGACGTGCTTCGAGTGACGATTAACGAATGTGTGAGATTAAACTAAACTAAGTTATCTTAGTAATTTACTGTGTTGTGGAGACTAGGGCTATGTCTCCCCCGCCACTTTTGATGGATTACTACCTAAAAAATTACTATTCAGTCTATTCACGACTAATGATGACTAAGATCGTGCCTACGAGATACACCCTTCTTCTCTAGGTGCATCCGCCTTATCTCGCCAGCGTGGCCGAAAGGTATCTCTCTACCCCAACCCAATGCTCAAACGCTTAACAGCCTTAACCTTAATCGCCACCTTCGAATCTGGATATTCTATATACCGAAGTCACCAAGGGTGGCTCTATTTAGATCCTCGGCACCCTCATCTCTCATCTAGGATACCCAAGCAAAATCATGCCAATGTCGCGACATCACATGTATATAATTCATAAATGCGAGCGCGATACTAACAAGCCGCGAATAACCGAATAATATAAAATCAAAATCTTAATCCATGCAAACGGCTGTGGTTCAACAAACCTCTGGGAGCATAAATCTGTAACATACCGGGACATAATTACACACGTAATCAATCTATAAAACATCCGCAGTTTTATCATAAAAGAAGAAAATACAAAAGTAGGTCTCTTCTCCGTCGATACGGGTCACCGTCGCCCGCTTCGTGCCCCTCGCTCTACGCCCGATCCCCCCGAATTCGGGTCCCTTTTGCTTTTAATGAAGGCGTAGGCAAAATCGCGACCGACGTCAGCGACGCTGAGGCATCGCGGATGTTGGCCACTACACTCTCGTTGATCCGACGCGCGACGCCGGGACGTCAGCGACGCCTCGCCAGCCTTTCTACTCTTCTTCTCTCTGCCCAAAATGATCTCAAAAATCGCCCATTCCACATGTTATTCACACAAATGCAAGAATCGATATCGGGCTATAAAATACGTATTTATCTCAGAAATTAAGCTAAAACCATAAGACAGACGCGGGTATGGCATGAGTGTTTTAGGCACTCATCAAACTGGGTGTAGAGATTAACCCAAGAAAGTCACAAAATTTATGAATTAAAACTGATAAAAAATCAAGGAGAATAGTGTTGGAAACACTGCTTTAAATAGGCTACCGCTTTCTCAAACAGACTGTGAATCGCCCAACATAACTTCCTCTTGGAAGTGGGCTTCCGAGTCCAAAGGAGCTCGACTGATGTGACTTCCATTTCAAGGACATATGTTCTCCTATGAGTCTAGTTTACCCAACAATTGGAATCATTCAATTCGTATGAGTGATGGCCAAGTTATGGCCAAAACACAGTCATGGGGTTGAAGGAAAAAAACAGGATAGCATCTCACCCATAAAAACACAACATTTACCCTATACAGAAAATCTCCTCCATTGAGGGTCACAACCATACTCAACCAAATGCCATTTCCATGGCCCCAAGCAAGGAATAAACCAAATAGGAGAGATCCCTTACCTCTTGTAGCTTGTGGAATCAAGTCCTTGATCCTTCAACCTTGCAACAATGGAGGTTTTGGCTCCTCCTTTTCCTTCCTTCATTTCTTTCTTTCCTTTCGCTTTCTCGGTTCCTTCTCCCTCCTGCTCATGAACCGAGCTTGCCCAACGTAAATCCTCCTTCTCTCCCTGCTCACCCATTTGTTCTAGCACTCCTCTTGGTTTTGATCCATTATCCTCTCATTCCAATTACTCGCTTTATCTCTTTGGTAGCAAAGATGCAGACATGTCACTGTGTCTCCCATGCCTGGGGACACACACCACTCACCTCCACGGCTTCCACAAAGGTGACACTCTCAGCTCCAATGGTCCAGCCACAAGTCAGGTGTCACATGGCACCCCGTGATTGGCCCATTCAGTCTCGAAATATGTGAAAAATCGACTGTCTCGGAATTCGACCAAATTCGACTAAGGTGCTAGATTTCGCAAGACAATTCCAAAGCTGAAATATGTTTCGTCATCCGAGATCTAGAAAAATCCTAGCTTTTCCTCCAGGACTATTCCGGCAAATTGCCATTTTTATGAAAAATTTAAATGTAAATTTTTCACAGGTTTTACACTATAAATTCAGCCATGAAGCAGTCCTCAAACTCGGCTTAAAAACTGTCCTAAAAAATAGTCTAAACGTCCGAAAATCGCACTCATGGTTGGGGGCTAACCACACTACCATTAATGACTCCTTTAGATTAAGAGGAACCAGTGGAGGAGAAAACTCTAGCTCTTTTGTTTTTGCACTCACTCATAGCTCTCTGCGAGTAGACCAACTTTAATTATAAAGCTCTAATACTTCCAACTGTCGAACACTGGAACCGAAGAGTGCACGACTAGATCTCTTTTCTCCCCCTTTTTATTTTTTTTTCCCTTTCCCACGTTAGCGATTTTTTTCTTCCCTTTTGTTTCTTCTTTCTTTTTCTTTCTTCCTTTCTTTCGCTTTTCCTTTCTTCCTTTTCCTTTCTTTCTTTTCTCCTTCTTTCCCTTTCTCCACCACTAAATTGTTTCTTGGTTTGATCCAAAGAGAGGAAACTTCTCTCACTTTCCTATTCCTCTCACATGACATGTGTCTTCATATGATTCATTTTCCATGTGCCACGTGTCACATGGACACATGCACTAGGTGACAAATGCCACACCACATGATTCTCATGCCATGTGGCACCACTCCATGTGTCCTCCGACACCCGTGCCTTGAAATACTTGAAATTCCGACTATCTCGGAATCCAACGAAATTTGACTGGGTATCTAGATTTCGCAAGATGAATCCAACGGTGAAGTTTGTTTCGTCATCTGATATCTATAAAATTTCAGGTTTTCAACCTGTACTTCAACAACAAATTAGATTTTACCATTTTTCAGAAAAATTACATTTTTCCTGGGTTTTACATTCTAACCCCACCCCCCCCCCGCCCTCGTAAAATTTCGTCCCCAAAATTACACACATACCCTTATAATCTCATGCATATGCAACAATCATTCAAGTACCAAATGACTAAACAACGTACCTGCATCCTTAAATAAGAAAGGATAGGTGGCACACATCGTGTCCTCGCGTTCCTATGTTGTCTTTTCCACTCCGCGGTGCTGCCACAACACCTTTACCAGATTCATAGTTTTCCCTCGCAAAACCTGATCCCGACTATCCGTGGTACGCACTGGTCCCTCCTTGAAGGTCCCATCCACATCAATAACAAGCTCGCCCTAATCCACTACATGAGTCTGGGTCTCGGGAGTACTCTCGAGCACAGAGAGCCACTGAATACCCGTGACACCCGACAAACTGACGATAGCCAACCGGGAGCATGCAATTGTACCCACCCTCTCGAGTATTTTGAAGGGCCCGACATACCCTAAGTGATAGTTTCCCGCTCTAACCCGATCACCCTCTCACGCACTAGCCATCTGCTCAGGGATGAAAAGCAGTGCTCATCATCAACTATGTTCCCGTGGCTCTCTGGAAACTCTTCCAAAAGTGAGCCGTAAACCTTGGATCTCGGTCTGATACGATAGAGACTAGCACTCCATGTAATCGAACCATCTCTTGTATGTGTAACCTACAAAATTCCTCTAGTGTGAAGGTCATCTGCACAGCCAGAAAATGTGCCGACTTGGTGATCTAGTCCACTATCACCCACACCACATCAAGCTTTCCGCGATGTTAGTGACAAGTGAGACATAAAATCCATTGTGATATGTTCCCACTTCCACTCGTCTACTTCTAGAAGCTATAGTAACCCTATTGGCTCCTAATGCCAAGATTTACCCGTCGACATGAGACGCCCACCGAACAAAGTCCGCCATATGTTTCTTCATCCCACTCCAGTAATATTAACGATGAAGATCTAGGTACATCTTCGTGCCACCTAGATTCACTGCAAAACAAGAGCAATGGAACTCCTTGAGAATCTCCTATCTCAGATCTGTCAACTGGGGAACCACAACCCGTCCCCTATACCAAAGGTTATCATCACTGAACGGGCCCAAATTCTCATCAATTATACCTAATCAGACCTAGTCCCTGATGAACGATATCTCTATGTCATGTCCCTAGGACTCAATCACCCTGCTCAATGGGGAAGGCGTAGCCACTAAACTCCCTAAAACACCCTTAGACTAACCATTGTACAAGAAGTCTGGAACCGTCCCACAACTTCGAAAGATCCGCCATTCTCGGAAGCTACACTTTACCCAAGACTCTCGACTCTCCGACCGAAAGCACATGAGCCACCACATTTTCCTTACCAGGATGGTAATGCAAAGGGAAGTCATAATCCTCTAGATACTCCATCCATTTGCGCTGCCTCATGTTGAGGTCCCGTTGTGTAAAGATATACTTCAGACTTTTGTGGTCTGAGAATACTTCGAACTGTTCACCATATAGATACTGCGCCGCATCTTTAAGTCAAGACTATACCGCTAACTCCATTTCATGTTGGGTAATTCCGCCTTATGGTTCTTTAGCCGCCTAGAACCATAAGCTACCATCCTCTGACCGCATCAAACACATCCTAGCCTCCGTCCTTAAAAGCATCAGAAGTACATTGTGCAGACCGTCTTTTCGACTATTAGGATAGGGGTTGATGTGCCACCTTAAATTCCTGAATGCCTTCACACCGTCATTCCACTAAACTTGACCTTCTTTCGGGTTAACTTCAACATAGGTGCAACTAGTCGGAGAAATCCTCAATAAATCAAGAGGTACCCCACCAATCCCAAGAAACTACGTATGTCAAAGACCGACTTTCGACCTCCAACCCATAAATTCCTCTACCTCTCGTGGTCCATTGATACACCGTCGACACTACATGTCTTAAGAATTCCCACCTCGCAGTTTCAAAATTACACCATCAACTGGATGATAACTGATGTTCTCTGAGGGCATGGAGAACAATCCTAAAATAATCCTCATGCTCCTCCTCTATCTTATAGTAGATCAAGATGTCGTCAACGAAGACTACATAAAGTGATATAAATAAGGCTGGAACACCCTATGCATGAGATTCATAAATGCTACTAGCACATTCGTCAATCCGAAAGGCATCACAGTGAACTCGAAATGCCCATACCGCGTCCTGAACGCTGACTTAGGGATATCAGCTCCCTAACTCTCAACTGATGATAAATGGTACGGAGATCTATTTTGGAGACCCGCCTCTCAATCCGATCAAACAAATCATCAACTTTCTAAAAGGATACCGATTCTTGATCGTGAACCTTGTTCACCATCGTAGTCAATGCATAGTCGGTGATCTTGTCCTTTTCCTAGCAAATGTAACTCGAGCGCTCTACGGCGCCGCGATCTAACAAACCCTTGTCAAACAATTCCTCAGATCCTCGACCTTGAGTTCGTAATCTCAATCGGCGCCATCCTATGCAGTCATAGAAACGGGCAATATACCAGGTGTAACCCGAAGGATAAAGTCTACATCCCTCTACGGGTAATCCCAAAGAGCTCATCCCAGTACATCCCCCGGCCTCCTCAAACTAAATTCCGAGACTCAAACCCGACCACCGCGTCCCTAGAGTAAGGCTTGCTAGCCAACCCATCAACTGTCCATGCCACCGGGGAGTCAGACACTTGCCCGGGGTAAAGACTCGTGCTTATCTCCTCAAAACACAACACAAACATCAGAATACCCAAATAAAACCCTAGTCGCTTTTAAACATAATTAGGTATATTATAAGTGCATTTTGGAAATTTTTCGCACTATTATTTTTGCTATGAGAAAATTTCAACTCGGAATTTGTACAAGATAAGGGTAAAGTGGAATTTTTCTAAACAAGATATAAAAGTCATAAGATAAGAAGAGAGATGCTATTATAGAAATGGCATGTTGTGGTGCAAATAGGAAGGAGTTTGAAAACAAAAAGTGTAATAAAAGGAAAAATTAAAATTAATGGATAAGACCGTTGGCCCTCTATTTGGGGACAGGCTTCAGATGAAAAGTGTGAGAAGAGGATTAAGGTATGGCTTTACTATAGGTTTCAGATGGATTGCTATGGTTTTGTATGGATTTATGAACATTTGTGCGGGATTTGTATGGTATGGATTCTTGGATTCTTGATCTAGTTCTTTGTCTAGGGTTTTTTTATGAGAAGTTCTAACCCACCATTAAGCAAGTGTTTGTGGAATTTGCTGGGTTAGAACTTGTAGAATATGTATAGATAAGTTTGGAAGGAGTAGATTTCTATGGATTTGTGGAGAATCATGTAAGTTATTTGATTTGGGTGTATGAATATTTGTTGGGAGTTAGGGAATCCTTAATTTCCCTCATTGTGTTTTATGTTTGGGTTATGAACCATTTCGGGAGTTGTTCGGTGGACCATGGTGGGTTTTGATGCAGGATGGAATCGAGGAGGTTTACTGAAGAAAAGTGAGTGAGAGATGGCAAAATCAGCCATCAAGGCACCCACACCCTAAGACTGGTACCAAAAAGGGTGCACTAATACCCACAGACAGAGGTGCAAAGTGGTACCAGTACTGATCAAAGTGGTATTGGTACCCATCACCAGAAAAGAGTTGGTACCAGTACCGATCAAAGTGGTACCAGTACTGATGCTTCCAACAACCTTGATTTTTGTACCCTTGCATTGTTAAGCCCCGAATTCATACACCGATAGTATAGGAACCCTAATAAATAATTAACTATGAAACAAATAAGAGTGAAACTAAGGAAAAACCCAAATCACTCCTCCGCCGAGGTGAAGCTTGCTGATGCTGGTAAACCAATGCCACTATAATAATACAGGTTCCTGAACAATAGAATTGTGGATCAGCCTAAGACCTATATTGAATGACACTAAGACCTCGTTACGTAAGGCATTAATGCATAGTACTTTTGGTACTCTCTGATTAGTGCAACGACACTCTCTAACCATGCTTCGGCACAAGATACTGGGTACTATAAGGATTCGCAGGACGACACCTCGCCGCTGCTTCCTTAAGACTCGCTGTGTTATGACACCTCGCATCGTATCGCACTGGTAATACTCCTATTGTAGTTATGTCCTTACTCATTTCTTACACGGGTCTATAGTAGTCAAATAGTTATATGATAAGAGTCCGAATCTAATAAGAGGAAACACACATTGTTCTCGCTTGAATGTGTACTACTGGTAGTCTATGTACAAGTATAAGCTCTGTAGTACCTATGGGTACCTTTGTACAAGTATAAGCTCTGTAACTCCTACGGGAGATTTGAACAAGTATAGTCTGCTATAAGTATAAGTATGTGTATAAGTTTATTATATGAATACAAGAAAAATTATGATATTTGCTACTGTATATCTGTTACTGTTATATGCTTACTATAAATGAGTATTAGTGCATATGTATACGTATAAGTCATATGTTTCCCACTAAACATTAAGCTTAGCACGGGTTTTAACTGCAGGTAGCATACAGGCCCAGATCTCTACATAATCGTTAAATAACAATCAGTAGGAGTCCATCACGTGAGGGTTTTGCACTGGACATGTAAACAACAACGTTTTGTATATATATATGCAAATGGGACTCGAGACTATGTATTGACACTATAAACACCAATTATGGTGGTAGTTTTTTTTTTGTCTTTCAGATGATATTTTGATTCACATAAGACTTTGGGCCCACCAATGTCTGAAAAAGCAAGTAAAGAGCCCACAGTTTCTCGCTGCCTCATCCGCTCAAAGGATTGGGGTGTGACAAACACCGTCCTGTGTGTATGCAGCAACCCTCCTACGATCGTAATCAATGAAGATCTAACAGCATCAACTGGCCCCATCCCAAGGATGACATCAAACTCCGACATGTCCATGACCCTGGTCCATGCAGAGCAGGGATCCCAAGATCTAACTCACAATCTCGACTACACGATCAACACTCCGATTAGTACCCAAAGTGCTATTTTCGGCCTGGCTTGAGATAGGGTTTTGAGTGCTTTTGCGCACTAATCATGTCAATTAAGCCAATTGAAGTGTTAAGGTCTTCTTAGTATCACTTATGCCGCTTAGAGGGTATTTTGTTGTTTTGTTTTGCAATGAGAGTTCAATATCAAATATATGTTGATCCATGAAGATTGAACCCATTTATCAGCCTTCAAACATCTCAAAATTCAATGAAGGAATGAAGGCAAAGTGAGTAGTTGAAATGATGCAAAGAGGATGCAAGGTGCAAGCAGCTGAAGAATATGTAAAACTCAGCAATCTCTGAAGATTGAGAAATACCAGATCATAAATTTCAAAAACCTATGAAAATTTCGCAATCCCGAAATTCGAGTAATTTCGCTAGGCATTCAAAATTCACACCACGCGCCATTTAAATTATGCACTGCCATCTCTCAAAACATTTCTCTGCAGTTAGGCAATTTCACATGAATAAATAATCAATGCATACGTAGAATTCTCTCGATTTCACTATTCAGGTACTTTGATATTTAGCTTAAAATTTCGCTAGATAATGAAATTTTCGCTATATAAATCAGTTCCAGATAGCGAATTATCGCTTGTTATCTTTGTGTAATTAATGCAAACCGACCTCATTTTTGGTGTATTACTCTTGTTCCTTATTTTAGCCAAAATGTTAGGCTTTTATTGTAGTTTCACATAATGGGGCGGTCTATATAAACCCCCATAGTTTTTAACTCGAAAGGAACTTGGCATTTCAACAATTCCCCAAGTAGCCTTTCATTTTAGATAGTTTGTTTTTCTCTTCTCTCCTCTTTTCTTTCATTAGTTACCAACAACTTTTCTGAGGATGACACCAAGAGATGCTCAAGGTTTCCTTTTTCGCTTTGAAGATACAGGCCAGCTTGGTTGTGCGCCTGGGTGCTGTCCTCATGTGTTAAATGCCACACTCAGATGAGTGGCTCCCATCTTCTCAAACTAGGGTTGAATATCATTTAATGTCATTAATTTGGCCAATACTTTTCATGCTTTAGGATACAAGGTATACTTATTATGCTAGATGCACTGTGGTTTTATATCTTTACGAGCCACCGAATGATGTTGAACAAGAAACTCGGGCAAGGTCAGAGATGCATGTCGTCTCAGGTCGACTCAAATAGAGTGATTCAGGTTAGTTTGCTAGTTAAACAAAGATCCTAAGATGCTCTGACTAGGTCGCTTGTCATAATGCGAGGATAAACCCGAGACACTTGTTTGCCCTATGTTACCAAGTTAGTGACCTAAATCTTCAAAGTTACCTTTCACTTCACTTTTAGTTTTGGCGCTTAATCGCCAAACTACTCACACTGTTTTTGAAACAAATCCAAAAATCCAAATAAAAAGCCTCACCATTTTCAACACTGATGCAAGTCATTCATAGGATGAAAACCCATCCCCGTGTTCGACCCTAGACCGCTATACTGCAGTAGCTTGACTACGGCAAAGAGGGAGGAACTTAGATATAAATTTGTTAGATTCCGTATCACCCATCGTGGCACGGTCTGCCACCCACCCTAGTTCCTAGGGATAGCTACATGCAACAAACTTTTTCCAAGGTCTCAACCTCTAAGCCCAATTCTTTCACACATGTCGATTAGCAAGATGGGATTTTTTTTTTTCCTATTTCATTAGTGGTGCATAATGCCAAACACTAGTAAATACGCCTTCTCGAATTATCATGCTCTTCTATTTATTTATCAACCCCTAAGGTTATGTTCTCTAACCCTAGTTTTCTTCTGCTTTATATACAACCTATCATGTATATATAATCCACACACAATATGTAACACACATTATGTACACAATCATCACACATTGATCCACAAGAATGCACACGAATACTTTGATACCAAGCTAATAAGTCGAGATCAAACATCGAGCCCCCAGGCATTCATAACTGCTTTGTACTATAACCGTACGCTCCTAAACCCATGCCCACTAAGCCCTAAAATTCAGATACCCAAGCTCGATACCGCCGCGACGGGTATCAGATGCCCATAAATGTCCCAGCCTAGCCCATGCCCCCGCCCTAGGTAGTCAGATACCTAAGCTCCGATACCAAACTGGGTGGACACCCTGGGCAACCGGGGGGGTTCGACACAACCGCCAACAGACCGAATACCCGCTGGGTGGGTTATCGCATACCACCAGATCAAAGGCCCCATTCATCTGGGATCCATTCATGCATATATATATTTTAGAAAATATATAAATTTCTTAAAACAATTCATAAGAGTTTGAGCTACAACTCTCTATATATTAAATATTACATGTAAATTCTAGTATTTCAAAAGGTTTCAAAGCCACAGTTCAAGCTTTCACACTTGCATTCCGATGAGGGTCAATCACTAGAGAACAATCCGCAGACCAAAGGGGTCCTATCGAAGGTGAACAACGTGGAAGGGTAACTCCTACAAGGGCTATCACACCTAAGTGCACATGCATTTTCTATGTTCACACACACAGCTACACATCAACATTCATGAAGAATATGTCAATTCTAAAATGGAATCCTACATGCCATGAAATGAGATGAGGCTCGATCATGCCCCATGTCCCAAGTCCTCATCTACTCCTCACACATGCGTTTATGCTACAATAGAAAACTCGCTATCGTGTTTCAATCCAATGACTTTGCCTAAACAAAACTCATTGATACTCTCCAATGTCCATTTGATTTAATCAAATCCCATGTGTTTATGTACCAGGCCACGGATTTCTGTTCACCATAGGACACCAGACGCCTTCTACATTTTTAGGGGCTTTCACCGACTGGGATTATGTATAACCGCAACTACCGTGTCTTTTCTGCCTTAGGGGGATCTGTCCCCGCTTGTTGTGCTCCAACACACGATATATATTTTTCTTTATGCCATGAAACCGTGAGACTTGTTAATGTGAGTCCAAGGTGAGCAGCTTACCACCCATTCACCAAGAATGATGAATGATTATAACCATGCACACACACTCCAACTCAATGCGATGCCCTCGCATAAGCATACAATGCAAAATGCCATCAGATGTTATCTCCCATGTTACATGTATACGAACACTACATGGAACAATTTATAAACCGTGACTTTATGCCAAGTACCATGGATAATTATATGGAGCACGTAATTTACATCCATCCATGCTAATACATATAACACTAATATATCAACATATTTGCTAACACATTCAGCATGTTTTAAAATTTCCAACAATAACACAAAAAAAATAATCCACAAACTAAGTCATTCCTTAGTTAATAACCAAACTCCATACTCTACTTGGAAATAATCCGGATTCACCAGAATTTGCGTTGTTCATTATTATTATTATTATTATTATTGTTTACTTCAAGACTGTCATTGTTCATTATAACGCCATAAATCACTCCTAAAGCTCCTACCGAACCGCCAAAATAAAGTCCCCAACGTCCTAAAACTCCGCCTCCCATGGTCGAGATGAACCACACGCCATTTACGCCCTTAAGAGGAACCAGTTTAAAAGAAAACCCTACCTCTTTGTTTTTGGCACCTACCGTAGCCTCAAGTGAGTAATCACAACTCACTCCCTCAAAGATATCGACTCCAATCTGCTGAAATCATCAGAACTTTCTAAGAGTGCAACTATCACTTCCTTTCTCCTTCTCATTTTTCCCTTCTATGCATGAATTTTTTTTTTTCTATTTTTCTTCTTCCTCTTTTCTTTTTCTCATTTTCTCTTCCTTTTCCTCTTTTCTCTTTCTTTTCCTTTTCTCCTCCACCGAATTGTTTCTTGGTTTGATCCAAAGAGAGGAAACTTCCTCTCACTTTCCTATTCCTCTCACATGACATGTGTGTTCCCATATGATTCATTTTCCATGCGCCATGTCAACCGACACATGCACTAGGTGGAAAATGCCACACCACATGATTCTCATGATGTGCACTTCCTCTAAGTTTTCCATATGGTATCCACATGGTCATGCCATGTGTCATTTAACAGCCAGGCTCAAATAGGTGAAATTCGACTATCTTGAAACCAATTAAACTAACTAGGTATGTGAACGTTTCCAAAATCCATACTTTATAATACTTATTATATATTCCATGAATTGGACAAACTTGGGTTTTTCTCAGAAAACTGATAAATTGGTAAAAAGTGAATAAATGATATGATTAATATTATGCCAAAACAGAATGATTTAACTAAAAATAACTAAGAAAATGCAAATACCAATTAAAATAGAATCCACTGACAAGAATAGGATAGTTTTCAATGCTAAGGTGAATTAAATGATAAATGAAAATTAAATAAAGACCAAAAGGAGAAAATTGAGAATTGAATTTCAGGTGTAAGCCAAACATGGCCTTATACTTAAATGAAGTGAAGTAAGACCAAATGTGGTCTTAGGAAGAGCACATTTGTGCATTTTGAGCTAAAAACGTTTTTGAGAGAGCGAGAAGAGAAAGCTATGAGAAGATCAAGATTGCAGTGATTTCTTCCCATTTCTTGCTTCTAAGTGATCAAGCATCTGCAAGAAGATTCAGTGATTTAACGTAAGAACCAAACCCTGTGATTTCTTAAATGATGTTTAAGTTAGAAAACCCTAATACATCCATGGGTTTTCTCATGGCTGGTTTAGATGATATTAGAATGCTCGGGGGAGTGATTTCTGTATTTCATTTGATTTTAGATTTTTGGAGAAAATCGTAAAAGAGAAACCGTAAAATCCAGTAAACTGCTCCTATGTCGCAAATGTAGGAACTATCATGTATGTGAGATTCACGTCAGATATGGATGCCCTGAGATGAGGCCGAGGTGCCCAAAGGGCACCCTCGTATGCCACTCATGGTAAAGTAAAGCTATGCCACTACAAGGCCTTCCATATGCCTAGTCAGGTAGAAGCTATTGTTCACACGAGCCATTTTCGGATTTTTGTTTCCGAACACCGATAGATTAAGGACCCTAATAATGACAATGGGGTTCAAATAGCATAAAACTAAATGAAAAGTGTATCGCACTGTCGCCTGCATGGTTGCAAAGACTTAGTAATCAACCCAAACCGTTAACGAAGATTAATCATCTTTCACTAAAATGTAAAATAATTGTTATCCACTAAGAGTGGTGTAATTTTATTGAATTATGACTCCGTAAGGATCACCTCAATCCCAGGACTGATCGAAGGAAGGAAATAAGAGCCGACAATTTTCTGGCTTGTCATCGACCTCATACTTATTTCCCTGTTTCGGTAGTATACCAAATAAATTCAACAGAATGATCTTTGAAATGATACACGGAAGTAAGGTGGATTTGAAATGTGATATTTGAAATGTCTGGACACCACTGTATGTGAGTGATTAATTTGAGTTCAACTAATTGGTCAATTCTGACAACTTCAATTCGAATCGACAGGTCGAATCCACCACGCGATTCACCAACTAACCGCCATGAAGGCAACTCAAATTTTCCAATGTCCCATTCTCGCGATACACCAATCGGCCACCGCTACGACAAGGTATGCAGACAAGAATGTCCCACTTCAGTGACGCACTAATCTAAGATTCGTCATGACGGCATACGGCATTTAAATGACCACATGCCTAAAAATTGTTCCAGATCCATCGCGATAGGAGATCGAATTGTTAATGTAAACACATTACCTATCGATGTTAAATCCGGATTCACCAATAATCCGTCACGAATGTAAACTGTATAGACAAAGTGAAATAAAAAACTTGATGAGTGTAAATGGGATTTGTAGACTAAATATATCTTTGGCAGTATATGTTTGAATCTCATGATTTGAGTTAAGTAAATTGAAAGCATGTGAAAATGCATATTTTGATATGATCAATGAATTTTAAAGTGAAAGCATGTGAAAATGAATACATGAAAGAGGTCAGACATAAAAGGCATGGTTTTATGATAAATGCATGCCATGTTAAACTAAAATTGAATAATCAGATAAAACCACCGAGCATGAAAATGTTAGCGTGCGTTTATCTATGCGTTGTGTTTCAAGTAAACAGAGCAAGGCAAGATCAAGAAGTTTTAGTCATAGAGAAAGTCATACAGATAAGTATATACCCTGGTCATATAATATCATTTCTTTTTGAATGTGTGACATTTTGTGAACAAAATATTAAAACCTCCTGACTATTGTTTAGTATTTTGTAAAGGCATGATATGCCATTTTGTAATGAGTTGCATAAGAGTAAATGTTTATGAGCCTACCATTTGAAATGCTTCCGCGTAATTGAAAACCTCAAAACGAAATGAAATAAATAAAATGTTTTGATAAGATAAATGAAAATGGTCGGCAAACCGTGCTCCCGTCTGACACGCATTCTGGGGTTCGCCGTGGATTCGAGTCGCAACATTTTTTGAAAAAGAAAATCTAATAAAAAGGTAAATAAAATAATTAAACGAGCATTCTTAACCCGTTTGACACCAATCCAGTCGAAGTCGGAAATGGTGCTACAAGGTAGTTGATTTCGTGGAGACGATTCCAATGGTGAAGTCTCGTTTAGTCATCCAGTTCTAGAAAATTTTAGGTTTTCTCAACTCAGACTTCGTGTGGACAAATTCATCGTTTTTTCCTTTTAAAAAATTGCATTTTTCTGCTCTTTACATAAATACCACAAAGACTAGGCAACTAAAAACAACCCAAATCCAAACATCATTAAATTGAATCAGGTGTAATTCCTCTTTTTTTTTTTTTTTTTTACAACTATTCACTTTAAATTACAACAATGTATTACTAATATGTTTCTCAAGAAGTTTGGAACCCCGGGCCTTCCTTATGTCCTGCCTAGCACTTTAAACCAACAAAGCAAGGGTTTATCGCAACCGTTCCCACTTAAGGCCTTGAAGTTACATTCCTTAGTTGGAAGTCTAGCCTAAAATGATATTAATTATTAGCATGGGTACCCTGGAAGTTAGGGTTTCTTTAAATTAATAGAATATAGTTGAACTTTTCCAAGCGTAGAACTTCTACTGTATGGACATTGGTATTTCAGAGCATCTAAAACCACCTTACAATTGCAAGTTCTTTATTCGATGTTTGTGTCAAATAATTATTAAAAATCATGAGTGTATGTGGTTTGTGGTTAGAATGAAGAAACCATCTTTGTGAGTTTAAGTGACATTTACATACAGCTCAAAGTGTGTTTGTAATTAAAATTGTATTGAAAGTGTAAATTAATAATATTATCCTGGGATGAACTCAACTTTACTCCCATGTACCATGATTTGATTGTCATGTTATGACTTGTGATTGTGGCATAGATGTAAAAATTTACCTAAATGCATCAAGTTGGAGAACATTTATTTAGTCTTATGTTCAGATGTGTATTTGAGAATGGTTAAAAGCTCTTAACTGGAATAGTTTAATTCTGCTTGTCAAAACTGAGTCTAAAGTTTTATTTATTTATTTATTTTTATTGTGTCCCATTTTTTGGGAAATTATCATCTAAGTTAACTCGTATATCGATGCATCATGCTTGGTGAATAAAAAGTACAATATTTTAGCTTTTTCACTTAGAATTTTAGAAATTCTCAAAGAATAAGTCATAAAAAGTTAAAACAAAAACAAAGCTTGAATTTTCAATAAATAAAAATCAAACGCCCACCGAATGCCTAAAGAAGCTTCTAGAAGCATTCAATGGCCCAAAAGAAGATACATGCCCGAATGCCCAAAATATGGTCCACGATTTACGATTTAAAATAAAGAAAAGAGAAGCAAAGGAAAGAAAGAATAGAAAAAACTTAGGTTCTATTCGCTGAAGAAATAAGAGAAATATCAAAAACAAATTATAAATAAAATCAATTAAAATTAAAAATTGTTTAATATTTTGAATTGAATAGTTTAAATAAGAAGATTGGGCTAGAAGTAAATATAAAAAAAATGATTTATTGATTTAATTTCAAATCCATTTTGCCCTCATATTGGAGAACATGATTTTAAGAATTATTGTCATCTGCGTAAGTATGTGTTTTTGTCGTCATCTCAGGTGGCATATGGTTTGTGTCGCCTTAGTACAACGGTTTGCTTTTCCCGTCTTGTTGTACTGCTCGTGTGTGTGTGGATGATTCAACGACAAACCGATCAAGTAGACATCAAATCAAATCATGGTTGTCAATATATTGCGCAACTAGAGTCATATGTATTATAGTCATCATATAATTATCAAATGTCTAGTCTTTAAGTTAAGCCAATTTATCAGGCTATTTACTTGATGTCGTGATTATTCTCAGAGTTTTTATTGAATTTGATTATGTTTTCATCGAATGTATTACTAGTTTGAACTTCAATAAATATTTTCAACAAAAAAGAAGCACACATAGCCCCAAGAAAATAAAGAAGAGACAATGAATATGTATAAGTTTCAGTTTATTATTTTCTTAAAATAAGGAATAAGTTAAGTTTATGTTTAAGATTCTTCTTCAACTGACATATGATTTTTTCATCAAATTAACTAAATAGAAAGCAAGAAGGAATAAGTTGGTAACTAATTGTAAGACCTCAAGAAATTCTAATTTTATGAAAAATGGTAATTTCGGTCAAAATCCAGAATTTTTCTAGATCTCGAATGATGAAACGGACTTCACCGTTGGAATTGTCTCGTGAAATCTAGCTACCATATCGAATTTCATCTAATTCTGAGACAGTCAAAATTTCACATTTTTCGAGGCACCGGGAGTGGTGCGGGACACTTGGCACATTGTGAGTGGCTCAAGAGGTGCCACGTGTCATGTGCATAATGAGTCAAACATGAGCTCAAATGGGACCCATGAGAGACACATGGCAACATGTGATTGGGTGGAAATCTATGTTAAATGGATAAGGGATAAGATGAAATCCAAGTCAACCAATGATGGGTTGACATGTTGCCAGTGAGAGGACATCCCACTTGACCCCATTCTTGACCCATGCCAATCAACCCTGGGAGGGGGAGAGAAAACGGAGAAAAAGAGAGGAAAAGAAGGAGAGAGTTTTAGAGAGAGAAAGTATACCTTTTCTCTAGATTTTCCGACGATCTGTCAGTCGAATCCCAGCAAGGCAAGAGGCAAAGTTGATCCCCACTGCAAGGGCTACGCGTGGGTACTGGTGTTGTGGAGTTTCAACAAATCCAAGAGGTAGGGGTCTTCTCCTACTTGTTTATTTCTTGTATAAAAATCCATGAAATGGTTTTGCGTTGTGAGGCCTGAACATTATGGATTTTTGCCCAAAGAAGTGGGAACCTGATAAAGCTGATTTATGTGGGCTGTCCATGGACGTACCCCACGACCGTTCGATCAGTTAAAAATGTCAGATTTTGTTGGACCGAAATTGTCCATGTGAATTTTTTTGAATTAGATAGCATGATATTGCTTAAAATGAATGGCTTGAAATGTGTGTGGAAAATGATATGTTAATGCATGCTAAATTGATGGGTTAACATACTGTTGAATTATATGAAATATAATTGTGTGTGATCATTGAATTGATATATGAATTGACATTATTGCATCTCTCATGTGCACTATGACACGCTTCCGTGTGGGTGCACCGTATGGTTGTTCAACACCTGGTGAATGTAACTAATTTGTCCCTGATCAATACGTCCAATAAAGACTCACAGTTCAAATCATAAAATGAAAAGTAATTAATGTGTGTCGGGCAAACTAAGAAGGGGTCGCATCCCCAGTGAAAAGCCCGAACATGGGTGTAAGAGACCTCACGCATGAGTCAAATTTATGTATGTGTAAGAGAACCGCATAGTAAGCGAAAAGTTATGTTTCCCAAAAGAAAAACACGCGGTTATGTTTATCACTTGCACCTATAGTCAAGTGATAGGAGTCGATTGACTTGGATCTGCACCATTGGCGATTTGCATTGGTGTTGGTGAGCCGACAAAGGCTTGGTATATGGGTGTCATGGCATTCAAGTAATGATTGTCACACTGCATAGTCACGCAGGAGCCACTCCTATGAGTGACTCACGATATGGGCAGCGAAAACATCTCATGTGAAGGATAAGTAACCATTCCATAAGTAAAGTGTAAATCAGATGGAATGTAGATGTTGTGATGCCATTGCATGTTCATTTTAGGTGGGAGTAGCCCTCGAGAATTCAACCATCGGGTATCAAGCCACCCCGCCAGATCCCCTTCGTGTATATGGAGGTTTAGAGACCACACTACTCAGATGTGACCCCCATTTCCCCGGGGTCCCGCTTGGACTAATCGGGCCAACCTCGCAGTAAAACCCGTGGTCTCATATCATGAGACCCATACATGAGTAAGTTTGACCACATCGCCTACACAACATACTCACCAAAATATATCCAACTATATTAAAATAGTTTTAAGAGTTGTTACATCACTCTTAATACAAACATGTTTCAATTGTAATATTTCATACATGTTTTACAAAAACATAATCAAAGCCACATGTCGGATTTCATCTCAAAAGCGACCTCTAATGAGCGTCGTCTTTCCGAACACTCCCGTACGGAAAGGGGGATCTTACCTACTAGTGAGCAATGCCTAGTAGTGATATTTTCTTCTACATAGGTTACCCCCATCTAAAATGCACATGCAATGGTACAACACAAACATCGACATTCCATACAATTTATAATTCACACATGGAATAGATTTAGTGTCATGTAATATGAAATGTTTTCCATGCCCATACTCCCGAGTCACCCACCGACTCTCTACCGCCTATGCTGCGTGTGAAAATCGCCACCGGGTAATGCTAATGACATTCAACTACCGAGCCTTGCCGCCACCAACACCCAAGGCAATTTTCCAATGGGTAACCATCCCAGTTTCAACCTTCGACTTATCACTCAACTCTAGGTCTATGATGAACATGACCTTGTGTTTTCCCTTAAGCAACATAACTTTTTGGATTCCACCGCAAGTCTCTAACACCCATACAGAACTTTTCGGATAGTACTGCGGGTCTCTCACACCCGTGCAAAACCTTTTCGGATAATACCGCGGGTCTTTTACACCCATTCGGGTCTTTTACACCCCTTCGGGTCTTTTACACCCATTCAGTCTTTTACACCCATGCAGACCTTTCTGATATTACCACTCTGCCCCTACACCTGCCTGCAAGAATTTCAACACACATTAATTATTTCTCATTTTATACTTGAACTATATTTTTATCGACTTAGTCCTAAAGACAAACTCAACCCACATTCACCAAGAGTGGTGAATAACCATACCATGCACCCACACCCGACTCGACGGGATGTCACCGTGCACATGAATGCAATGATGCCAATTCATATAATCAATTCCTATGGTTCATACACAATAATATTTCATATAATTCAACCACTCATGTTAACACATCAATTTAGTATGCATTAACACATCATTTTCCCATACACATTTCAAGCCATTCAATTAAAACAATAATAGTTTTATCCTCCACACATCATTCATGCTTCATGTCAAGGCAATCACACAAAAAGCAATTTCATATGGACCATTTTAATCCAACAAGCACCAGACGCTTTTAACAGCCCCAAACTACCCATGGACAAATTTTCATTAAGCATCAGTTCCACTTCTTTAGAACTGAAATCCATGGCCATTTCCGGCCTCACAACATCCAAAACCATTTCATGGCTTTTAAACAAGGAATAACCAAGTAGGAGAAAACCCCTACCTCCCGGAGTTGTCGAAACTCCACAAAATCGGTGTCCACGCGTAGCCCTTGCAGCGTAGACTAACTTCTCCTCTTACTGGGACGAACCTACTCACCCGAACGCCGGGAAATTTAGAGAGAAGTTGGACTCTCTCTCTAAAATCTGTTTTCTCCCCTCACTGTCGGTACCAGGCCAAAGAGAAGAGAAGATGTTCTCTTTCTTTTCATTTAATTCCCTTTTTGTCCTCATTGTTTGACTTTAAGGACCCTTTTTGACATATGACTTAATATAAGCCATTTATCTCCTATCCTCTCACTATTCATGTGACATGTGTCACATAGATACATGTAGGTGGCCCTCTTTTGTCATACCAATATACCTCTTATATCATGTGTACCTATCACAAGTCGTCATAGTGCTACCCGACACCTCGTGCTCGGAAGACGTGAAATTCGACTCATCTCAAATTCTGATGAAATTCGACATGGTATCTAGATTTCACGAGACAATCTAACCAAAGGAAGTCCTGTCATTATCCGAGATCTAGAAAATTAGATTTTCAATTCAAATTACTTATTTTAACATTTTTCGTAAAATTAGAATTTTCTCGAGTTTTACACTAGAGGCTGCTTTAGAGAAGAAAGCCGACATGTGGCTTTTTGTCACACCCCAGTCATATTTCCAATGACTAGAGAATCCTGTGAAGCTAAGCCGTGTTGCTTGATGAAAACCCATATAAAATTCTTTCTAAATCTGTGATTTTATAAAATTTCAAGAAGATAACAAATGCATACGTGACATATCCCAAAAACCTGCATATACAATTTACACTTTTAGAAACATGGAAACCAACAACACTTCTTTAAAAGAGCCTCAGGCTCATCACATTTTCGCAAAACAAAACTATGTACATACATATGCTCAACTATACAACTAAAGTATTTCATACACAAGTTATTTAATACCACACTTATGCTAGAAGTCGAGAATCTCTAATATATCTCAAAGAACCGGCGTGTCTGCATTCGAAAATAGCTTTAAATAGGGAAAATAATGAGCTAAACGAGTTCAAGGAGAGTATTTATAAAATGCTTGCTTTTCGAAATATCTCAAAATTGTGTTCATATTTACAAAGGTTACTTTCTAGAAACCTTGCTTTTTGCTATAAAAGTTTCAAAACATTTAAAGAACTGCTTGCTTGCTTTGCTTTAAAAGTTTATAAAACTTTTCATAAATCGCTTATTGCTTAAAAGTTTATAAACTTCTTTCATAAAGGGAGCCATGCTTCGACTGCTTGCTTTAAAAGTTTCTAAAAACTTTTCATAAAATGCTTGCTTGCTTACCAGTGGTTGATTTTAAAACTGTGTGAAAAATGCTTATAAATCAAGATCAACCACTGGAGGCCTTTCTTGCTTGTTGTACCCTAGTAAACACGGGAGCCTGGGCTTCAACCGTGCCGGTGGAAGGACCTGGGTCCACATCACCTAGGTGGAAGGGCCTTGGCCCACATCACCTTTTCCGGTAAATATGGTGGAAAGACCTTGGTCTACGTCACCATAATCTAGCTAGCGCGCAAGGCCTGATTTATAAAAATTGAGTAATTTTGCTTCTTTGCTTGCCGTGGTTTAACACTTTAAAACCATTGCTTGCTTGAAATATGGTTTAATACTTTAAAACCAATGCTTGCTTGAAATATGGTTTGATACTTTAAAACCATTACATACCAGTGTAAAACGATTTATAAATAATACACTAGTATTCAAAAATAGGTTTAGAACACTCACCTTCCTTTTACAATAATTGATCACGACTATTGAATTTCTCCGCCTCCGCTATTACCCTACACATTCGACGACATCACACACACAGCACAACCAAGCACTTACACTCGATGCTACAATTAAAATTCTTTCGTAAAATATAAATTTCAATGCCATTCATGCAAGATACTGGCCAGATTCTAATTGGGCACTTTCCATATAGTCTATAAACACCTCGAAAAACATTTGAAAATTATGTCATGAGTGTTCGAATAAAACCCGAATTTCAACCCGAACTGTTTGAAAACAGTCCCGAAATTCGCCTTAAATCGTTCTAAAAGAGTCCTAAAATTCCTAAAATTCCTAAACTCACCTTATAAAAAATTTTGGGACTAAAATCTACTAGCTCTCACTGCTCTAAGAAAATTTCAAGCCATTACATAACCTTTAAGCTAGAAACAACACAAGTAGGAAATTTTCCTACCTCTTGAAGTTTGACGAAACGCTAAGACATTGGTACGTATGCGTAGCTCTCGTCGCGTAGTCCAACTTTGCCTTCTGCTCCGATAAAATCTACTATCCGACAGAATCTGAGAAAGAATAGAAGAGGAAAAATAAAAATCTTATCACTCTCTCCTCGCCCTATCCATCCGTCTACCTCCTTCCTTTGATTTTTATCCTCTTTTTTAACTATTATTATTATTATTATTATTATTATTATTATTTGATACATAACTTATATTGCCTCATTCTCAGGTCCGTTTCGCCTGAAAATTTTTATTTCTTTCAGTTCAATTATTTTAAATGAACTTTAACTCAAGCCATTTTCTGACTTCCGAGATTTTCGTAAAAATCTCGCCCCTGAAGTCACTGGCGATTTATCACCCAGAAATTCGTAAAATATTTCGACTGTCTCAGAATTCAACGAAACTTTTCTAGGTCACTAGATTTCGCGAGATCTAATTTAATCTGGCAAAACTGCTTCGTCACCCAAGATCTAGAGAATTTTCAGTTTCTGAAACCATTCGCAATTTATTATTATTATTATCCTTTTGAAATTCCATAATTTGTACTTTCACCCCTCCACTTTCCTTAATTGCAAAAGTGCCACAATGCTTTGAAAACTTTATAATTTCATCCTTAAAAACAACTTTCAAAAATACTACTATGGCACTCAAATAATTAAGGAAGCCCTTGGTGCACATATGCGACCCTATAGTTACACATACCGTACACCCTCTTGGGACGGGGCGTTACAAATCCTCCCTCCTTTAGAACATTTCGTCCTCAAAATGAACAAACTAAAGTCAAAGGAAAAGAAAGTACCTCATTCGAAAAATAATTGAGGATACTGACGACACATCTAAGCCTCTGGCTCCCAAGTAGCCGCTTCCCTCTCATGATTCTTCCACAGTACTTTAACTAAAGGAATCACCTTATTCCTCAACACTTGTTCCTTGTGATCTACAATCTGCACAGGTGTTTCCTCATAAGTCGATTCTCCTCTAGTCAGACCGAAGCCTTCTCAAATATTTATGAAGGATCTAGATGTACTTTTAACATCGACATGGAATGTGTCATGAATCCTGATAACTCTAGGAGTAACTTTAACTTGTGTTACTGGCCCCACCTTGCTCACAATCTCATAAGATCCTAGGAATCTGACTCAGTTTGCCTCGCTTCCAAATCTCAAAACACCCTTCCATAGGAAATCTTCAGAAGACTCCTGGCCACCTATCTCAAACTCAAGTCTTACGACAATCGGTCTCGTATAACTTTTTCTCTCAGATATCTTTGTTGTCTTCTGCTATCACGGACAACTTTCACTTTCTGGTGATCTCGCACTAATTCGTGGTCACGCCTCCTATCACCAACCTCATTCCAAAGACATCGAGTCCTACATTTCGCCATACAAATACCAAATGGAGCCATCCGTATACCAGCTCTGATACTGTTGTAAGCTAACCCATTAGTGCCAAATGAGAGTATCCCACTCTTGGAATTCCATCACACAAGCTCAAGATATCCTCTAATGTCCGAATGGTCCTCTTTGACCGCATCCGGCTCCCGAGGATGGAAATGTCAGACAGTCAAAGGCGAAAAATTCAAAGTCGCTTGCAACTGGGGCCAAACCTAGATGTGAACTCCGTGGTCTCGACCTGAAACTATCAAAACTGGAACCGCAGTCTCACTATCTCATCCACATACAACCGCCAACTTTTTCAAAGAATCCTCAACATTAACTCCGGCGTAAAATGAGCGCACTTCGCAATCGATCAACTATCACCCATATAGCATCATGTCGCTTCCGAGTCCGTGGGAAGACCTGGTCACAAAAAATCCATAGTGATCTTCTCCATTTCCACCAGAATGTTCTTTCAAAGTCTTATACATCTTGGTACTACCGATGCATATCATAAAGGTGATGAATGCTACTTCCATAATGCTCCTCTTCAAATTTCGCCATACTCTAGCACACATTCTCCGTCCTTTCACCATCATGTCGCTATCTCTCGATGGAAACTTGGCTTCTTTCTTTTCCCTTTTCTATCTCTCTTCCTTGCTTAATAACTCGGATCTTGCAATTGCCCCGTCCGACCCGATCCACTCAGGAGGTCTAACATGAAATGTAGCTAACAAGGCACCTCAACTCAGCCACCAATATTACCCCTAAAGCTCTCGATCCACCAACAAAGTGGAAGATAACCTGATCTCATGAGACAAAGAACTCTCCGTTGCCTACTCAAGGCATCCGCTACGACATTAGCCTTTCCCCGATGGTACCTACAATACGCCGTAGTCCTTAATCAACCTGCCATCTTCGCTACTGTGTTTAACTCTTCCGGTGAAATATATTGAAGACTTTATGATCTCTGTAAAGATCCCGTGAAGGAACACCATATAAGTAATGTCTCCATATCTTCGAGTAAACACGGCTCTGAGCTCTAAGTCATGTGTAGGGTAATTCTCCTCATGCTTCTTCAGCTGCCTAGAGGCATACATAATCACCCTATCATTCTCAAGATCAAACACAACCAAGGCCTCACGGAAGCATCACTATAAACCAATAAACCCACTTCTCCCATCAAGTAAAGCCAGAACTCGGGAGCCAAAGTCAATCTGGCCCTTCAACTCCTCGAAACTCTATCGCGTGCATCCACCCAATCATACTGACATCTTTTCTCGTCAGCCTTGGTCATGGGCTGCTATCCCGAGAACCCTCAACAAACTTCCCGTAATACCCGCTAAACCAAGGCTTCTCACCTCCGACACATTTGGTGGTTTCCACTTATCACAACTTATTTTCTAGGATCCACACTCACCCCCCGCCTAAGATCATGGATCTAGAATGCTACCCTCATTAAGCCAAATCGGCACTTGCTCAACTTGGCATACAACTGCCGCTCCCTTAGGGTCTGCAACATAATCATCAGGTGCACTGAATGTTCCTCTGAACTACCTGAATACACTAGGATATCATCGATAAAAACTATGATGAACTTATCCAAATATAGTTGGAATACCTGGTTCATCAAATCCATAAACGCTGTCGAAGCATTAGTCAAGCCAAACGGCATCATTAGAAACTCATAATGCCCGTAGCGTGTCCTGAATGCAGTCTTGGGTACATCACTCTCCTGCACCCTCAACCGATGATACCCTGACCTCAAGTCTATCTTGGAGTATACTCGAGACCCTTGAAGTTGATCGAATAACTCATCGATCCTAGGGAGTGGATACTGATTGCGGATGGTAACTTTGTTCAATTGCCTATAATCTATACACAACCGCAAACTCCCATCTTTCTTTTTCACGAAGAGAATTGAGCTCCCCATGGGGATATGCTCGGTCAAATGAATCCCTTACTCAACAATTCTTCTAACTGAGCCTTAAGCTCCCTCAACTCTGTAGGAGCCATCCTATAAGGAGGAATGGAAATGGGCTCAGTCCCTGGGATCAAATCAATGGTGAACTCCACCTCTCTTTGGAGGTAATCCTACAATATCATCTGGGAACTCTCTAACAACTGGAATCTCATCCACTAGAGTCCCCTCCTTCCCTATCTCCACCACATAAGCTAGATAACTCTGACAACCCTTACGCATCATCCTTTGCGCTGCCATGGCGGAGATCATACTGGAAGATAACTCTCTGCGTATTCCTCTAAACTTTACCTCCAATTCCCTAGGCCTATGCAACTTTACTTCCTTTTTATAACAATTCAATGTGGCTCTATGGCGAGATAGCTAATCCATGCTCGAGAACCACATCAAAATCCCCTCATATCTGAAAATAATAAGATCCGCTAGGAACTCCTGTCCCTAATCCGAACTCTACTATCTTCTTAATACTGTTTAAGACCAATCTGATTCCCAAGGGAAGGGAAACTCTCATACAACCCTCTAATGGCTGGGGTTCTATCCTGGAACAGAAAGGCCCGATGCAAATGAATGCGTGGTTCCCGGGTCCACCAATGTATATGCATCGCGATCATGATAGAAATAATACCAGAACCCATCCGAGCCGTGACCGTGATCTTCACGTAGTCATAACATAAACCCCGCCTTAGTACGGCGTCACCCGCATCCTCGGGCAATTCACCTTGCCCCTACCAAGACGTAGCCCCTACCCGCGGCTACACTGGCCCCCTCCCGCTGGGGAAACCCTCCCCTCAAGACCTCGAGTGCTCATCTTAAAAACGTGGGGTAGCTAGGCTGGCTACTGATGTCTCTACACCAATCAATCGAGGACACTCCTTAATAAAATGGCCTTCCTGGCCATAATGGAAACACCTTGTTCTATATCTCTTACAGTTCCCATGGTGTCGCTCGACATATGACATACTGAGTAATACTGGTGCCACCGCTGGTAAATCTAGGGGCCTCACCGGTTTTGATCAGAGGCGCCCCGACCTGCACTCGTCTATAACTTACCTTTGCTTTCTTTCTATCGGATCGACTGTAGCTCATGAGAAGCGCTTGGTGCACTCCTCTTACTTTCCTGCCTACTCTGATACATAGCCGTAGTAATTTTCTCAACCCTCGTAGCGCCCCCAACTAAATCCCTCAAACTGTTATGAGGAACCGTTGCACAATTGAACTCGATTCTACCGTATCCCGCCAAAATCGCCAGACTTCAAGACTTCATCACTTAAATATATGAACCACCCAACTGAACTCCGAGAACCTCTTCTCATACTCGATAGTAACATGTTCTTCTCGTTTAATCAAGAACTTCTCAATCTTCAATCATCAGGACTCGAGGAAAGAACTTGCTAGTGCAACTCGCCAAATCGGGTCCCATGATATACCATCGATACCTCCTATCCACAGATCCCTTTAGTCGCCTTAGAATTTTTATTAACTTTATAGCTTATAAATCGTATGAAATAATATGGTTTTTTTTTTTTGTTATAAATTTTTTCATATTATATTCATAAAATAATAATATGAAATGGATAAAAATTTATAACCATAAATATTAAATTTTATTTTTATGAAATAATATTCTAAATTAATTCATAAATTATAAATAATATGAAATATTGTACTTTTTTTTATCTCATATATATAAGAATATGAAAATTTTATCACCATAAAAGTAATATATGAAATAAATAATATATTTTATAGCTTATAAATAATAATATTTTTATTTATGATTATAATCATTAATAATTTTTTATTTATGAAATTATAAAAACCATAAAATGAAATGCATTTCATAAATTTATAACCATAAATTTATTTATTTATGGTAAAATAAAAACTCTTCATATTTTTTTATTTATCATATATATCATATAATTTCTATATATATTATATTTATTTCAATGCTAAGGCTTCTAATCAACTCGTTTACCAAAGCAATAATTTATAATCGCTACTAACTATCAACATATTCAAAACCAAACAATCCACTCCCTAGCTATAGCGCCTCACCTTCCAATACATGCACCGACTAATCAGCATAGGCGTAGGTGGGCGGCATATGCCCCGAAAAATTTTTTCCACTTAATTATTTTTTTATGCAAGGGTAATTTGCCATTGCATAAATTTTTGTTTTGCAATTTTTTTTTATTCGAACACTTCATTACAGTAATGGTTTGATACTTTATCTAGAAAAAAATATTCCTCTTACCTTTGGACCATGTACCAATTATTATAATAAAAGCTATAAATCCTGAACATTTTATTTATATATATATATATATATATATATCATGTAACTCAAAAAAAAAACTTCAATTTATAATCTTGTTTCCTTTATGATCTATCATCCTTATCATATTCTTTTATTATTTTGGTGGAAACATAAGAAAGAAGAAATGTGATGCTCCAAACTCGGGTCCCGCTGGACCACCGTCAACTCGCAGAACCCGTGTGTCTCATATCACGAGACCCATACATGAGTAAAATGGTCCACTCCGGCCCATACATCCATGCTACTCACTCAAAATATAACTAACTATATTACAATAACAAAAGTTAATTACACTTCTTACACAAACATACAACTACAATGTTTCATACATGTTTTACAAAATTGTAATCAAAGCCACGCGGTCGGGCTTTCTTCTCAAAAGCAGCCTCTAGTGAGCTTCTTCTCCCGTAATACCCCCGCACTGAAAAGTGGGGGATCCCACGATCGGGTGAGCACGCCTAGTAGTGATAATCTCCTACATGGGTTACTCTCTCCCCACCAAAGTGCTCATGCACGGCAAACCAAACATTCAAGAAAAACATATATGTTCCTACACAAATGTCTACATGAAATGGATAAGAATGTGACTCACCCTTTCCCACTTCCCGAGCCCTCACTAAGTCCCTCACGCATGCCTAAGGCAAGTGTGAGAAAACACTGTTTTCAAAACAAAAGGTTTTTGTTCTTGAAAACATAATATCGATTTTTGGTAAAATCTATTGGACAACCCTCCGAGGTGAATTGTCAGTAACCCTCCAAATGTCATGGGTCTTCCCGAGATGAACCGCTGACAACTCTCCCAAGGCAATTCTCTTCAAAAAATCTTTCTTTGAACGAGATTTAGTTAACCACATTTTTTTTTTCATATCATGCACTCACACCTATTATTCTAGGGTTATCCCAAAGGCATATGAAATGCAATATTCTCGTTTCACAACAATTCATGCTAATATATTACATTCATATACTAACAGACTTCTTATATGTAATCATCATATATTCATTCATACATAGCAATAACATAAAAATTAGTCTACATAAAGTAATATAAAATCTCGCAAACTGCCTTGGGAGTGCCCATAGCATCACATAAAATAACACAACATGTTATTCAACAAGCAACAACATATCCATTATAAATACACACAAACAAATTACTACACTGTGGATCGGTGGAGAAACCACTCTAGGGATTTCTTCACTCAGTCCAATTCTTTTGGAACCGAAAACACGGCCATCAAAGCCTCAAGATATCCCTATTTATTAAAATGACTCTTAGCCAAAAAAATAAATCAAGTAGGAGAAAACCCCTACCTCTCAGAGTTGTCAAAACCTATAAACTGAACCCACACGTAGCCCTCAAGTAGCCAGACCAACTTTGCTTCTTGCCTCACCGAGCTCACTGACCGACACCTGAAATCAAGAGAAGTGAGAGCCTCTCACTCTAAACTCTCTCTTCCTTCTCTTCCTCTTTCTTTCTCTCTCTATTTTCCTCTCTTTCCCCATCCAATGGTTGGGTCAAGTCAGTCAAGAGACTTGGCCCTCCTTCATTGCCACATGTCAAATCTCCCTTGTTGACTTGGATTTCACTTTATCCCTTATCCATCTAACATGGATTCTCCTCCAATGGCATGATGCCATGTGTCTCATGTGAGCCCCACTTGGCTCATTGTTTGACTCATTCTTCCTAAGACACGTGGCACCTCCTGAGCCACTCATAAAGTGCCAAGTGTCCCGCACTCCTTTCCATGCCTCGAAAAACATGAAATTACGACTGTCTCACTCACAAAGCTTTTCCACGTGGTAGCTAGATTTTTAGTAGACAATTCCAACGATGCAGTCTGCTCAATATCCGAGATCTAGAAAATTCTTCGGATTTTGACCGAAATTACCATTTTACCATTTTTCATAAAATTAGAATTTTCTCGGGTTTTACAAGAATCCTTCCTATTTCTATGGTTTTGTAAAGATTTGTGAACTTTGGTGTGAATCCTTGGATTCTTTGGCTAGGGTTTGGTTTAAGAAATTCTAAACCACCATTATAAGTGTTTGTGGAGTTTTTTTTTTTTAGAAGGATTCCATGTTGGTTTTTGATGTAGGATGAAATATAAGAGATTTATGGAAGAAAAGTGAATGAAAAGGAAATATGCTATTTATGGGAAAATCGTGACTCGACACGCATTAAACAGGGGTGGTACCAAAGCCACTTGTACAGAGGAAAATGGTACCTAAGATCATCCAAAGTGGTACTCCACACTCACCATAACCCAAAGTAGTAGCTCTGCAACAAGATCAGTGAAAATTCCCATCAACTTTAAGAACACGAGTCGCACTCTAAGATCAATCCGCGGTATCTACCACGCTCCCCAAATTCCGATTTTTGGTAATCTACATTGTTAAGTCAATTCTAACACTGTAGGTATAGGAACCCTAATAAACATTAATCTGGGGATTCAAATAAGAATGAAACTAAGTGAAAATGCACTATACCGCCGCTGCATGAGGTGTTCGGCGGGCAAACTTAATGCCCCTATGATAAGATAGTAAGTTCCTAATATTATTATAATTATAGAATGCCTAAGACCGTATTAAATGACATGACACTTTGTTACGACAAGGTGCATCGCTCTATCGGTGCTTCTAAGACTCCCCGCTAGTGCTACGACACTTCGTTACGTAAGACATCGCTTTGATCAATGCTTCTAAGACCTCTTCTGGGGTTGTTAAGGCTCAAGACCGCACAAGACCATCTAAAATTCTATCAGGTTGTGTCCTACTCATTTAGTATTACTAGTCTAGGTAATCCAACGCTATAAGGATAAGAATCAATGACTAATAAGAGTAAAGAAATATATATATCGTTCTATTCTGAATGTACCTACGGGTATCTCTGTATAAGTGTAAGTTCTATCGTACCTACGGGTACTTCTGTACACATATAAGTCTGCTAAATAACTATAATTATAAGCTTTGTAACTCCTATGGGAGATCTGAATAAGCATAAGTCTGTTATAAGTACAAGTATGTGTATTAGTTTGTTATATGAATTCATGAAAATTTTGATATATGTTACTGTTATCTGCTTACTATAAATGTTTATATGCATAAGACATATACTTCCACTGTTGCAAAGCTTAGTACGAGTTTCTTCAACTGTAGGTACAGAGGAGGACATTCGCAATCTTCCGCATACAACCGACCAAGACACTGCTAGTAGTTCAATACAAAAGAGGTTCCACGATCTGATGTGTAAATGTAAATGTACAATTTTTGTAAATGTAAATGGGACTCAGGACTGGATGTATATGACACTGTAAACACCACTATGGTGGTAGTTTTATTTTGTATTTTTGTATACGATATTTGATACAAGTATAAGATTCTCTGGGCTCACTCAATGTTTGGAAAAAGGTGCAAGAGTCCCTGACAAGAGTCTCGCGCCTCCCCCTCGCTCCGCCTTGGTGGGATGGGGAAAGGGGCGTGACAACAAGTCAAACCATTAGAACACAAAATTTGACTTTCACACAATTTCAACCAAGTATATCACTCAATTCAAGCAATGATATAATACAATCATATACCAATTGTGGCAAAAATCTGGACACAATCATTAAAAAGCCTAGGTTGTAGCAGTCCTGAAAAATGGACCATAACTTGAGTTATAGAGGTCCGATTTGGGTGATTCAAAACCATAACATCAAGTTCTCAGATAGAGCTACATTTTCCTTGAAGAATACTAGTCCAAATTTTCACTTTTTCCCAATCTAAAATCAGTCCCAAAAAATTTGACAAAGAGGTTCGGCCAAAACAAAGGCGTACTGTGGGTAGTACTGGAAACATACCATAACTGGGTTATAGATGTCAATTTGGGTGATCCAAAAGCCTAACATCAAGTTCTCAGATAGCTACACAATTTCCTTTGAAGGATACTAGTCCAAATTCTCCTTTTCTAACTGGAAAATCAGCCCCAAAAACTGGACAACATAAAGGGTCAAAACAGGGCACTATTTCCATAATCCATTATTTTGCCAAACAGCCCCTTAGGGGAAAAAGGGGCAAACAGCCCTTAGTAGCATTAAAACTCAACCAAACAGCCCCTAGAGGGAAAATAACCAAAGTATGAAGAATCCTCACCTCTTGCTTACGAGCAACGACCGGTGAAGTTCCGCCGAACACTCCCGAACCCGATCTTCAACTTCCCGAACCTTCCATGCGAAACCTTGGCGAAACATGGAGTTTCTGGTATCCACGCGTAGCCCTCGCCGAGTACTCCGACTTTAAACCTCATTGCCTAAGACGGCCAAATCTCGATCTTCAGTAGAGATCATAAAGAGAAGCTTCGAGCTTCTCTCTCTACACTCTCTTCTCCTCTCAATTCTCACGACCAAACCATAAATCTGGTCTTTTTTCCCCCAAAAATGATCCTTTTAACTACTTTGTTCAACTCACTTGTTGGACATATGGCCCATGTCGCGCCATGTGTCCACGACTCCATCCGGAGTCTCGCTTTATGCTGCCTAAACAATTTATTTTTGTCTCCATTCAAGTTCCAATTTAGTTTAAATGAACTTAATCTCTAAGTTATTTCCAACTCTTGATATTCTCATAAAATCTCATCCCCGGGAGTCACTTCAGGACGTCCGTTACCTCGAAAATCGTGGAAAATCCGACTATTCTAAATTAAACGAAAAATTTTGGCGGGTAACTAAATTTTGCGAGACGAATCCAACGGTGAAGTCCATTTCATCATCCGATATCTTGAAAGATTTCTAGGCTTCCCTAAACCATTTCGACAATTTTACTGTTTTTGCCATTTTTCAGAAAAATAAATTTTTTCTCAGGTTTTACATCGGAAGTTTGGCTTTCTTTAAATTAATAGAATATAGTTGAAACATTTCCAAGTTTAGGAAATTACCTGTATGACATTGGTATCCCGGTGACAGCACTGACCTACAATTTGGGTGGAAAGTTCTTTATCCGATGGTGAACGACCCCTAAAATAGCTGACTAAAAACAAAGCGACTACTGGGCCGAGGCTCGGGGCTCAAATAATTATAAAAAATGTCATGAGTGTATATGTTTTGTGGTTAGAATGAAAAGGAAACCACTCCTCAGAGTTTAAGGACATTTACATAAGCTCAAAGTGTGTTTGTAAGTAAAATCAGATAGAAAGTGTAAAACAATAATATTATTCGGGATGAACTAAACTACTCCCACGCATTCATGATTTGATTGTCATGTTATGACTTGTGATTGTGGCATCAAATGTAAAATTTACCTGAATATAGATAATGAGACATCTATTTTAGTCGAAGATCACTGAGGTGAGTATTAATGTAATCAACCCACATGGAGAGAGAGAAGCCGAAAAGGGTCTCAGATTCTATGATATTAATATATTATGAAATATAATATATATATATATATATATATATATATATTATTCTGAAATTATTATAAAGTGCAAAGTTAAAGAGAAGTATATTATTCTCTTTTTGTACACAAGAAGAAAAATAGAGGAAAAGAGAGGGAACTTAGAAATGAGCAAGAAAGAGAGATAAATGGAGGGAGAGAGCTTTCTTTCTTCCTTTCTTTCTTTCTTGAAAAGGGATGCCATTGTGTGAGACCCCAGATAAAGTAAAACGATAGATATAGGTTGCAAACCTGGGAATTTCTCTAGATCTCGGATGACGACACGGATCACACCGTTGAGTCTGCCTCCCCGCAGCACTCCAGGCACACAAGCCGAGTTCTCGTTGAATTCAAACAATCTAATTTCACGTATTTCGAGGTAAATGGACGAACGAGAAAGTCACACGTGGCATGAGGATTTCATGCCATGTGGCACTTGAGGGCAGGACACTTGGCACATTAGTGGAGGCCAAGTGTCAAGTTTAAATCATGCATGAAAGATAGTGATAAGGAAGTGGGATATGGTGACATGTGGTGCAAGCCAGTGTCAAAGGAAGCATGAGGCTCACACCTGTGGAGGTCTTCTCCACCTAAGAGAAATCTGTTCGGTGGAATGGAAGAGAATAAAAAGAAAAAAGGGGGAAGAGAATGAAGGAGAAAAGAGAACCAGCAAATTTCTAAGGATTTGGTTTAACGTAGGAGTTGTGGCAAAGTGAATGGATCTATCGCTCAAGAGGTAGGAGTTCTCTCCTACTGCTAATTACTCGCAGCCATGACATGGCGCGAGGTGTACTCTGTGACGGGTTGAACAACTAAATAATAGCTTAACATAAACCGGTTGCTGGTGGGGGACCTGCCGTCCGTGTTTCTGTGTAGTTTCCATAACTACGCCCGAACCGATTTGCCGCCGATATGTGAATCGATATTGATGATCTTGTTGTGTGTTATCAGTTGTTTGAATAACATGCGTATCAGAATATCGATGTTGATATACCTACGCTGATATATGAACATGATGCTTCAGATGAAGCATGAATATAATTGTTGCATGTAGTTCTCGCATGCATGTAACATGAGATATTATGCAATGACATTATCATCGCATTTGTGCACGGTACATTGTGTAAATCGTGAGTGCATGAATAAAATGGGTAATGGAGGGTTCCTCAAGAATAAAGTGGTTCGGAGGGTTGTCCAATAAAATTATATCGGAGGGTTGTCCAATAAATTATATCGGAGGTTTATCCAATGAACTCTATCGGAGGGTTGTCCAATAAAAGGGTTCTCGGAGATGGTCCAATGGTTTGATTCTCAGAGATGATCCAATGGTTTGATACTCTGAGGCGTGTCCAAAGGATTTAAAACAAAAGCTTTTTTGTTTTGAAAACAGTCTCATACATGACAATTGCATGAGGGAGCCTATGAGGACTGCAAACTGGGAACATAGACATTCATATAGATATGCATATTTTATAAGGAATGTGTGTGAATGATTTTGTGATTATGTTATCATTGCATGTGCACTTAGGAGTATTCTTTGCAGGAGACTTTTCTACTCGGGCATAGCTAATTCCATCGTGAAAAACATTTCAGTACTGGGAGGTACACCAAGAGAAGGCACTTCATGGAGGCCTCAGTTAAGAAGAAGGTCAAAGATAGCTTGTTATGTATTTTTTGTAAAAGTCCGCGTAAACCCGATTTTTGTTATATACCGGATCGTTATCCAGCTTTCTATAGATATTATAGTGTGAGATAAATTGTAATTAAACTCGCCATATGTTTAATACGACGGTAAAGGTTTTCTTACCTTTGTTATTATAGTCGGATCCTTAAGACTGATTTTCGCGGCAGAAAAGGATTTGGCCCCGTGTTCCTCTAGTATATCGTAGCCTCATCGCTGAGCTTGATGTGGGTCGAATCACCCAAATCTGACCTTTACAAAATTCCTGCTATGACATTTTTACCGTAGCGGTCTTAGAGGGCGAATGTGTGGCCGAGCTCTTTGGCTGAGCTCTCTTAGGATGAGCTGACCTGCCGAGCCTCTGGGATGAGCTGACCTTCGTGTGCCAAGCTCACTTGGGATGAGCTGTGTGTGGCCGAGCTCACTTGTGATGAGCTGTGTGGGAGTAGCATTCTGTTTTGGAGCCTATGAGACGTCTAGTCTTTGAGACTAGATTTCGGTTAAGGAAAAGTGAAAATTTGGACTAGCATCCCTGATAGAAATTGTAGCCCCATCAGTAAGCTTGATGTAGGCTTTCGAATCACCTAAATCGGACCTCTATAGCCCAAGTTATGGCCTTTTTACTAAGAAGGGTCTGAGAGGATGAGTCAGGACGAGCCTATCTAGCCGAATCCACCCTCTCTTTTGGTCAGCCAAGCTCCCGCATGAGCCGGGCCGAGCCTCCGCATGAGCCGTGCAAGCTCTTCGCATGAGCTGCGGCTGAGCTCTCCTGCATGAGCCATGCCGAGCCTCTGCATGAGCCGTGCCAGCTCTCTTCGCATGAGCCGTGGCCGAGCTCTTCTCTCGCATGAGCCGTGGCCGAGCTCTCCCGCATGAGCGCCATGGCCGAAGCTCACCCGCACGAGCAATGCCGAGCCTCCCGCATGAGCTATGGCCGGCTCTTCCGCATGAGCCGCGGCCGAGCTCTCCCGCATGAGCCGCATGAGCTGACCTCTTGTGCCGGAAGCCTTCGCATGAGCTTCATGAGCCGAACACCACTTGTGCCGAGCTCTTCGCATGAGCCGTGGGGAGGCCGGGAAATGACCTCCCGCGGGTTCTCCGCCGAGCTCAGCAGGAATGAGCTCGGCTGCGCTAACTCGCACGATCATAACTTTCGTCCGGGTCCGTTCACGCGCTCGTAGACTCCTACAAAGCCCTTGAGTCTAGAATCTATATATATATGGCAATATAAATCTGAGCTCATATTGTGTTCGAAAAAATACGAAAGACAGTAGGTGCCTGTCGCTTCAGACGCTCGGCTTGTCGCCTGTATATGACGCGCTCAACTTCGATGACCATAACTTCCTCGTCCTAAGTCCGTTTCGTTCTTAGACTCTATGGAAAGATCCCTAGAGTCTAGAATCTGGATCATATGCCTGTGGATGGAATTTAGTGCTCAAATATAGCCGAGCTGACCTCTAGCCGAGCTGACATCCTTTGGCCGAGCTGACCTCGTCTAGGGAATGAGCTCGGCAATGCCAACTTCGGATGACCATAACTTCCTCGTCCGAAGTCCGTTTGCGTGTTCTTGGACTCTATAGAAAGATCTCTGAGTATAGAATCTAAACATATGCCTGAGGATGGCATTTGGTGCTCACATAGTTTCTGAAAAATTGATCATCGCACTAAGTACTAATTACTAGAATCTTCAATGAGATGGACCTATGTGTCATTGCCTAATAATTGAGTGACACGTTAATATGCATGAATGAGGCTATTAAATATCTTGTTGAAGGTTACCTGTGAACAAAAAAAAAAAAAGACCCCCGGAATTTGGGGTGTCACACATTGTACAAAGAGGGGAGAGCCTTTTATAGACTTACCTAATCCCCTTATACATGAACCATATAATTGGGGTTCATAAAGGAATTCCATGAAAGCTTCATGAATTGGCTTTATTCATTTGGTCATTCATTCTATTCAATAGGGTTATTAGGTTCATGTATGTGGTCATTCACCACATGAATAAATCCTTTATTTACAACACTCCCCCTTGAATGACCACCATTAAGAATATGCCTCATTAAAACCTTGCTAGTAAAACCAATGGGATAAAACCTAGTGAAGGAAAAATAGTACAATATTCATATGATGTTATTGATTGCTCTTAGTCTGTTATGACTGCCTCATTAAAAACCTTGCTAGTAAAACCAATGGGATAAAACCTGGACGAAGGGAAAAAGAGTACAGTACACTAACATCATGTCATAAGCATACTCCCCCTCATGTCAATGTCCTTAGTTAAGACCCAATCTTGTATATTAGCTTCTGAATGCTGAAGTTAGCTATAATCTCTTAGAATAGTTCCGTTTGATTATCACTTGAGCGTATTTGTTGAACATTAATTTCACCATTCTTCTGGAGTTCATGTGTATAAACAAACTTTAGAGAAATGTGTTTAGTTCTATCTCCTTTGATATAACCTCATTTGATCTGTGCAATGCATTCAGTGTTATCTTCAAATAATGTTGTCTTTGATAAAGGGGAGTTTGCATGATTCTTGGATATGTTGAATCATCGATCTTAGCCATATGCATTCACAACTGTTTGAATCGCTATAATCTCTTAATGATTCGAATGATGGCACCTGTTGTTTCATTAAAGGATTCTATGAACATAGCTCCATTACGATTAAACACATACCCTATTTGTGATCTGGCCTTATGTGGGTCTGAAAGGTATCCTGATCAGCATATCCAAACAATTGTTGATTCCTTTGAGTAAAATAGACCCATATCACGGTTCGAGATAGCGCAAAATATTCTTTGATATAATCATTCCGTCGTTTTGGTTGGAGCTGAATCGTACCTTGCCAATAAATTGGCGTAAAAGCAATATCTAAGTGAATACAATTAGCAAGATATATAAGTGCACCAATGACACTAAGATATGGTACTTTTGGACCAAGTAATTCTTCACTCTTTTTCATGACTGAAAATAATTTTCACGCCATGAACTGACAACCATTAGCGCATTTAAAGGGTGCATTTATCCATATAAAACAGCAAGATTGGCATATGTCAATAGTAACCTAAAACCACTGAGGAATGTTTCAATCTATGTGTCGAGACAAAATTTCGTTTTCCAAGATTCTTCATTTCAAAAGATATGTTCAGAGTTCTTCATAACCCAATAAGATTAGATCATTTAACACACAACAATAATGTAACTACTTTCATTTAAAAAATGCATGGGCAGATATATGTTAAATCTCTTTTCTTTCATCACATCATTGAGGCATCATGATTGCTTGAATCCTGCATTGTTTGAACTGTATAGAGACGTTTAATGATTGAGTACATATTACGAGCTGCATTTAAGCTTCAAAGCACTTAAATCCGTGATTTTCACTATGGCGTCATTATCTATGGATCCATATAGATGGAAAGTTGTAATGACATCCATGAGAC
>JAEQBH010004448.1:0-199226 GCA_016808115.1 Tetrastigma voinierianum
ATGCGAATTAATGGTTAATCATTCTATTAAGGGCTTTCAAATCACTCATAGCAAAATACGGTATAGTATGTATGTTTGTACAAGCATTCATTTCAATAATAATCATGAAATTTTCATGCAAATCAACTGTCTTAAATCAATCAAAACAAACTGATATGCTTTTCTAATACATTTAGAACAAACATTTCAAATCTTGAAACAAGAATAGGAGTAGATAGAACAAACATATCGTTTTCATTTATAGTTCAAATAATGCATACATGCAAATATTTGACAAACTTTCACAACCAATCAGTTCAAATCAATATGTAGCTTTCATAAATAAGCATTTCACAAACAATGCTTGAAATGAGGTTAGAGATATGGAGAACAAACCAATACTTGAAGTAGGAAAAAGAGACTTAGAACAAACCAATACTTGAAATAGGAAAAAGAGACTTAGAACAAACTAAAAAGATTGTCGTCCTTCAATTCATGTCCTCGGAATCTTGACCTCAACTCGGGCTTTCCTCCTCGTTAACCCCTAATCCATCACACATATTTCACAATCAAAGAAAAATAATTTGTGCATTCTAGGATTTTTGGTTAGGGTTGATGTCTACCCAATACACCTTCACTTGCCAAATTTTTGGGGACACTGCTTCATATTTTTCATACATCCTTCACGAAAATTATAGCTATAATGAGTCTATATTTATGAATTTGAATCATCTCATTTGATCACTCCAAACTCAAGTTACGGCATTTTAATGCCAAACTGGGTTCGTATGCCCAACACCCGATTACCTACCGTTATTCTAATATCAGGGTCTTAACTCCATAATTTGGTAATGGTTCCTTATACTCATTTGAATATATGGTTCTAAGGTTTCTTCCCCAATTGGAATCATCCAATTTGAATCAATAGAACTCAAGTTATTGCATTTTACATCCATACTATTCCAATATGCAAAGCAGATCAGATTATTCTTACACATTGCTCAACTTTGAAAAATTTATGGGCACTTTGGGGTAACAATTTGCTTACAATTCCTTCAATTAAATTATTACCCTAGAAGTCTATTTTACCCAGAATTTTGAATCACTCAATTTGGATGAGTGAAACTCAACTTATGGCCAAAACACTATAACAATATCCAAAACAGAGCATAACCAGTGAGCTACCCAAGCTCACCTTTAAGCCCATATTTGGGAGCCTTAAAGCTACAATTTGCTCATGATCCTTTCTATACATTTATATCCCTATCTCTTATGGTTCTTTACCAATTGGAATCACTTCATTTGGATGATTATAACTTAATCTATAGCCACAACAAGAACATGGGTTTTTAACAAAATTTTGACAACATTTTCTTTGAAAACTCAACATTTTCCCTTTTTACAAACACTACACAAAACCAATCCAAACCAATCCCAACCAACAATACAAAAACCTCAACACAATCCCAAAACTCATTTACAACCAAAACAAAACTCTTTTTATCCACATTTGGGGTTTTCCCTAACTCAAACACAAGAACAAAGGGGTTTGGGTTTATTTCTTACCTCAACCTCTTCAAATCTTCTCTTCCAAGTTGTTTGATCTCTTAGGAGCAAGAGATGGGAAGCAAACCCAACCCAAACTTGATCTCTTGCAAAACCCTAGCTTTTCTCCCTTTTCTCCTCTCTTCTTCTCCCAAAAACGGGATTTGCTCAAATGAGCTCTAAGACCACCTTTTGGCTTTTATATCATTTAAGTGTAAAGTCATGTTCGCTTCCACACTTAGTCTCATTACTTCATTTTTCTACTATTCGTTTTAAATATCTCATTTCCTCAAGGCCTTGTTTGGCTATCAAATGCATTCTTGGGTTAAGTTCTCCCAAATGGCAATATAGCTCACACTTATTCCTATTTGCACTTAAATCCCCATATTTACACTTAGACATATAAACTTGTTTCCAATTGACCCTTAGGTCATCATTTTTCATATTTCCAAATTTGCCATTTTTCACTTGAGTAAATTTTCGGGTGTAATCAATTCTCATTTAGTATATTATATTTGCATTTGGCTCTTAGCCATATAATCATTTATGCAATATTCATTTAATTCCATGAAAATACCCAAGTCAAGCTCAATTATACCGAATATATAATACTTTTATTATAAAATTCTAGGATATTTTTGGGGCGTTACAGTAAGGGCATGAATTTATTTATTGATATCTTTGTAGCTTTCATCGGTACTCACATGTCGACAACAGATGTCGAACTTCATGTGAGAGTGGCATATGGATCCTCGTATTCGCCCGTATGTGATCTGATCCGGGTTTTATGGTCTGTACCACATCGGACACGTCACACCTCGACAATTTCATCCTTGAGACACAATAAGATTTCATTTACCGGGAAGATGACGATCAAATTACGTGACGTCGCCATCATCCCGGGCCTTCGACTACGGACCACCAATCACCGGTACATGTGACTTCAATGTGTCGTCGTTGTATCAGGAGCTGCTAAGTGTGATCCCATCGCTGACTGAGCTTTGAGGATCTGCTGTCTCGACTCGGTAGTTATCTCATCATTTATCGACTCCACCCGTTGACGCAGATGAGATGACATTACAACGCAGTGCATGTGGTTTCATCCTAGCATTGCTAGGATCCTTTCTATTTGTGTATTAAGAAGCGGCCTCGTATGTCCAATTTCACATTCCTCCCTCTGTCACAGATTTGATCGCAGACCTCACTTACAGTTAGTAGTGTAGTTCTAGCACACTTATATTAGGAGTTATGGTCGAAAGCAAGTCATGAGCAAGTGTTATTGAGATTTGGGTTGTATTATATCAAGCATGTGTGTATAGCTGTTAATATTTATAAACTATACACATATAGAAGCTCACAAGAAGATGTTGCTGTTTATTGAATGGTTTTTTAATCCAGCTTTAGTCTGGGAGAGACTACACATGTGGTTGACTCCATTCTCATGACCAAAGAAGACCTTCAATCCCTCACCACTTACACGATGATGGTGATGTAGTTGATGGAGACGTGGTTGAGGGTATACATCATGGATTACCAACTGATCTTAAGGTTTAGGCTGAGCCGATTGAGCATGAGTCGACTGATCCATTAGGGTTTTGGTTGACGAGTACCTTTATCATGGGTGCATAACCCATATGGTGTGCCATCTGGTGTGCTCACCTTATATCGAGACCAGTTGGATGCACAGACTCGTGATCAGGTAATTATATATTAATATAAATTATTTTTAGTCATATTCACGATAATGATAATTTAGTCATATTGATATCAGGTTGTAGGTGTTATGGGAGCCATACATTGGAGAGTTGGTTTCCCATCTACTTGATATATGTCTTGCTGATCAGGAGACTTGGCGGACGATGTAACCACTTATCTGCTTTGAGATTGTAGAGTGACATTGTCTAGAGCGAGTCTTACATCGGTTCTGTTTCTGATTTTCAGTGTATTTAATATTTTCCTAAAAGTGGAAACACATTGATATCAAATAGAGTCAGTGATAACAAAAATTATATATTCATTAAGCTTCCAAAAAGATCAGTAGCTTATTTAGCCACTGCTGTTAAAACAATTTTTGTTTATTTTCTGAAATTTTTGTTAAAACAAAGAAAAATGTCCAAATTAGCATTTCTCTCTTTTGTCAGAATATTGATTTTTAAAATCTTTCTATCCCCGGCAACGATGCCAAAAACTTGTTAAGACCTTATGCTATACACAAATTTTTAAAACACCATCATCAAAGGATTTTTATCTAATCCCCGGTAACAACGTCAAAAAAAACACGTCGACCAAAATTTGATGTACAAATTCAAATTGTTGAAACAATTACTAGAAACTAAAATTAATCTCGTGTAAGGCACCAAAGCTTTATCGTGACCATAAGATGCATTGAATGCTCTTAAGAAGAATAATTTTTGTCATTAAACTCAATTGAAAAGTTACTTTGGTCTTAAAAAAAACTGCAAGTGCATAGGTCGTACAAGTAATAAAGTGGACTTATAAGTCCGGATATCGTTCCCACAGAGATTGAAAGGAATTTAAACTTCAACTACCTCGACAACTCAAGTTCTACACTCATTTGAACGCTCAGTTTAGATGAAAATTTTGTAGCCTAATATGAATTTAAATTACTAGTCCTATATTTGATATAAAGGGAAAAAGTGAAATCCTAAATGTACACTGGATTGAACCAGATCTTTGCTGAAAGTAAACATTGGGATTTCACTGCTGTGAAATTGTCAATTCCTGCATCTTAATCTCATTATATTTTTCCTTGAGTTAAAATCAATTTGTTAAGAGGCAAGATAGTATAATTTGGATTCCTCCTCTAACCATACTTTCATCGAAGTGTAGGTTCATGTTCATTCCTCAAACATGATTCTAATCAATTACTTGTAAATAGGAATCGTAAGATCCGGGGCATTTTTCTTCCAATACTTCATACCCATTTCTTATGACTGTAGATTTCTTGCTTCCCAAGACAGGGAAATTGCAATATCTCTACAACAAGAATGATGTCTCATCCTTAAGATCTTAAAGAGTTTACTATTTCCTTGATTAGATGTTATGCTAACACGGGATCAAGATCATTCTTCCAAACCAATGAGAGATCTCTAATTGATTAAATTGATATATCACTCAACCTATTGTCAAACCATGAGCAAATTGAGGATTTATCTAATCAACCTTTTCAGAGGTCATTAGTTCATCAATATTAGTCTAACCTACCCCTAAGTAATTGGTATAAACTCTCAGGAATCTCCATCTTTGTGTCACTCGAGGCCTCTCGAAATCGTAGCTAAACAATAAGATTCTCAATGGTATAAGCTACTAAAATTGGGAACAATTAATATCACGAACAACACCATTCAAATAAACTCAAAATTCAACTAAAGAAATTTTCTTCTCATTTTGTAGAAAAGACCATAACTAACATTAGATATTTCCCAGTGAAAGTTGTGTTTTCAAAAACTAGATTACAAAAGATACATTGAACATCGATAAGGAAAATTCCACTCTAAGGCGCTTCACTCAAGAAACGATTTGTTTGTTTGAGTTCACATTGAATCTAAGCAAGAATCATAAATGAATTTCAACTTCAAAACTTCTGAACAAATTACTGTTTCAGACCCAGTAACAAATCAAAATCCAACGCTAAGCTAATCTACGAAGAAAATGAAAAATAGGAAAAATAAAAGAAAAAAGAAAAAGAAAAAAGAAAAAAAATATAATACAAAAGAGTCCTCAGCTCCCAAGGTACTCTGGTTCGTCGTCGCTTAATCGACCGCTTCGCTTCCGCAATGTTTCATTTATGTAGCCCAGTGCCGGGCCCTAACTTCAATGCTTCTTTATGAATCCCTAAATCTCGGGCCCAGTTTTCTCGCCGCGACCAAAGTTGTGTCGCGACAGAAGCTTTGAATTTTGTCAGAGGGTTTCATCGCAGCAGCAATCGCCCGTCGTGACCTCAAGATCTTCAGGCTCATTCTCATTGAAGTCATGATAACATATTTTCGTCATGACATTTTCTTTCCTTCAAGATGATAACTCGCGTACAAAGCTCTTCGCGACAATATTATGTTTATTCCTCAAACATGTATGTCGTAGCATCGATACCCATGTCGCAACACAGTTTCAATGCAGCTTTTGGAAGTTGGTGTCGCGACTAAAGTTTTCATGTTACGACAGTGATGCTGAGCTGCTTCTTCAAATTGGTGTCGCAACCCAGCTTTTCTTGTCGCGACAACATTTCTTTTATGGTTCTTATTGCAGCATGTCTTGTATTATTTTCATCTCGACATTAGACCCAAAGGTCTCCAGCGATCGAAGTCTCCGGCTTTCACCATCTTAGCCCTGCTTCTCGGTCGCAACCTTATTTTTGATGTTGTGACTCAGACTCTCAGGTCAGATGTTTTACATGTTGCGACTTAATACTATGTCAATGACAACACTTTTTTGCATGCAGCATATTTTCCTGTCGCGACTTAGTTTTTCTAGTCACGACATAACTTGTCTGCCTTTAGCATGTCTTCGTGTCGCGACCCATTTTTCCTGTCGCGACAGGACTTTTCTGTGTTTACCGACTCAGGTCGTCGCTGGGTCCCGCCATATGTCACGACATGACTTCTTTGTATTTGGTGTTGAAACTCGCTGCGAATTCTTGTGCTGTGTCACGACCTCTTTCCTCGTTCCACCTTATCTCGTGTCGCGACCTAAAGATCTCTGTCGCGACATCAAAACACTTTTTAAGCTTGAAGTCCGCCGCAACATTGACTCTCGTTGCAAACCGATCGCTTCATCCATTAAGCATCCTTTCGCGCGACCTAGCTTTCTTTATCGCGCCTAATCTTCTTCTTCAAGATCTTTTGTCTCAACAAACTTTTTCCCATGCTGCGGGTATCGTTGTCGCGACGTAAGATGGTTATGCGCGACAGATGTCTCTCGCCTTCGCCCGAAAGATTATGTTGCAACACAAACTATTTTGTTCATAGCTGACTAGCATATGTTTTTCCCATTCTCTGTCGCGACTTAGCTCAATTGTCAATTAGGAAATGTTGTTACGACACAGGAAATGTTGTTGCGATACGGTTTCTTTTGGTAATTGTTGAAGTTTGTCGGTTAATAATATCAAATTTTAGTTACAGCATATGGACTCCACGTAATTGTCGCTTTTTCTTCTTTCTTGGCCGGAAATCTCTCCTTTTTGAATTAATACATGCAAAACACTAAGTTTGTAAATATTCCATAATTTGGCATTAAAACAGCTCTGAAAATATTGAAAACAAGCCAAAAAAATGGATTAAAAATATATGAGTTTAAGACTCATCAAATTCCCCCAAACTTAAAGTTTTCCCCAAGTAAAGAAAAGAAGATTTGTTTGTCCTCAAACAATTTAGCTTTATTTTTGCGATTTTATCGTTTTGGTACTTAAAATCAAGAACTTGAATGAAACTAGTTAGTTGCAGCTTAATTTCAAATCCAATTTTTAGTTCAGACTTAAGACAAATTTTCAATTATTGTCACAAACAAACTAATGAATTCTGAAATGTAAACAATTTAGTCAATTAATCCCGACTCGTGTGTATCGGGTTTTCTTTCCTTCCTCCTTGACAGATTAGCTAATCTTCTTGAATTCTACACAATGACTGCAATTTCTTTTGACTCTTCAAGGTCCCATATGCTTGTTTTTCATATTAATCTCCACTAATGTAGGCAAGTTCCACCTTCAATATCAATTAGGTCTTGTAGGCTTGTAGAGTTTGACTTAGGTAATTGGGTAGATAAGTGGAGAATTTAGGCTAAACATTTACCCAGATTCCACTCTTCAAGTGTGTATCTTTGCCTCTATCCTTCATCCTTTTCCTTTCTACTAATGTCTGAAAATATATCTCCAAACTTGTGTCCCATGTATCATACGCCTATTCTCAAACTTGGCATCTTTTAGAGAGAAGACTTTGCCTTTTTTTTTTTTTACTTGTCAACTATTTTAGGATGGTGCAATGTCTTGTCTTCTTAGGCTTTCTACCACTCTTAGAGAACTTTGGGTTAGCAGCTCTTATACCAATTGACATTAGGGTACTAGGTGTTGAAACACCCCTAAGAACTTAATTGTTCAAGAGAGGGAGGCCACAAGACAAAACTTAATCCCCTTTGACAATTTAAATTTTTGACTTCATCTATGCATTCTTTTCCATTTTTTCATTTGTTCTTTTCTTTTTCCATCCTTCATTCTTGTTTCCTTTCAAATCAAAATAACATTCCCCCAAACTTGTCCTTTTATATATTTTAAAGTTCCTGTCCTGAATTTTGGGCAAATAAGGATTCTTTACTACAGGATTAGAATAAAGGAAGGTCTGAGGCTTTTATTTTGTTTTTCAAATGAAGAAACTAGACAATTGGCTCAAATCTGGAACTAGAGTATATGCTTATGCATATTATGAGGGTAGGTTTGAAAGGCTCAAACTTCCAAGGATGACCTACATCACTTTCTGTTAGTTGAATTACCTAGGATTTCGCCTTGACTAATAATCTAATAAGTTCTAGGACCTTGGATTGTTTGACTGTGACTGAACCCAGAAGATGTCCCTAATCCTTCACAATTTGTTAAGGACATTTTGACCATGTGCATTGTTTTTTAGGACTTTCATTGACCTTATTGTTTATACAACAGTTTCAAAGGTCTCATTTATGCAGTCAATTTAATACATTTTCTTAAATCTGAACTTTAAACTTCATTCTAGTTTACACATGCAACTTCCTGTTCCAATTCATTGAGGCCTACCACAATTTCAATTACATAAGTTTGGTTATGAGGTTTGTTGTTATGTTGTTCTAATCAAGTTAAAGAGTTCATTTGATCATGCTTTCAGCTCAAAACATCACAACACACCAACAATTGTAATCATTTCATTTCAACCCAAACATGCTGCAACAACTAAGCTAATTTATCCAGGTTGTTGATTTCTTCTTTATTCAAAACAAACATATAATCTAATAAGCAATTAACAACAGACAATTTGACACAGAATCTTTCAGAAAATTTATGTTGAACTTTTATTAAGAGGGATAATTACAATTTTTGGTTTGGAGAGAAAGAGGCTACAGGGGTTCATCTCCTTCTTTTGTAGGATTTGGGAATTTTTAGGTTAGGAAGTTCAAGGTTGAAACTAGCTAAAGATGGAGGAAACCTAGGTATTGAGATGTTTGGTTTCTCTTTCTCTGGAGGATCTTCCTTGTTGAAGAGGCAATGATCATTGGTAAATTCCACCCGAGTGATCAATTCATCTTGCCTCTCGACTCACAAAGAACTGTCTTCCAAGTTCGAAAGGAGCATAGTGTGTATGTTCACTAAATTTGAATTCACCTAATCCAGACTTTCATTCCATAGCTTTTGCCTGTAGTTGTTATCCATCTCTAGCTCCTGTCCCTCTTCCACAAGCTTCCTATAAATTCCTCGAACTATTCCTCAGAGATACTTCAACCCCTCCGCCTTCCTCGCAAAGATACTCCTTCCAACTTTTCTTCTTTTTGTCTAAGGTTTCGCACATCTTCATCCCTTTTTAGCTGCTCATTGTAGAAGGACTGTATTTTCAAGTCTAATCTTTGCATAATCACTCTTTCTCTCCTTTCCATTCATTCCTTCTATTCCTCTTCCCTCTACTTGAGAAGTTGTTCCCATCTTTGTTCTCTCTTCAAGTCTCGCCTCTAGAAATTCTTCTTATTCTCTGTTTTGTTCCCACTTCTTTCCCTCTCTTTTCCATTTCCTTTTTCATATAAACCAGCATCTCCATGATTTCTTTATTTCCTAAGTTGCCCTTGGAGCACTCTGCTGGTTCAGAAAAGTTTTCTCTTACATGAGGGGGAGATTGAAATACTGGACTTATTCTGCTATGAATTTCTTTCTCCACTAGCAATTGGGCCTTCTCTGGAATTTGCTCCATCCCCACTTGTTCTTTTTCTTCTTCTTGAAGCTCCTCTGCAATTTCTATAATCTCCATCTCCTTCATTTTCTCATTTTTCGGGGCCCTTGATCACTCCTTAAAGGTTAAAGGAGAAACCTTGTGATGTGTCCCTCCTTTGCCCATATACCTTTTACTCCAGCCAAAATACAAAGTCTGGTGATAGTTGCTGGATAGGGGATAAGTCCCCTTTTTACGATCTTGTGGAAGGTTTTGATCGACATTTCAATTGTCTTCCCCACATAAAACTTATAACCCTTCAATAAGGCATATAAGATGATATCTTCATTCTCCCTTATTGTACAAAGATGCTTGGTAGGAATTATAATAGAAGCTATAAAATAAAACCAGACCTTGGCTTCTTATGTTAGGGAACCCCTGGGGATGGATTCATGAGGATTTTTCTTCATTGAGTTCCATTTCCCTTCCCACAAGTCAGGAAATCCACTATTTCTTCTCATGGTCAGGGTTCTCCGACGCCTCTTGTATTTAGACCCATTTTTGGGATGCCTGATTTGCAGAACCTGGTTAATCCTTTCATGTCCCATGGGGACCCATACTCCTCTGACATACATTGCCTCTTACTTCATGTCTATCATATTGGAGTAGAACTCCCTAACCACTCGCAAAGATAACCAGTGGTCAGGTTTCAGAGAACAAAGTTCCAAACTCCCTCTTTCGATGATCTCTGCAAACGGTGAGATAAAAGTACTAAACCCCCTTTCTCCAATAAAACCTTTATCGCTTAGATTCTCTTTCCAGAAGGAGTAAGCTTCATCTGAAATGAAAGCTCTTATCATTCTCTCGCTTTAGCTCGCTCCGTTCTACTTGCTTAAGCTCTTTTCTTCTTTCTATCTTTATGAGCAGGGTTTTGTGCCTCTTCTCGCACCTCCGGCCTCCGCTTACTTGAGTCGCTCCCCAATATGAGGTCTCGATGAACCTCTTCACCAGCCGTATTCTTCCATCATCCTTACTGAGGTCTGGGACTAAGCCTGGGGGGTTCGCCATCAAGCGATCTAATTGGGGGGTTTAAGGTCTCAAGTCTAGGGTTTTTGTGCAGTGAGATAAGAGAAAAGTGAGATTTTTGGTGAGAGTGTGAGTGATATGAACAATGGGAAGCATGGATTTTCAGCTGAGAGCTTCTTTAGTTTATGGCTCAATAAATGAATGTCTTCTCGTGGGTCAGCGATAATAAAATGATTAGGTCACAAATAATGTAACTTTTAATTTTAACTCCGCGAAATTTATTTGTGACCCTCAAAATTAATATTTTCAAGCCCATTTCCTTATTATTCAAACCTCATGTCGCGACATACTTTAGGTTTGTCGCAACAATGAATACGTCCCGACATTAGAAATTTTGTGGTTATACACATGTCATCGACTCCAATAGTTGCCTACAAAGATAAGAATTCGGGTCGCAACAACAAACTGAAAAGTGTGTCGCGACACCATGTGAAGGTGGTTGGGACACTGTTTCTGTTGCCATTTACTTTAGTTTTAAAATTTCTTGTCGCAACAGGAAAAATAGTGTCACGAAATCATAATTCAATGAGCTCTGTCGCGACCGAACTTTTAATGTCGCGATCTAATTTTCTTATGAATTGTCTTGACCATTAAATTTCTTGTTGCGACAGGCCTTTTTCCTTATAAAACAATGTCACAACACAGATTTCTATTGTCAAGACATAGATTTCTATTGTCGCGACCAAGTTATTGTTTCCCCATCTTTCTATAATTTAAAACTGCTTTCCTATTCAGTTTAATCACTCACAACTCAGTCAAAATTTTCAATTCAAGCATTTTGAAGACATATTTAGTAACAGGAAATCATCAATTCAATCATGAACAACTATCTCAACACATCAACATAACATTCAAGCAATTGACAGCAAACTTCCCCAAACTTAATATATGCATTATCATTAAAAATAAGTTTAGGAAAACGAAATACCCTCTCTGTAGTTAATTACTACATATTTTAATTTGAGATAACTGTTGTCTAATGAGTTCCTTCTTGAATTTGGCTTCACTGTCCTGGAAAATGAACAAATTGAAAATAAAATTATCGACATATTTAAACTACAACCTCGAACACAAAAATTAAATTGAACTACTCAAACCATTAAAACTATTAAAAGATTAAGAAAATCCCGCTTGAGTCAGCTTCTCAAGAAAGCTCGCCTACACCCTATCAGTCTTAGCTAGACATTTGATATATTTTGTCTTCTCTTCATCATTCTTTTTGCTTGCTCCTTTAGTCTGAGCTTTTCTTCATTGGTTTAGTCTCCATGCATGATTTGTCCTACATTTTCGTCTTGCATTTCATTATTATTGCTTCATTGTAGCTGGTGTGAGATCTCAGGATTGACCTCGCAGATTGCTGGGAAATGTATTTCTGGTTTGGCTTTGCAAGGTTAGGGGCGCTGTCTCTACTTGGACTCCAAGTTTCTCAATGTAGCATTAATATTTGTTTGAAACACAAGCCAGGTTAGCTTGAAATTCTCAAGTTCAAGAAACTTTTCATGCACATTCAGGATCCTTTTATTTTCTGTCATGAATTGCAACACCTGATCTTCAAAGGTTTGAGTTCTCTTCTGTCCTTGATACTCTCCTCTGTTGTCCCTATTTTCCTGCTGTTGTTGCTGCTGCTAAAACCCAGGCTGAGTATAAGCCTGATGGTAGTTCTATCCATGTCTAGGACCCTGTTGTTCTCCCCTACCATAGGAAAAATTTTCATGGTTTCTTGGTGCTGGACTGTAGTGTGTAGGCAAATTGGGGTTAGGCTTGAAGTGGTAACTTCTATGCTCATTCAATACTTTGTTTCCTCAACTTGGTATGGCTCTTCTTCCTCATACCCTTCAGCACTGTTTCTCCTTCCTTCTTTCACTACTCTAACTTCATGTGTAGTGTGCATCCTCCTCTCATTGCTACTCAGCTTGTTCATTACTGCATCAAGCTTGGCTTCTATGGATGTAGTTCTATCCAATCCAAGCAAACCATTTCCCCTCATTCTGCTACTGCTCCCTGAAGATTCAGATGGAGACTTGTAGTTTCATTTGGCAAGGTCTTCAATAACTTGCCTTTCCTTCTCTGCACTTCTTCTTTTAAAACCTCCACAACAAGATGCATCAATTATACCCTTGGAGGTATAATTCATGGCATGGTAGAAAATGTCCATCTGTGTTGTCAGATCTATCCCATGCATAGGGCACCTCTTCAGCAGTCTCTTGAACCTCTCCCATGCTGTGTAAAGACTCTCATCCTCCCCTTGCTTGAACACAATGATTTATCCTCTTCTCTCAGCAGTGAGAGCTGGAGGGAAAAATCTGGTCATGAATGCCTCCACCAGTTCTTTTTAAGTATTCACTGATCCCACTGTTTGCTTCAATAGGGGGTTGTCTCACAGCAAAGTACTCTTCTTAAATGATAGGCCTCCAAAATTCCTCCTCCTCCATCGTTAGCCTCTCCGTGGTCTCTTTACTTCTTCTTCTTTTCGAATAGTCTCGTAATCTTTCTATTTGATTAACCATACTTCTATCTTCTGCACTGGTAGCTTTTCATATTTTTTCGTGTTATTTCTAATTTCAGATCTAGAGGCAAAAGTAGCTTCATGGATTTTTCAGGCATTTAATATTTTCCTAAAAGTGGAAACACACTGAGATCAAATAGAGTAAGTGATAACAAAAATTATATATTCATTCAGTTTCGAAAATGATCAGTAGCTTATTCAGCCACTGCTGTTAAAACAATTTTTGTTTATTTTCTGAAATTTTTGTAAAAAAAAAAAAAAAGTCCAAATTAGCATTTCTCTCTTTTGTTAGAATATTGATTTTTAAATTCTTTCTATCCATGGCAACGACGCCAAAAACTTGTTAAGACCTTATGCTATACACAAATTTTTAAAACACCATCATCAAAGGATTATTATCTAATCTCCGGCAACGACGTCAAAAAAAACATGTCGACCAAAATTTGATGTGCAAATTCAAATTATTGAAACCATTACTAGAAAACTAAAAATTAATCTCAGGTAAAGGCCTCAAAAGCTTTATCAGGCCATAAGATGCATTGAATGCTCTTAAGAAGAATAATTTTTGTCACTAAACTCAATTGGAAAGTTACTTGGGTCTTAAAAAACTATGCAGACAGTGTTTATAAGTAATAAAGTGGACTTATAAGTCCAGATATCGCTCTTAATAAGAGATTGAAAGGAATTTAAACTTCAACTAATCTAACTACTCAAGTTCTACACTATTCAACGTCTAGTTTAGATGAAAATTTGTAGCCTAATATGAATTTAAATTATCCTATATTTGATATAAAGGGAAAAAGTGAAATCCTAAATGTACACTGGATCGAACTAAATCTTTGTTGAAGTAACACTGGATTTCACTCATCGTGGAAATTGTCAATTCCTCGTGATCTTAATTCCCATTATATTTTTCCTCGAGTTAATTGTCAAGAGGCAAGATAGTATAGTTTGGATTCCTCCTCTAACCATACTTTCACTGAGTAGAGGTTCATGTTCATTCCTGAAACCTGATTCTAATCAATTACTTGTAAATAGAATTTCTCCGTAAGATCCTGATATTTTCTTTTCCAATACTTCAAGCCTATTTCTTATAACTGTAGATTTCTTGCTTCCCAAGATAGGGCAACTGCAATATCTCTACAACAAGAATGATGTCTTATCCTTAAGATCTGAAAGAGTTTACTTTTTCCTTGATTAGATCTCATGCTAACACGGGATCAAGATCATTCTTCCAGACCAAGGAGAGATCTCTGATTGATTAAATTGATATATCATTCAACCTATTGTCAAACCATGAGCAAATTGGGGATTTATCTAAGTAACCTTTTCAGAGCTCATTAGTTTATCAATATTAGTCTAACATACCCCTAAGTAACTGGTCTAAGCTCTTAGGAATCTCTATCTTTGTGTCACTCAGAGGGCTTCCTAGAAATCAGAGCTAGACAATAGTCTTTTCATGGGTATAAGCTACTAAAATTGGGAACAATTAATATCACGAACAACACCATTCAAATAAATTCAAAATTCAACTTAGGAAATTTTCTTCTCATTTTGTAGAAAAGACCATAACTAATATAAGATATTTCCTAGTGGAAGTTGTGTTCTCGAAAACTCAGATATTAAAGATACATGGAAATATCGATAAGGAAAATTCCACCTGTAAGCGCACCCACTAAAGAAACGATTTCCAGTGTTTGTCTGGAGTTCATTGCATTCAAGAAGTAATCGTAAATGAATTTCAACATTAAATATCAACTTCAAAACTTCTGAACAAATTACGATTTCAGATCCAGTAACAAATCAAAATTCAACACTAAGCTAATCTACGAAGAAAATGAAAAATAGGAAAAATAAAAGAAAAAAGAAAAAGAAAAAGAAAAATATAATACAAAAGAGTCCTCAGCTCCTCAGGTACTCTAGTTCGTCGTTGCTGACTGCTTGCCTCGCTTTCCGTAGTTGTTTCTATTTATAGAGCCTTAAAAGTTTAGGCCCTAACTCACCTCCTTCTCTTTTATGAATCCATAAATTTGTGCCTGTGTTGTAATCTTAGTCGCGACTTGAAAGTTGTGTCGCAACAGAGTTTGAATTTTTGCTGCGTTTCACAGTAAAGAATCACTGTCTCACGCGACCTAGAAGATCTTGTGCCTATTCTGCTTGAGTTGCGACATCATATTTTGGCTATGACATTTTCTTTCCTTTAGTATGATAACTCTGTCGCGACATAGTTTTCTTTGTTGTGACAATATTCTGTTTATTCCTCAAACATGTATGTTGCAACATCGATACCCATGTCGCAACACAGTTTTAGTGCAGCTTCTGCAAGTTGGTGTTGCGACCAAAGTTTTCATGTTGCGATAGTGATGCTGAGCTGCTTCTTCAAATTGGTGTCGCGACCCAGCTTTTCTTGTCGCGACAACATTTCTTTTCTGGTTCTTGTTATAGCATGTCTTGTATTATTGTCATCTCGGTCGCGACCCAAAATGTCTGTCGCGACCGAGTTCTAACGCCACTTAGCCGTTTCTTCTTGTCATGTTCTCACCTTTGATGTAACGACCTAGGACTTTTGTGTCGGGGATGTTTTATGTCGCGAACACCCCACACGTTATGTCACGATTAAACACTTTTCTCGCATGTAACATATTTTCCTATCGACTTATTTTCCGGGTCGCGACATAACTTAGTTCCGCTTTTAGCCTCGTCTTCTCGCGGTCACGACTCCATTTTCCGCTCCCGATGTGACTTTTCCGTTCAGTCGACTGCGCTCGCCGCGACCTAGTTTGTTATGTCGCGACATTACTTCTTTGCATTTGTGTTGAAACTCGCTGAGACCTCGCTCTCTCGTTCAGCTTATTCCTCGCGGTCGCGACTCCAAAGATCTCTCGTTTACATCAAAACACTTTGCTTGAAGTCCGTCGCAACATTGACTCTCCTTTGCTGCAACTAGGTCAATCTATCCATTAAGCATCCTTTTGTCGCGACCTAGTTTCTGTTACACCCTAATCTTCTTCTTCAAAGATCTTTTCAACAAACTTTCCATGCTGGGTGTCGGTCGCGACAAAAGATGGTCTCATATGATGTGCATTCCGCCTTCAATAGCATTATGTCACAACACAAACTATTTTGTTCCCAGTTTACTAGCATATGTTTTTCCCATTCTCTGTCTCGACCTGCTGTCTTCTATCGCAACCTAGCTCAATTGTCAACAATCAGGAAATGTTGTTGCGACACAGGAAATGCTGTTGCGACATAGTTTCTTTAGTAATTGCTTGGAAGTTTGTCACGACACATAAATTTCGCTTGTGACAATGGATCACAGAATTGATGTTTTTCTTCTTTCTTGGCCGGAAATCTCTCCTTGAATTAATACTTGCAAAACACTAAGTTTGTAAATACTCCATAATTTGGCATTAAAATAGCTCTGAAAATATTGAAAACAAACCAAAAAAATGGATTAAAAATAGATGAGTTTAAGACTCATCTATCATTCCACCATCAGCTCTCTCAACTCCCTTGGCTGCTTAAGCTCCATCAGATCCATTTGAGATTGCACATGCCCCTACAGATCATCTGGTTGTGTATTTTAGGCGTCCTAAGAAATGACAAAGCTCCATCTCAGACTCCTTGATGTCTATTTATATTTGTATATATTGTTATTTGTTCAAATTGTGTATATATTTATATGATTTGGTTTATATATGAAATGATCAATTGTTGTGTATCGCTGCCATTCTCGATGCAAGCAGATGAAAGTTGGTTAATTTTGGATGAAATGTTTGTAATGCGTTGATGTGTATTGGTTGTTATTTTGATGCAATTAGTTGGTTTCTCATGAAAGTCAAGTTAATTCGATGAATTGTTGTAATGCAAAGTGGATGTGAATTGGTTGTATTTTTGGATAGATGTAATAGGTTGTAATTGAGACAATTATTTGTGTTCAAAATTCTCATTCTAACAAAAAAGCAATGTCGTGAGTTGTTAGCGATTTTTCGCAGTTGACGTGAGTCTCATGTGGTAATACAGTGGACTAACAAGTCCAAATATCGATCCCACAAGGAAGGTGTGGTTTTAGCGAGGATTGAGTACCCCGGCTATTGCACAAAGTCGTTCACTATTTGAGCAATTGATGACTTGGGTGAAAAAGGAGTTTCCTAAACTAAACTAAAAACAAAACAAATCTAAAATTGATTTTATAAGATTCATAAGTAAATGAGTTAATTTTAGAGAAAAGCTGTAGGGAAGGATACTAGGGCTGACTATATCCATTGATGCAATTATGATTTATATTCATGAAGTGATGGTTTAATGAAAATATATTTGTGTTTGTCCAAGGAAACCGGTACGAGGTTTACACTTTCGTGTCTCCCCTCAATTTCTCACACCCACTCCCTATTCTCTTTTCGGTCAATCTAAGTCATTAAGTATGATACTTTTATAAGGCAGTGCTTTCCTTGGGAATCCTATTGGTCACCTCTCAGTCCATACAATAGGACTACTCACTATGCTCGGATCGATCACCTCTCGGTCCATACGATCCTCACATAATGCTGAGATGGTGCTACTCCTAATGAAATCCATCTAAGACTAGGCATTCCCACCTCAAATTTTCGATTGGGACACTAAGATTTCCAATTAACTAATTCATACCTTAAGAGACTCAGAACCAGATTTTATGGCGTAATCCAAGCGTCACCAAGGATGCCCTAGTATGGGAATCGAAGACCCAACTCTCAGTATGGATTAATTAGTTAAAACCATCATAATCCTAGGAACTACACCAACTAACATCCACATTAGCATGAATTCACAAAACCATCCTAAAAGATATATAAATCAAACATCAACTTCAATAATCAACCTTAGAGGAGAGTTTAGCCACTCATTGCAGCCAAGTAATCCAACAAAATCATATTTAAGATAAACATAATAATGAAAGATTGACAAAGAGAGTAGAGTTTAGAGATACAAAACAAATGAGAGATCAAGTTCATCTCAAACTTTACACCACAGTTGTAAGAGCTCCTCTAGTAGCTAGTTGTTTAAAATTAGCTCAAAAAACAAGGTGAAACTTAAGAAAATCTAAAAACCCTAAAGTGATTAAAGAAGAAGAGAGGATAAACCCTAAGGAGGGTGTTCTCCCTCTCAAAAATCGAACCCTCAATAATTCTATAATACATATATTTATAGGAAAATGGAAAATGGGCCAAAGATGGGTTAAAAATACGAAGTGTGCTGTTCCAGCCCGACATCCTTCGTTGAGGCAAATCCCGAGAGTTGTCTTTTGTTACAGCCCTTCTTCGCCTCTTAGCGATGGTAGCTGGCTCCCTAGGTTAGTCTTCACCTTGGCAACCCGAGGCATCCTCGCTTGGTTTAGCGTAGTGGCGAAGCATCCTTCGCCTTGGCGAACCTCCTCGCTACACTTCACCCCGATGAACCAGTGCTTCGAACAACAAGTTCTTCCTTCTTAGCTTTTTGCTATTTCCTTGATTGATTTACCTTTTAATCTTGCAAAACATAAGCAAATAGGTATTAGTGTAATCTTTAGAATATAGTGAATCTAGCATTTAGGTTAGCATAAACATGGAAAACACGCTTATAAATGCTAGTATGATTTACACTATCACTACTCACTGATGAGTATGAAACTCATATAACTTTAAGTCCATTTTTGCATACATATTTGAGGCCAAAATTATGGAATCTTCACTAAAATTACTATTTTCCAAGAATCAATATCAAAATAAGCAAAAATAACAAGAAAATATGCTTAATTGACTAAGATAGGAAGCAAGGAAAGTAGCGACTCCTCAACATATGTTGTACATAACAAAAGGTCGATGACATAAGTCATAAGGCGACATCGCGAACTTATGTCGCGACGTAACAAAAGACCGAATGACATAAGTTATGTCGCGACACCTCAACATATGTCGCGACATAACAGAAGGCCAAATGACATAAGTTATGTCGTGACATTGCAACTTATGTCGCGACATTATATAAGGTCATATGGCATAAGTTGTGTCGCAACATAACAGAAGACCAAATGACATAATTTGTGTCGCAAATATCAAAACTTATGCCGGTACACAAATGTGAAGAGTCCCGAGAAACAATTGAACAATGTCCCAACACTCACAAACTTGTCGCGACATTCATCCAAAAGGAGTGTCAAGCAGGAATGTCACGACAATATCATGACTCCTTGAAGACCAACTAGCAACTCATAGTGTCACGACAAACGTATTGGTGTCGCAACATTCATTTCAAAGGTCGACAGTTGTACATCAGGAGGACAATATCACGACAGACCTTGAAGACACAAGATTGGAAGGGAAGGTTGTGACAATCAAAATAATGTCGCTATATAAGTTGCGACATTGTAATCTTTTTTAAAGTTCAATGCCGCAGTCAGTGATTAAAAAAAATTATAATGCCGCAATCAGTGACTGATGAGTATGAAACTCATATAACTTTAAGTCCATTTTTGTATACATATTTGGGGCCTTAATGCTTGATTTAATGCAAAATTATGGAATATTCACCAAAATTACGTATTGTTTTGCAGGAATCAATATTAATAGAAGCATAAAGAGCAAGAAAATGTGTTTAATCGGGACCAAGGCGGTGAAGCAAGAAAGGTCGTGACACCTAAGTGACCATGCTTGAATTTGATTTTCTAAATCATAATCATTTTGTGTTAATAGCTTGATTTTGCTGAGTTTGTTTGATCTAAAGTGAGTGTGTTGCTTGACTTGAAAGTTTGATGAAAATTGGTCAGAATATTGAATGTTAGGATTGATTGAAACATAACCTATGTTGCGACATATCTTACAAGTGTCGTGACATCTTAGCGTTTTGGCCTGTCTCACATTGTAAAACTTTCTTTGTTGCGACACAAAAAGCCGATGTCACAACACTCTTTTAGCCTTTAGAGCTCAATTATATGTCGTGACACTAGATGTATGTCGTGACAACCTCAATGTCGCAACACATTCTTTTGCCTTTAAAAAGAGAATTTAAAACGTTAGAAGTCTAAATTTGAAGTTCATTTTTTTACCACTTGTTAGAAGACCTAGAGCCTTTTCCTCTCTCAATCTCTTCATCTTCTCATTCTTCAAGAAAGTCCAAGCACAAGAAGATAGTTCCAAATCTAGGATGAGAACATGGCAAAATTTGTGGCCGATACAAGAGGAGACAAAGAGCCGAGCTTATATCGAGAAAGTCTGTGAGAAGGAACCTTATAAGGAAAGTGGCGAAGAAGAAGTAGAAGTTGGAAAGACAAGAAAGAGGAAGATAGGGGAAGAAGAAGAGGAAGAAACGAACAGTGGAAGTGATAATGATGACTTTTTGTCCAAAGAGGCAGTTGAGCTGATGCAAAAGACCTTGTTAAAGAAGGGATTCATCATAGAGAAGGGATTTAAGGAAATAATCTCAACCTTCAAAGAAGTTATTGAGAAAAGAGGATGGACTACCATCTACGAGCATCTACTAGCTCGGCGTGCCTTAATAGTAAGGGAGTTCTATGCCAATTTGAGGGACTTGAAGGAAACACACTGTTTTGTGAGAGGAAAGGAGTCTCCCTTCGACAGCGTACTCATTAATCATATATGTGTGGGTTAGGAAAGCTTACCGACGGGGCAAAGTTTAGAAGGTTGAAGAAGAACCTTGACTATTAGAAGATAATCGAGGAGTTGACTGATGGAAAAGGGCAGTGGGAAGGAAACAAAAAGAATCCATATGTCAAGATAGCTAGAGGATACTTGACTGAGAAAGCCAAAATTTGGTTTTACTTTCTTAGTTCAGTTCTGACACCTACCAAGCATGTATGCATTGTAAGGCTGGACAAGGCAATCCTCCTCTATGCTATCTTGAAGGGATATAAGATCAGCTTTGGGAAGATCATAGAGAAATCAATCTCTGTGACTATAATAAATAACTTCTTTATCATATACTCCCATCCTTCAATCATCACCTACTTATGAAAAGGGGAGTTACTTTGACCAAGAAGAAGAAGAAAATGCCCTACACCCTCTTTCTCACCCTCACTCCATCACCAAACTCCAAAAACAAGGTAAAAGAAAAGTTGAAAGGAGTTGAGGAGGAAGGAAGAGAAAAAGAGACTGACCGACAACAATGGAGCCTAGTGACTGCTAATCGTGGTAAGCAAAGAGAAGATAAAAAACGTAAGGTAAGGGAGTGCTAGTCCAGATTGGGTAATGTATCTCGAAGTTGAAGCTTATCAAAGGGAACAAGCTAAGAGTTCAAGGCAACATAGTAGCAACTTAAAACTTCTAAAAATGTTAAAAAGAATGGAACAAGGAATGCTAGAAAGAGACTCCAATTCTGAGTTTTTCCCAACTGAGAAAAGGGACCATATTTTGACAAAAATAAGAAAAAGAATCAGTTTATGGATGAAGCCATCAGGCAAAGAGATATGGAAGAAGGGTAGAAACTAGAGAGAAGGGACCAAATGTGGAGGAATGAGCTGTAAAAGAGAGATCAGTTTATCAAGAAGGCACAAAAAAAAAAAAAAAAAGAGGGATGAAGATTTGGTCGAGATATTTAGAGGAAGAGACGAGTCACTGAATAATGCGTTGGTCACTAGAGACCACTATATTAAATAGTTTGGATTCTTTAAATGACAACCTCAAGTCTATGAACTATGCTAAAATGCCATGATCACTTGTTCAAAGGCAGTCGAGCCGATAAAGGGTACGTCAAAATGTTAGACCAAACAATAATAATAATAATAATAATAATAATAAAACAACAGCACAAAAGAGAAGTCTTGGTAGATAAAAGGGGCAAAATGAGCTCAAAAGAATTGGAAAGTTATGATGTCAATGATAATTAGGCTGAGATTCTAGATTCATGAAGATTTAAACACAAGCTGATAATTCTATTTTGCTTGAACATTTCAGTTCTCATGAACCTTGAGAACATACACATGGTCACTAGTACCTTAACAATTGATTGTGCTTGGGTTAGGAACATTTTATGAGATCCATCATAATTTTTGTCTTCAAATGTCCTAGAACTTGTTAGATTATTACTTTAGGCGAAATTATAGGCAACACAATCAACAGGAAATGATGTACGTAGGCCATCCTTGGAAAGTTTGTACCTTTCAAGCCTACCCTTAGGATATGCATATGCATATACCCTAGTGCCTGCTTTTGAGCTTAAATGCCAATTCCATCATCAAAAGCCAAATGAAAACCTTAATCCTCCCCCTTAAAGATGGTCTCTAGTAAAGAACTCTTAGTTTGCCCAAATTGCAATATGAGTGCATATGAAGTAGACAATGGGACAAGTTTGGGGGTGTACAAATTTGAAATATGAAGAAGGATGAGAGTAGGGGTTGTGAAAGGATGATCAATTGAGATAAAGAAATTAAGTAAAGATGCACCAAAAGATGTGCACAAAAGAAAAGTAAGAAGTTGTAAAATTACAAAAGTATAAAGGGGGTGTGTGTTTTGTCTTGTAACCTTCCTCCCTTGAGCCAATAAGTTCTTAAGGGTGTTTCAACACCCATTATCCTAATGCCAACTGGTATGAGAGTTACTAACCCCAAACTCGTTAAGGGTGGTAGAAAGCTTAAGAAGGCAAAACATTGCACCATTCCCAAAACCTTGTGCACAAATGGAAAATAAAAGAGCTTCTAGTATGAGGAACTGAATTCAAAGTCTAAAAGTGGTCAAAAGAAATGTTGCAATGGAGAGGATGCAAAATGATGCACCAAACAAGTTTGGGGGTGCTTGAAGTTTGATTTTAGTAGAAAATGGAGGATGAGAAGTGTGAGTGCCAAATGTTGAGTAGTATGTGCACTTTGGGTAAACTTGAGCCCTAAATGTCCAATTACCTACCCAATACCCAAACCATACATTACAAGCCTAAAAGACCTATTTGATCTTGAAGGTGGTGTTCTATTTACATTAGTGGAGAATAATATGACCAACAAACTTATGAGACCTAAGTCAATCTAAGGAGACTTCCATTCTTCTACATAATATCTCAGAAGATTACCTAACTTGCAAATCTGTTAAAGAGGGAAGACCAAAACACACTCACAAATTAGGGGTAAAGAAACTAAGTCAAGCATAATTTGAGAATTATATGTGTGTTGAGAACTTAATAGAAAATTTTTATTCTAGAATTGAATTTTTTTTAATTTCATATCACAATTGGCACCATTGAATTCATGTTGAGATATTTGAAAGTGATGATGGAAAGAAAAAATTATCTTCAAGTCTAACTAAATTGCTTCGGCGACAAGCAAGGAGTATTTTCTTTGCTCGGGGGACAAGGGAAAACTTTAAGTTTGAGAGTTTGATGAGTATGAAACTCATATAACTTTTAAGTCAATTTTGCTTGCATATTTGAGGCCTTAATGTCATTATAATGCAAAATTCATGAAATCTTCACCAAAAATATTGTTTTGTAGGAATCAATATCAAAAGAAGCAAAAAGAGTAAGAAAATCTGCTTAATTAACTAAGGTAAGAAGCAAGGAAGGTCACGACACTTCAACATATCTTGCGACATAACAGAAGGCCAGATGACATAAGTCATGTCATGACATTGTAACTTATGTCATGACACAAACATGAATAATCCTTGGAGAAACAACTGAATAATGTTGTGACACTCATAAACTTGTCATGACATTCATCCAAAAGGAGTGTTGAGCAAAAATGTCATGACAATATCATGACACCCCAAGACTCAAATCCTCAACAACTCACACGTCGAAAAACGACACGCCGTGACATTCACTTCGTGCGCTGACAATTATACATTAGGAGTGGGCAAAGTAGTCACGACGTGCACTAAGACACAAGATCGAAGGGAACGCTATAATTAAAATAACGACGCGACATAGCTGTGGCATTGTAATTTTTTAAAGTTCAATGCCGCAATCGGTGATTAAGGCCATGATTGTGTACCATACCAGTTAATAACCGTGACATTGACTTAAAAATTTACATAATGCCTCAGCTTAATGACTACAAAGATTGCTAATGTATATGTCACGATTAGGACGGTACTAACTTAAAGATTATTTTGATTTCAACTTATTTTAATAATTTTTTTAAAATAATGTATACTTGTCCAAAACTCACGCACATTGGCAACACTTCTTTTCCAATTCATGACATTCAAAAAAAATTTAGATTTCAAGTTTTATAATTAATTTCACAAAAGATTTTTGATATAAAATTAATGAATTTAAGTTTTGCATTGTTAGAAAATCAAATTGATGTCAAATCACATCAAAACTCAAGTCATACTGATATAGTGTCACAATTGAATTGAATAAAGTACAACAAATTCAAAACGATTCAAATAACATAAGTCACAATATTTTAGAATCAAATCGATACTTAAGACACTAATTAAACAGAGATTTTAATTAGACTATTTAAAATAGAAGATTTGTAAGAGTAAAATCATTCTGAATTTCATTGTAATTCAACAATTAACAATAAGTAAGTGGACAATTGACATTATATATATATATATATATATATATATATATATATATATATATATATATATATATATATATATATATATATATATATATTATAAATAATTTATTTTTTCTTTAAAACAATTTTATTTTATTTAATAGAAGTAATTCTAATTTTATGATTATGATATCAAATTATTTCTTCAAATATATTTAATTTAAATAAAATTAGTTAATTGTATAGTTGATTTGTCAATTTTATCTAACATCATTCTAAAAAGAAAAATAACCTTTGTATGCCAAATTGCCAATTAAATTACACTTCCAAGATTTAATATTTCATTCACATCTAAGAGTGAAAGATAAAAACAAGCACGTGATTGACGATTATTTCTTTCTTTTTTTCCCTTTAAATTGCTCCACCCAAAAGTTTCACATTGTGAGCACTTATTTAGCCACTTAAAAATTGTCATTATTATATATATTTTAGAATTTATAGGGATCCAGAGATCTTTTGAAAAGAATTTTAAAAAGTAGGCCCCAGAATAAGCGGATATTTAATTTTATATTGAATTTGTCTTTAAACGATAAATTTACTTATGCTTCATCTTTCATTTATTTTAAATAATCGTTTTTTAAAAGAGAGTTTACTTTATATTAAATTGAATTTTCATTTAAAATTTAAAGGCCTATTCTGACCCACTACCCTGTTCCCACACCGACGTTTTCCTTTAATAAAACATTGTCACTAATAAAGGGTGACGTTGCATCGCAATTCCGCAAGAAGATGCCGAATTTTGTTAATTTATACAAAAAAACGTAATTTTAATGAGATTTGTCAATTTGATTTTGATAATCCCTTTATGAGTTGTCGATTTCCCTTTCTTGTCTTTACACGCTTCAATCGGTCACACCAAAATAATAAATGTTTTAAAAAAAAGAAAAAGAAAATGTCAACAAATTTGGTATGTTAGAATATACGAGGGATATGATATGGAGATTAGTATTAAATGTGAGATAAAGAAGGAACATAAATGGTGAATTTGAGGTTGAAGTATAGATAGATAGATAGAATCTCACATTTATCATTACCGATGGGAAGAATGAGTAGAGAGAGGGGTATTATAGGATAAGTTAAAAAAGCCCTATTAAGGATTTGGATTACAAGTAGGCAATCATATAATGATACAAACACTGTTAAGTGTACAGACCTGAAACACTCAGACTCAGACTCAGATAGATGGATCTCGCCCGTCCATTCTTCTAACACATCCAAAACCCTAATACACCTCACCTTCCTTATTCTTTTTATCCACTTCTCACATACTAGAGGAAGAAGAAGAAGAAGAAGAAGAAGAAGAAGACTTCATCATGGCATGAGACAGACGGTCAATGCCGTAGTTACAGGAATTCCGAATGGCGGTGAGTTCATAAGGAGAGGTATCGGTGGCCAGCCATTGTTCCACCGTAAACAGCTGCTGAGCACAGGGTATGTGGGCCCCGTCGTGGTCACCTCCACGTAATTAACGTACCAGCCATGGTGATCGCCCGATCCGTCGGAGGTGAGGTTCATCGCGCACACCGGCCCAGTCAAGCACGGCGCTCTCCCGCTGAAAATGTCGAGATTGCCCCTCTCGTAGTAATTGTGCCCTGGCTCCATTATCCCTCCCCAACGCTCCAGGTCGGTGATCCCGATACCCCAACCGCTTTGGTCGTAGAGTCGTAGACTGATGATGGAGTCCGTGCCTGCCTTAAACACAGATCCGGTTCTGATGTACACCGTGATTACGCAATCATCCCAGTAATCAATCCATCAATCCATTCCCCACACACCGCTTTAAAACTTAAAAGCACCAGAAATGAACCAAGCAAAAAGGAGGATTTAATCGAAAACTCACATCGGATGTGGGCCGGAGACGACGAGGGAGAAGACGACTAAGAGGCGGAAGAAGAGACTGTTGACCTCCTTCATGGTTGTGTGGCTGGAAAGGATGATAATCCAACCCAGCCAAACGCGCCTTTAAATACACAAATCTGAGACGATGTTTCAAGCTTTTTAGTTTTTACCATATTCGTGGGATGATCTGGTGTTTCGCAACAGTAGGGGAAGGCTCTTGATGGGAAAATCAAGTGGCAAAAATAATCCTGATTGAGAACCAATGGACAGCCTGGAGGAGACAGGTGTACGGGTAGGATTAAAAAGGAGGAAATGGTTTTGTCGGTATGTTAATAATGAGTTTAAATTGATGCTCATAATGGGGGTAGATGGTGAAATGTGCTTAAATTTTAAAATCGTGGGGGACGGGGGTATGGTACACATCGGGCAGTGTAATGTGTGGCTCATACTGGACTTCACTTGCCCAGAAATTGCATGTGGGCCCTTCTTTCTTTACTTTTTCATCATTGTCCATATCATGGAGCGTAGTCTTCCCTACTATACTTCCTGTATTTATTATTTAAGATCTACAATGGAAAGGATTTTAAAATTTTGCAGAATGTGGGCGGTTGACTCAGACTCTCCAATCTTACCAAGTTTTAGACTCAAATAATTATCATTATTATAGATAATGGTATTTGATAAAAATTTAATTATTATTATCATTGTTATTATATATTACTTTAGATATTAATTTAAATTTAAAATTAATTTTTTGATAATTTTTTATTTAAATAAAATATTTCAATATAAATCTCAAGCTTCAACCATTAAACTTTCTCTCAATTTTGATCATGTAACATTAATATTTTTTCTTTATAATTATTCACTTTACATGATAGTATTTTATTTTTTATAAATTTGTTCGGTTCAAAGACCGTCCCCTCGCATATCACCCTGACCTCTTAACCCCTTAGAAATGTCTTATTGACTCTTTATTTCTAACTTTATCTTTGCTTTTACTGTCTTTCCTTTTGAAGTTTATTTAACTGTCTATTTACAATAATTAATAATTAGACAAAAATAAAAGGGAAAGTTATGAAAGGAGTGACAAGAGACAAGAGTCACCAACTTTGAAAATGATGTCCATTATGAGGTCTATGATAAGTGAAAAGTCTAATTTCTGACACCCTTTCTACTTTCCTAAAGTATTTGAAAATAAGGAACAAAAGAAAAAGAAAGGTACTTAATTTATTTTCTCAGATTAATTGGCAGAAGTTATGAGTTTGTTTTTTCTGCCTTATTTTTAACATGGTTAAAATGAAACTTATTTAAAATTTGTAAACCGTTATGCTTTTTTTAGCAAACTATTATGCTTTAAAACAAAGTAAAATAAATTCGTTTTTAAAGAACAAAAATAATAACTTTCATCAAATATTTTGAAAATAACGAAACATAGAAATTTTAAAAAATCCATGCAAATAAATAAAATTGAATGTCATGTCTACCTTTTCTTTTCAGGTTTAGTACCAGTACAGAAAATTTTAAAATATGATCTTATTTATATTGTACCTGTATTTTTCAATTTCTTTTACTTTAAAATTTGTTATTAAGAAAATAAATTTGACATCAAATTATGCTTTTGCATAAATTTATTTATTTATTTTTTACTCGAAAATTTATTAATTTTAAAAAATAATTTAAACTTGAAAACTGATTTAGAGCTTGTTTGATTTAACTAATATTGAAAGGGTAATTGATAATTGATTAAAAATAACTCACATTTGCAAAGTAGCCGAGAATCAGAATGGATTAAAGTAAATTTATCTTTATATTATTACGATGTATAGAGTATAAAAACAATGCATATATAACCTGAGACCCCACGCTTAATAACTACTTTTTGTTTTTTTTCAATGGACTTTGAATGAATTAAGAGAGATGAAATTAAAAAGTTTAAGTCGACTAAAATTTCACTAAAAACTATGTAAATACACAAGCAAATACCCAAGTGAGATCCTCCAATTTGTTGGAGAAAAATAATATAAGACCACATCATATATAGGTTAAAATAATATTTATTTTCCTACCTATAACCCTAGATATTGTTCACCTTTTGTTTGATTTCATTTCCCATATATTTTCATTAAATAAAAATATTAATAAAATCAGTACAATAAAACTCTAATATCATATTTAAAAAATTGTTTTTTAAATAATTAGAGATCCATTATTATTATTTTTATTATGATATCACATATTAGTAATCAGATCATTACATAGTTTATTAAATATATAATTTACAATAAATAAAATTAATTACAATATTTAAGTTTTTCTTCCTCGTTTTATCTCATGTCAATATATTTATAAAGCATGTCATAAAAATTCATTTTGAAATAGAATTGATTTTAAGTTATGATTTTATCATATTAAATAACTAAAAAAAAAATTTAATATCAAATTAAAAGTAAATTTTGGATCCATATAATTATCACAAATAAATTTGTATTTAAAATATTTATCTATATATAAAATAATTAAGGATGAAATTTCAAATTAAAAGATAAATTTAACGATAAAATTATTGAAGAAAAAACATTATCTCAAAAATTATGAAAATAATTAGGTAACAAAAATAGTTTTAAAAATAAAAAGTTTGTTTAAAATTTAAAATTTTAAATAAATTTATATACTTTTTAAAAAATATAATTTTTTATGTCTATTGCTTTAATTTTTTTATATAAGCTTAAATAATTTTTTTTCCATAAATAAAAAAATAAAAAGTTAAAAAATATTCTAAAAACATCATATTTTTTATTAGAAAAAATAGAAAATATAAAATAAATTTTCCATTATCAAACAATATTTTTCTACTTTTATTTTTAAGAATAAAAATATTATTCAAATCAATTATCAAATAGGTAATGCTAATTATAAAAAAAAATATTGTGAAATTAATGAATTAGACTCTCCCATAACAACCAAAGTCTTCATCAATGTATTTTTTTTTCTTTGAAATCTTTTTTCGTATAATCACTTTCTTAAATATTTGTGCAAACAAAGAGAAAATGATAAAAATGGAAAATGTAATATTTTTACAACAACGATTTAGAAAAAGCTACAATAGCTAGTAGCTGATAGTTGGTAACTGGTGCTACTAGTTGATAGTTGGTATCTAATTGAAGGTAAATTTATCTATATAGATATGATAGAGATATATAAAAATAATGCACAATTTATTATGATGTTATAGATTAATAATTAGATCATTAACATAATTATTAAATATATAATTTATGATGAATAAAATTAATTGTAATATTTTAAGTTTTTCGCTTTTATTTCTATTTGTTTCTATGTCAATATATTTTATAAATCAATGCATAAATATTTATTTAGTAAGAGTGTATTTTTTAGTTATGATTTTATCATATTAAATAACTAAAAATTCCTTAAAAAATAATATCAAATTAAAAATAAATTTTAACCATATAATTAGCATTAAATAAATTAAAACAAATATTTATTTAAAATATTTATTTGTATATAAAATAATTAAGTATGAATTTCTCAATTTAAAAGATAAACTTAACGATACCTTTTTATTTCCTTTTGTCACAAATATTTCATAAAACCACTTCTTAAAATATTTATGTAAATAAGGAGAAAATGATAAAAATGGAAAATGTAATAGTCTTATATGAGCATTTCAAAAAAAGTTACGAATTGTAGCTTTTTCGCATCTTGAGTTGTTTAATTCTAATCAGCTATCAAGAGTTGATTATGTGTCTTTACCAAACACTGTACAAGAATTTGTTGGTGAATCACCTAAAAGCTCTTAATAATCTAATCCAGATAAACAACCAAGCAAAGACCTGTGTGTTTTTACTTCAAGCACTCTATAAGAGCTGACAGCGAATAAGTTATCACCATGATTGCTTGATATCCAATCGCTCAACTAACTAAGACATTAATTAATGCTACACTTATACAACTTCTATCATTTTAATAAGTCAGAGGCCAAATTTTAATTTTACATTTTTAATTATACTCTATCCAATGAGGAATTTTGTTTTTAGAATTCATATAAATACCCTAAAAATTTATACGATATCTTATATCATACTTTAGAACATTGATGAAAGACGGAAAGATTAAACAAAAGGGAAAAATAGGTTGGTATACACTCATAAAAATATTATTGTACATAAGTGATGTAGAATGACTTTTATAGTGGTCAGTACATTCTTTAAAAGAAAATAATTGCACTTTGGTTAAAAAGTCAAACCTCACAAAATTAAACCCTAAAATACCTCTCATTTATGTCTTACATGTCATCTGCAAGGTAAAAAAGAAAAGGAAAAGTTAGAGCTCCAAACCTTCACCAGCGAACTCCCTCGTCTTCCATTGAATAGTCGAACACTCCCATCTTCCTTTTATCTTCTCACCCATCATCTTTTCCATTTAATATTCTCCTTTCTATTTTTCATTCTTTTTGGTGTTTGAGGACATCGGCATTTCCACTTTTTGCCGGTCAGACATTCAAACCTCTCAACATTTGACAAGTCGATCATTCAATCTTTGACATCTTAACCTTTATCTACAAAAATAGAGAACAAAAACAAAGTATGTATCCGGTTTTTCTAACCCTCTGTATTTCCTTTCTGTTCGTATGATAAATGGGTTGATTGGCTTGTTTTGAAGAATTATTTTGTAAAAAATTGTTTCTTTGATCCTAAGTGTTCTTCTTTTTAGGGAAAGGTTATTATGGTTTTTGGTGTTATGCAAAACAATTTTCTTTTTGATCTTCGAGAGTATTATTTTGTTAGAATTTTTTACAATATTCTTTAGGTATTAGTTGCTTTTTGTACATGTTAGGTCTTCCTTGTATACAACTCCATGTATATTTATCAGGCATTTTCTGACTCTATTATGTTTGTGCTTAAATATATAGCATAATCTTTATTTACAAAGTTATGGAATTGAAAATGAAGAGATTTATGGAATCACTGTGAACTCAGATGTTCAAGAGATTGCAAAGGTTCAAAAAACTTGAATTTTTAATCATTTTCCTATAATTTATTTACTTTAATTTTCATGTGATCTTTTTTTTATTCTCTTGAATTAAATTTAAATTTTGGTAGATTTGTATTTCAATTGATCAAATTCAAGAAACAAAATACTGTGTACTATCAATTAGAAACTAATCACAAACTCAACTATTGCATTGAATTTGATTTTCTTCTTCTCACATTTTATATGTTTTTTCTTTTTCTTACTGAGATTGATCTCAATTTGAGACGACCGGAACTTGAAGTTTGTTTAAGTTTCTCTCCCAACATTTTCTTCTATATTGCAATTAAATATACCTGATTTTTTTTTATTTTAATGATTTGATTTGATCACCTTTGATGCCAGATCTATGTATCAATTGAATTTTTTTTCTTTCTGGTTATCACTGAATTTGCTGATTGTTGATGACAGATTCATGGAATTCTAAATGCTCAGAGCTGGGGAATTCTATTTTTAGTGGGAATCATTATTGCAATGTATATTAGGACATTCAAGTGTACAGATCTAGCTTGGTTCTATATTCATGTTGGTTGTCAATTATCTGCTTATGTCATTGGAGTTGCTAGCTGGGCCATTGGTCTTCAGCTTGGAAGTAAATCCAAGGGTCTACAATATACTACTCATCGCAATCTCAGGATCACTCTTTCCCCTACTCTATAGGTACTATTTTTGCCTACTCACTTTTGGATTTTAATTTAAATTATAACATACACTGAACATAGGAACGTGAAAATATTTCCTGCTGAAGTTGTAAATCTGCTTCAACTTCATTATTAGATTTGTATTTTTCCTAAAATTCCAATGAAAAAAATTGAAAAGAAATTCTATAATTAATTTAAAATTTTGTTTTGAAGAACTTCAAGATGGAGATCTATAAGTTATGAAAATAGTTCATAATTAATTGAAAATTTCATATGCATTGAAATCACAAGTGATTGAAGCTCTTATCAATTTTAGGCATTTATCATATCTTACCTAAGAATTAGGAAGATCCGACTAATATGTTCAATATGTTTTGGATTATAATTAGTTTATGCTCTTTTATTTTATGAATGAGTATCCATATGTTCTTAATAACTCAATTGAAATAGACACTACCAACAAAGATCAGAGCATGAATTGTTTGTTTAAAATGATGAATGAAAAATCTTTTAGGATTTGAAAGCTCAAAATCAATGAAGACTACTCTCATTGAGTTATGTTCATAGTTTTGGGATGTTCTAAGCTAATGAAAATTTTCCCCTACATGGCCTAGTGCAGATTTTTGCATTGTTTCTAAGATCACATGAGCATAAGGTCCTAAGCTTCGCTTAGAACATCTACCACCATGATGTTGGATATGCGATACTCATCATGGGAATAATCATCAACGTCTTCAAGCAATGAAGGATAGAAATGTTGAAGTGACAGATGAGGTAAGGTCAAAGAAGTTCAACAACATATGAAGTCATTGAAGGCTAGAGATTGTGAAGGAACTGATGAAGTCAATGAATTGAAGAGAGTTTAAGGAGTTGAAGGAATTGAAGGCCTTGTTCGAATTGAAGTGTATTGCTCTGTTATGTGTGATTGTATGCTTTGTTTCTTTAGTTGCAACTAAGTTCATGTAATTTTTAGTGGAAATGTGATCAGAGAAGACTTGATGTAACTCATGGAAAGCGCGGTCAACTCTAAGTTCTTTTACTCCGTTCTAGCATGGTTTCATTTTTTAACATGGTAGTTGGTTCCAATTTAAGAGCATGTTGTGTAATATCTTGTCATAACACACTATGGAAAATAAGTTGTACTCATTAAAACTACTTAGTAGCCTTAATTGTCGTTGTTTTAGAGTTTTAAGATAATAGTAGATGCAACAGCTTATAGTAGTTGTAATATATTATGATGTAAATAATATATTACGATACAAGAGTTATAGTATGTTATGGTAGTAGTTTAGCTTAAAACTATGTATTATGTGTTTCAAATTGTATATCTATTGAATGATATACTACAATACAACTTTGATTAAGCACTTAAAATGGATCAACTCTACTTAGTGACCTCGAATCAGCTGGTTTGTGGTTTAATTATTGTAATAGATGGGGCAGTTATGGTAGTAGATTTAGTATATTATGGTAGTAGTTCCACTATGTTATGGTAGTAGTTTAACTAAACTATGACATGTGTGTCTAGCCAATTACTAGTCCATTTAGAAGCTCATCCAAACGTGGTGTGCGTTTATTTAGTCGTCCGTTTCATCGATATCTCCATTTTAATGCACAATTTCAAAAATTTATTTTGTTACACTACTCAATACCCACAATGCCCAACTATTCCGAGAGCATAGTCGCCCAACTATGGTATTTTGAACATAGATTATTGTTGTGATTTTGTATGAGTTTTATTTTGACATCCACATAGAGTATGTGATTATATAAATATATAAGCTAGACTAAGTATAGTATATATATATATATATATATATATATATATATATATATATATATATATATATTGATCAATGAAAATAGGCGCGTTGCACTCCTGTCGCACTGCCTAGCAGGCCGGCCTGAAACGCCGTGGCTCCCGCACCGACCCAAAACGGGAGCCTGGGGCCCATTCGGCCCCAAGGCCACCACACGATACAGCCAAAAAGCCCATATTCTGTAAATCAAATCAAATCTCACTAACAAGGGAAGTAAGATAATTCTCAATAACTGCTCCCTAATTATCCCTTATTAATCTGACAGCGATAAGGACAGAAAATCCCCCATCCAATGAGAGAGAATCCTTATCATTATCCAATTGGGAAAAACATATACTATAAATACCAGACCACCTCATTGGTGAAAGGTACGCAGAACATTCGCCCTTTAAACAGTCGATCTTTTCTCTCAACAGGAAAGAACTAACTTAGGCATCGGAGTGACGATGGGCAAGCCCCCGCCGATCCCCCTTTGTTACTTGTTTTTACAGGAGCTGCAAAGATCTAGAGCCGCTGGATTGGCCTACCGCAACCCGCTCCGCCCCAACGGTCCCAACACGCCCAGCCTGGGCCTCAAAGCTAAAAATCATCATTAGTTAGCACCGTCTGTGGGAAACGACAGTTCCTTTATAAATAAAGCTGATATCTCAGTAACTGATGGTATCAACTCGGAATACAAGCAGGAGGCACGCCAATCCTCCCAGGATGCAAGACCAGCTAGGTGGGGTGGATAGCCGACCTCCCGGAGGTGCATTGTAGATGCTGCACCAACACGAACGAGGTGGAGGCACTTCCTCTCACCAACCAACGCTTGATAGGGGAATTAGAGCAACTCACCAGGCAGATGCAACGCCCGCGAGAAGCGCAACAGGCCCAGGAAGGCCATAACACCACCCCTCAGGAAGAGCAGCCACACCTTGGCCCTCCCCGAGAGGTGTGGCTGCATCCAAATGGCTGGGGCACGGATCTCACCTTAGCCCCTTGAGAGGAGCACAACGAAGCAATACTTGGGGGGGACATCGGAAACGATGAGCCGACCCCTTCTCAGCAAGGAATGGGGGAGCGATCATGGGAACAGAGGTTCAAGGGTATCCAACAGGAGCTCAGCCACATGAAGGAAGTCGTAAAAGGCCGAGCACCGGACTCTATGGACACCCTGGTGCAACAAACTGAGTCACCGTTCATAGCCGAGGTGCTACACTTCCCCCTTCCAGCCAAGTTCCGGATGTCACAAATAGAGGCATTCGCTGGAACGAAGGATCCCATCGACCATCTTAACACCTATAAGAACCAGATGGAACTGCACGGATATCAAGATTCCAAGACGGCGCGCAGCCTTCGCTATCACACAAAAGGCCTGGGCCACATTTATTTAATAGTTCTAACTGCCTTCGCTCATTTCCAGAGAGCTCTCCATCGCATTCGTCTCCCACTTCATTGGAGCCAGAACATACAGGAAGCCGAGTTATCACCTGCTGACCATAAAGCAAAGCCCGCAAGAAAGCCTGAGGTCTTATGTTAAGAGGTTCAATGCCGAGTCTTTGAAGATAGATGTATCGAACGAGAAGTTCGCTGTCACCGCATTCATCGCTAGGTTAGGAGTTTAGTCAAAAGATTTGATGTTTTCCATCTCAAAGAATCCTCAGGCAAACATGACCAAGGTGCTCGCTAAAGCGGAGAAGTACATTAATGGCGAAGAAGCCCTTACATCCAAGAGAGGAAGCTCTTCAACCCACAAGGAGAAGAGCAGGACTGACAAGCAACGGAGCGGCAGCCCTGTGGAGATAAAGCAAATCGGGAGTAGGATATCTCCGGCGAGGGACAGGCAACGATCCCCGAAGAGGTGAGGAAGCATCAAAGACCGCCTGGGACCACCTCAGCCCGAGCTACGTCAATAGTATTCACCTCAACGGTTCGCCCCCTTGACAGCCACAGTATCGCAGGTCTTACGCAAAGTACATCATGAGAAATTCCTAAGATGGCAATCCCGCATGAGGACGTAATTCTACCAAAAGAGATAACACTGTGCACCGTGGAGTTCCATAGGGACCACGCATCGTAAACGGACGCATTGCATACAACTTGAAGGAAATAGAATACTTGATTCGACGGGATATCCCACCGCTACATAGCCTCCGGTTGCCAGGATCAAGCGTAGCCACCACCGCCTGCAGCCACCACTCAAAGATCAACGTACTTGGGAAATCCATGGATCTCGTGAGGATTTGCAGGAGGTGGGAGTCTAGCTCCGCCGTGAAGGCTCATTTTGCGTGAGCACGTCCGGGAGGTAATAGAAGTGCGTGTCTAAACTACTCCTCGACCTCGACACCGCCATAACATTCTCAAATCTGCACTCTAGAGGGATGTCAACACCCCACGACGATCCTTTGCGGATAAAGGCAAGCCAGGCTAACAAAACAATCCAATCGTGTCCTTGTCGGGAGCACAGGAGCCTGTGCAACATCATCTTCGCGTCGACTTTTGACAAGATGTGCATCAGAAGGGAGAAGCTAGAACCAGCCAGCACCCACCTACGAGGATTCTTAGGAGAGAAAGTGCTACCTTTGGGGTCCATACAGCTAGTGCTCACTTTGGGAGACCCCCCGTGCCAGGCAACAACAACAGTAAAATTTCTCATAGTAGATGCCCCCTCTTCTTATAACGTGTTATTAGGCAGACCCTCTCTCAACACCATAAAAGCCATCCCCTCCGCTTACCATATGGTGATCAAGTTTCCTACCACAAACGGAGTAGGAATGGTTCGAGGAGACCAGCGCGTGGCCAGGGAGTGTTACTCGGCATCAATGAAGCAAAAAGCGATCGACAACACCCGAGCTCGACATGCGCGACGAGGTAAACACCCGATCTGAGCCCTCGGAAGAGTTGGAGCCCGTGCAGTTGGACGATGACCTTGAACACCTCGCCTACATTGGCTCCAAGCTAGCGGAAGACCTCAGACACCTCCTTATTCACTTCCTGAAACATAACAAGAATGTCTTCATTTGGAAGCAGGAGGACATGGGAGGGATTAACCTCGCAATAATCACTCACAGACTAAACGTCAGTCCATCCTTCAAACCAGTCAAGCAAAAAAGGAGTTTCGCTCTAGAAAGACAAAAAATGATTGATGAGGAGGTCAGCAAGCTCCTCCAGGCAGGGGCAATCAGAGAAGTGGAGTACCCTGAATGGTTGGCCAACGTTGTACTCGTCCGCGAGCGGCAAATGGTGACTCTACATCGACTCTTGGCGTCGTCGAGCATGCCTAAAGATATTTTCCCTCTACCTCGGATAGACCTTATAGTAAGACGCCCACGGCCCGGTGATGAACTCCTCCAACTTTTGGATGCTTTCTCAGGTTACAGCGGATCGGCCATGGACCCGAAACTGACGAAGACCTCATTACCGTCACGGGGCAAGGACCTATTGCTATTGTGTAATGCCTTTTCGGGCCCGAAAAACACGGGGGAGCTATCTACGAATTGGTGAGCAGGGATGTTCCAAAAAGCGAATAAAGGGGCATCAGCGGAGCATATATAGATGACATGTTGGTAAAATCAACTTCTGTGAGCTCCACATAAGCTCATAATTGACTTGTTCTGATCTTGAAGAGTACAACATGAAGTTGAATCAGACCAAATACGCTTTCGGTCTCAATCGAAAAATTCTGGGTTTATAGTCAACAAAAGCAGAGATAGAGTGAACCAGGACAAGATAAAGGCAGTATTCTTTCGACATCTTTGTCGCCATCGAAGCAAAGAAGTCAACGCCTTATTGGAAGGATAGCTGCGCTAAGCCGTTTTGTGTCCAGAGCCAGCGATAAGTGCCAGCCCTTCTTCCAGATTCTAAAAAAAGCTTTCCAATGGGATGCGTTACGAGCGTTCGCGACGCTAAAAACCTCCCGGGCTCCCCCCTCCATTGGTGAGTCCCTCGGAGGAGGCTCACTTACTCACGTACACAGCCGGTTTGGATTTCGTATTTGTAGATCCCTAATCAAAGACAAAGACCGAGTGCTTGGAGTCTATTAATGCCGGTAGAGCTCACGAGGAGGAGCAAAGGAAAGGTATCAAGGATGGAGAAACTAATCTTGGCATTAGTAGCCTGGCAGCTCACCCTTACTTCCAAGTACATACCATCGAAATCCCGAAGCGAGTGCAGATGAAGCGGTGCTACATAAACCAGAGACCTCGGGAAGATTGATGAAGTGGGCCATAGAGCTGAGATAGTTCGACATCAGATATAAACCAAAAACTGCAATAAAAGGGTAGGTCTTGGCAAACTTCGTCATGGAATTCACCTTGGCAAAGCTTGCCGAGGATACTCAAACGACACCTGACCTCCCCGTTTGGAAGCTGTCCATAGGCAATTAAGCCCGATGTCAAGGGAGTGGTGTCGGGTGATTTTGACCTCTCGGAAGAATGAATGTCGGTATGCGCTCCGGATTGGGTTAGGGCCTCGACAACGAGAAATTTGAGTATGGGGCAAGTCATAGTTGGATCGACATCGCCACATTCAGTGGAAATTCGATCAGCTAGAGGTGTGCAATGACTCCCAGTTAGTAATAAAGCAAATAGAAGACACCTATGAGGCTAAGGGCGAAAAAATGGTACTATATCTTAAAAAGGAATGGGAATTTGTAAGACCCGAGAAATTCCAATTTCTGGAAAAAGGGCAAAATCGTAATTTTGATTACAAAATTGTAATTACGGTTAAAAATCCGTAATTAATTCTTTAGATCTCGGATGAAAAAACGGATTGCACCGTTGGGATCGTCTCGTGAAATCTAGCTAGCACGTAAAATTTCATAATTTTCGGAGACAGTCGGAGTCAGCACGTTTTTCGAAGCATCGCGTTTCGGGTGCCGTAAATCGATTTTTGATGCGACGAAAGGCACATATAGTATGCACTCATGTACCATAAAGTGGTATGAGTGAAATGATGAAAATGGGCCAGTAGAGATGGTGCGAATATCAAATACGAGAAGAAGAGGACATAATGGTAATAAAGGAATTTGAATTTAAGTCAACTAGATGACGAAAATGAATAGTGCTTCATCTCCTTTGTTAAATCAAAAGCCCAGCATTAGAGCCATTTGAGATCATTAGCTATGGAACTTTCATTTCTAGAGAGAGTCTCGACTTCTCTCTAGAAATACCATGATGAATAGTTGGATTTGACGGAGCAAGAAGGAAAACGTTCTACGCGGAAGCGAGCTGCAGCGTGGACCACAGTTTGCGAGTTTTTGACAACTCCAAGGAGGGTAGGATTTTCTCCCTACTTCTTGTTTTATTCCCATTTTTAAGGGTTTTCCATGTTTCGGTTGGTTTAAGGCCGTGAGGGGCCGTTTGATGGAATCCCGAAACATGGGACCGGGTGTTAGAGACTCTTGGGGATTTTTAACCATCAGTATTTGCCCGAAGTGCAAGGGGCTGTTTGGGTCTTTTAAATTCCAGAATTTTGCTTTAAATCATGTAATTGTATGGAAAATGCGGGAATGGGGTGGTGATCGGTCCCCATGGGATGAATTTGTAAATATTTTTGGACATTTAGGTTTGTCAAGTGAGATACTTGTGGCCCAGTATGGGGTGATTACATGGGAATTTATGCATTAAATTCTATTTTGGTGAGTAGGAGACCGGAAAGGGGTAAGAAATTCGGTTCCAAAAGTGAAACCGAGGTTGGACATGTAAAATTTTGCCGCGTGGGCGACCGCTGCTGGGGCTTCCCGGGAGCGTAAAAACAGTCCGGGTTTTTGTGTGAAATGGCCATAAGGTCCATGTGTTTTGGCATTGAAATTGTGTGAATTGAATGGCTTGGTATGTGTAGAAATTAATTTGGAGAGTTGGTCGAGTCAAAATTAATGGACAATGGCAATGTGTTGCTCAAAATGACACAATTATATGGAATTAAATTGTGTTGTAAGCCATTGGTGATGATTATGATTTGCTCAATTGAGCTAAATTGGGTGATGATTGATGTGTTGAATTACATGCGTGTAATTGTAGTTGATTGAAAATATGCATATTGACATATTGTGTAAATGATTTTGAAAATGGCATAATCACGATTTCATATGCCTTTGGGTAATCTAGAATTAGGTGTGAGTGCATGACAAGGTATTTTGTAAACGGATATGGTTGCGAAAGGAATTTCACGGGATGATATTAGGAGAATTGGAGTTGGGAGATGGGCGATAGATCATTTCGGATGAGGACCATGGCCCATTTAGAGAAACTCACCAACAGTCGGCGCCGGGTAGTCGTATTTTCTGCCCAGAATATTTCGATGGTATATATTTTCAGAGCAAAAGTTTTGTTTGAAAATGATTATTTTACTCATATGGCTTAGGCAAGTGTGAGTGGTCGGTGAGGACTCGTGACGGGGGGTGATCATGTAGACATTCAAGTAGGATCATGTATTCTTGAGTGTGTGTTTCTTTGGAGCGATTCTGTTTCTTGACTTAGGTGGTGATGGCCATAGGGCGATTCTCCTCTTGAGCTTTAGCTCACCCACGTCGTGGGACCCCCTTTATTTTTCGGTGCAAGGCGCTCGAGGAGCTGACTCATTTTGAGGTTGATTTTGAAGAAGCCGGTTTGTGGCTTAGTCAGTTTTGGACATAACATACCATTAAAATTGTAGATTTTAATATGTTTGTGTTTACAACTATAAAAGTGCAATCGACTATTGAATTATTGGGAGATAATTGAAGAATAGTTATGATAATTGATCTTATGAGTATTGGTTTATGAGCTCAAGAGGCAATTTTACTCATGTTGGGATATATATTGCATATATTGGATTGTTTGGGACCAGGTTATGCAGGTTATGTATTTCAGGTAGGCTCCCAGTAAAGGAGACTCTGGGTTACCTCTAAAGTGGCGTGGTGCTTGACCTCCAGCTATATTCCGCAGTTGTGGATGGTCGACGGGCCACCGGGTTTAGGGCGTCAGCGAATTGTGCTTAGGTTAGTGAGTGGGACTACCTTGAATGGGTATCTAAGCTCATGGTCCGGGTTCGGGCCACGAGTGAAAGAAACCCTGTGAGCTAGGGGGATGCTTTGTGGTGGACACGACCCTCCGTCGGAGTGGGCCAGGGGGTGAGGACCTGTGATATAAGGCGCCTTTTTTTGTAAGGGCCCCACCCACAGTTGGGTGGTGAGAGTGCTCCCGAGTTGGTAGTGAAATTGCTCCACAGTTTGATATGTCGCTGGTCTTGGGTTCGAGCTCACGGAGCGAAAGAAAGGGCAAGGGACATGCCCTTATAGCACAATGAGTGGGACCACTTACCCCTTGTCGAGATGGGCGGGGTGGGAGCCCTTCTGAGGTGCGAGGGAAGTTCGTGCTAGTTCGGGTTCGGACACATATTGAGGCAGAAAATTCGACGGATGCCTTAGCAAGGTGGCGCTGACCTCCCAGAGAGGCCTCAACAAACTAAACGCTCCTTCGAGGCACCTTTCATAGCCCTCCCAGTGGATCTCGAGCGGTGAAGGAGGATCCACCCACACAATCTGTGTCCAGGGCCGAAATTGCTGGATGGACCCCATTTGGGACTACCTAGTAAAGGGACTAACGCGGCTTGACCCAAAAGAGAGGCATCAAGCTTAGGAATGAGTGCCGGGTTCACTATTCATCGGGGCCTTTATAGCGGGGTTTTTCACACCCCGTCCTCAAGTGCATTGTGGGGGCTTGTCGAATCTGTGCTGAGGTACATGAGAGGCGTATGTGGAAATCACATCGAGCTCGGGCCTTGGCGGGGAAAAGTCTTAAGGCGGGGGATACTGCGGCCCCTGTGGCTCCTGAGACGCAATAGAGACTAGTGAAATGCAAAGGTTTGTGGGAACTGCGCCAAAATCTCTCACTCCCATGGGCAGCGACCGGTCCACAAGCCCTTGGCCTTTTCAGTAGTGGGGGCTAGACATATTGGGACCTCTACCCATTGGAAAGGGCCAATGCAAATTCGTCGTCGTAGCAGTGGATTACTTCACCAAATGGCGAAAGTGGAGCCCTTGGCTACCATCACGGAACAAAAGGTACGCAACTTCATTTGGCGCGCCATAATATGCAAGTTTCGTATCCCAAGGGCCTTGGTGTCTGATAATGGGAAGCAATTCGACAATCCTAAGTTTAGGGATTTACGTGGGAGCTCGGGATCAGGAACTACTACTCATCCCCGGCTCATCCATAATCTAATGGACAAGCTGAAGTCACCATCAAAACTCTTAAGCGCGAGGCGGGTGGAAGAATCTCAAAGGCAAATGGGTAAGTACCTCCACAGAGGTGTTGTGGGCCTCTGAACTACACGTAGTCGGCAACTCGAAACCCCATTAAATAGCCTTTGCTTTGGTAGCTAAATCTCAGAGATCAGTTAAAATCCTAGAAAGTTGAATTGGCAAGCGTAGAACATAACGAAGAGGCTCACTTTAAGCCTAGGCCTCTAGATGAAAAGCGTGATGGGTCGAGAAACATCTGAGAAGACTACCAAAGGAAGACGGTAAGGTACTACGACCAAAAGGTCAAACCCAGGAGTTACAAGCCTGGCGACCTAGTCTTAAAAGCTACGCTGCGAAAATCGACACATGGAAAACTAGGGCTGGCCCCCAGGAAGGCCCATATCGTGTCTCGTGTTGTCGGTTTCACAGTGACTTCCTAGGCTCCAGACAAAAGAAGGAAAAATTCTACCTCATTCTTGGAATGTTGAGCACCTCAAAGCGTTTTATCAATAGACCTCGGATTGTAATCTTTAATAAAGTATCATCAGCTTTAAGATAACAGTCTGTGTGTTTGTTGATTGTTTTATTTAATATCCTTATGGATAAAAAAAAAAAAAAAAAGAGAGCGAGGCGACAGCGGGTAATGCAGAAAATTACACACTTGAGGTACACAGTTCATAGCCCAAAAAAATTGTTCTTTATTCCAATAAAGGTACAATCAATTACAATCAGCAGTGTCATCCCTTACATCTCGGAAATAAACAGTACAAGCAGTTCCCTAAAAAAAAAAAGAAATCTCAACAAAGAGAAAGAGAGAGGGAAAGAGAGGAAGAAAGAGTGCGAAAGAAAGAAAGAGAAGGAGAAGAAAGAAAGAGAAAGAGAAAGAAGAGAAGGAAGAAGAGGAGAAAATAGAAAGCGGTACTAAAAGTTCTTCTTTAAGTACACCGCCCTCTCCGGATGCATTCCCTAGCACGGTTCCATCATCGGACGGGGCTAGGAGCCAGCTTCTTTCCCATAAAGGAGGAACTAGGGGAAAAACACAACTCCTACAAACGGAGGGCCGCCGAGGAATAAAGCGCCGTCCTAGGATCTCGGGCGGACCTCACAATGAAGACGACGACCTTGGCAGCTTCGTCGTAGATTCAGATTACTACCCAAAAAGGCAAGAAGGTTTGAAGCATGAGCTCCATTGCAAAGGAGTCGCAATTTATAAGGAGGTCGGAGCACTTTCGGGCATCCTTACGGTCGGTTCTAATTCTGCATAAAAATGATCCGATTCTCCATAAACGGCATTAAAGAGGCCCGCATCTTCCCGAAGTGGAAGTGTCGGCCCTTCGGCGGCTTTCAGTTTTGAAGAGCTCATTTGCTCAACTGGGCCCTAGTAGCCTAAGGCAAGTTCAGCTCCCGAGGGCGGTTTAGCCCACGGGCCTCGGCGGTCCGAGTTTCGAAGAGCTGGCCTGTCGGAAGGCCGTATAGCCCCGGAGCCGGTTCGGCTCAGGCGAGATTAGCCGCGGGCCACCAGTGGCTGGAGTTTTGAAGAGCTCGGCCCCGCGACTGGGCACAGTAGCCCGGGGGCAAGTTCAGCTCGGGCGGTTTAGCCACGAGCCTCGGCTTGGTTTGAAGGCTGGCCTTTCGGGAAGGCCCGTATAAGTAGAGTAGAACCGGAGTTCGGCTAAGGTAGATTGGCCACGGGCGATGCTTTCGGTTCGCGGGCGTAACCGCTTTGGAAACAAGCCATGTAGCCGCGGAGCCATTAGCACATGAGCCCGGTAGCTGGTTCCGAGCGGGGCCATGTAGCCGCCAGAGCCAAACCGCCAGGTTCGCGAGTGTAAGCGGCTCGGGAAGACCTCGCGCCAGGAGCCCGGTAGCGCGGTTTGTAGAGCACGGCTTCGGGAGAGGCCTCGGCGCCCGGGAGCCCGGTACTTTCCGGTTGCGAGCTGCGGCTCGGAAAGGCCTCGCGCTCAGAGCCGTGGCTGGAGTTCGGAAAGCGCAACGGCCCAAAGCGAATACTTCAGTTGAGAGTATAGCGACTCGGGAGGCGCTAGCCCGGGAGCCGGTTCGGCTCAGGCGATTAACCCGCGGGCCTTATGACCTAGTTTACAAGGAACTCAACTACTCAGACAAAGGCCATATAGCCATCGATCCACATTAGTAGAGGAGAGAGCAACATCAAGAAAGCAGTTACAAAAGAAAAGAAAAAAAAACGATGAGATAGAAAATGGGGTATTCATTGAGAACGACATCACATGTATCGGGGTGCGAAGTCTAACGTAAAAAAAAAAAAAAAAAAAGCAAAATTATACAAAGGAGTTCAGGCATTAGGCGCAGAAGTGGGAGCAGAAGGCGAAGAAAGGGAGGGGCCTCAGCCGGGGTGTTTGGCTCTCGAGCGATCGGCGGAAGGACTCTTCAGCCTCCTCGTCACTAGGGATATCAAAGTTAAGGTCAAGCTCGGGTAGGCATTGTAACCTTCCTCTAGAAGCAAGCCATCCGGGAAGCCCGAGTGCGAGCCTCATCCCTCAAACTCGCTATAGTTCCATCCCTCTAAACAACTAGAGTTTCCTGCATCTGAAGGTCCCCTCGCAACCCATGGCACTCCTCGGTCAGGCGTTCAATATAGCTCACAGCCTCGGAAGCTTCACGAAGGGCTCCATCACTTAATCTTTAGCGATTCTGTGACTCATCTCCTAGCGGCATGACTTTTCGAGTTACACAACGGCTCATTACAGGACGGTGCGGCTCGTCCACGACTACGAAGCTGATTTTAGAGCGACGTAACCGATCTCTGGCCTGGCTGAGATCATCACCACAGGCGACTAACGGCGGGTCCACGACCTCCCAAAGCTCGCCCTCAACCACTCTTAAGCCATCTAAAGCCTTTTCTTCCCTACCCTTAGCCCACGCTCGCGCCGTCGTGGTATGCCTCAAGTCGGATCTGAGCTTCACGACCTCCTCCATCATATTTTGCATCTGATCTCGCAGTTCAGCTCGCTCAGAGGTAAGAGTAGCCACTCTCGCCTTGTAGGCTCTGGCGGCTTTGACGTGACCCTCGTTCAGTCTGGCCCTTTTTGCCAAACTCTTTAGATGGGTAGCCACTGCTAATACCCAACATAAAGTCAACACGCAACTCAAGCCCAAGATAAAAGTAGACACAACAAGACACGGGAACTTACAGAGGCGACCCCCTTGAGGGATAGAGCCAAGGCTTCCTCAACAGGCAGGGCACCCGACCTCTTGAGATCAAAATCCCTGAGAATGGACGAGGCCGCCTTGTTTTACTGGCTCGGCATTGAAACGGAATCCCCACATCTCCATCGGCCCGAGGCGCTTCCTCCCCAACTCTTCCGCTCTTGAAGGAGGAGGCTCAGCGCTCACAGCGCGGGGACTCTAAGCGCTATAGGCATAACCTCAACGAGAATCGTGGCCCTTCTCGAAGTCTTTGGCTTCTGATAGAACCGAGACGGATTTGCGGCTGGGGGCTCTAGGAACCTTGGCGGGAGCGCCCGACACTGCCCACACGCGGACATGGGTAGAAGGCGTGAAGAGACGTCCCAACCTCGGGACTTTACCCCCGAGCGGGACTGACCCTTCTCAAGGGAGTCGAGGAGTTTTGTTTCACACTCCACAGACCTCAGGGACAACATCTCCACCGAGTCGAGCTCTCCCTTAGTGGGCTTGACAGGAGGCCATCGTGAGAGAACTTCATAACGGATGGGGAGCGAAGGCCTCAAAGTAGTAAGTGGAAGGACCTCGAACCTAAAGACCGGGAATATCAGGCTGATGGCTCGAGGTAAGCGCGTGGAAGACACTTGTCCAACTTCCGCTTTACGACCTTGTCTTCGGGGCTGAGATCAGGGCGAATACCTGAAAAACACATAGCTAATGCAAAATTAGGGACACCCAATAACCTACAAAAACTAGACCGAACTAAAGCAAAGCTCACGTAGATTCTCGGGAATTAGTCCGAGACAATGAAAGATGCCCTAGTGTGTCTTCCTTGTCAAGGGAATTCGTACTTACTCCCAAGCTAATGGCCCACTAACAAAAAGTAACGCTATTTCCAAAATTTATGGGGAAGATGGGAATCAGAGATGATCAGGAAACTATTGTGCCTTAGATAGATAAAGAAAATACTCGGTGACTTCCTTCACACTAAAGAAGAAGGTCAAGAACATAAATTTATCTTGGGAACACCCAAGCCCTTATCACTAAGAAAATAGCGATGATCGGAATACGAAATTGGGCGAAAGTTGAAGGAGCATACGTTGAAATGTTCTGCAGACCCTTTTGATAAAGGGTGTAGAGGAAACGGAGGTCATTGTCGAGAAGGCCACCTCAAGAAACACCATCTTGGGCACTTGGACCCACGTGGGAGGTCAAAATGTCGGAGACCGGACCTAGACACCAAAGGGGCCTATAACGCCTCACGGATTTCCCCATATAAAGGAACTGGGCTACGCTAGGTCCAGCGGTCGGGCATTCTACATGGCTGACTTCAGATATTCCGATCCCACGGGATATTTAATATCGTCAATTCCTGCCCTTCCTTCTTTCATGAGGAAGAGAGAGGTTCCCAGGGGGTCTCGAAGAGCAACCATAATAAGCAGTCGGAGGCACCACACATCGCCTTGAATCGGGTATAACGGAGGAATCACCTCCCTGCTCATGAATGACCGGGACCATGGGAGTATCGAGATAGTAGAACAAGACTGGCAGAGAGGCTAGTACTGGCGTCTCTACATGTGCTCGAAGAGACACGGAAGGAAGAAAGACACCTGAGTCTAAGGCCAGACGAAAGAGAGTACCCCAGCAGGTATCATAAAAGAACTAGCCCCAAGAGAGATTGAACAAAGGTCAGACGAATGAAGCTCGAACTAGCAGAAAAGTAAAAAGCTTTAATAATAGGGGGGGCACAATGCTAACGGTCAGAGGATGTTCTCGGAGGAAATTGAAGGAACTAGAGGAAATGAGCACGAAAGTCGAAAAGTCATCATTATCACAGGACGTTTGACGGCGAAAAAGCCCTAACCAAACCAGCCCTGAACGGCCACATGGAAGCCGCACCCGATTTAAGAAACGATACAGCCCTTGCAGTGCCGTAACAGCGAAATTTGAAGCTGTGATTGGGTTTACAAAATAGGCGTGCAGGTCGTTGCACGAGCTGGGAAGTAGGCGGGCTCGATGAAGAACACCGAGGGCTCTGGCCGCCGACCTAAAGCGGGAGCTGATTCATTCGTGAGACGATAACAGGACTGACAAAAAAGCCCCGTATTACGTAAATCGAATGAATCACCATTTAACGAGGGAGTAAGGATAATTCGATAAGCGCTCCTAATTATCCCTTAATGTCGACCGGCGATAAGGGCGAAAATCCCCATCCGATGAGAAGTGCTTATCGTCGTAGTGGGAAAAACATATACTATAAATACCGGATCGCGTCGATGAAGGTATCACGAACATTCGCCTCTAGCGGTCGATCTTTTCTCGCGGGAAAGAGCCCAGCAGAGCATTGGGTGGCGGTAGGCGAGCCGCCGATCCTTTTGTTACTTGTTTTTGCGGGGCGCGGCATCGAGCCGACGGACCGGTCAGTGCGGTTCGATTCGGCCCAGCCGGTCCCGGCCTGCGCTCGGCCGATTCGGGTTGAAAGAAGCATCATATATATATATATATATATATATATATATATAACGAACCATCTTCAATTCCATACATAATGGTTGTTAGTTTAACATGGTTTTCTCAAAATCTTTTCAATCAATAACAATAAAAAAAATATAGGGATAGAGAAAACAAAACTGGGATTTATAATGGTTCAGCACACCCTTGCCCGATGTGAGCCTGCCCGACCTTCCCAGCCGGTAGGGGTTTCGCTAGTGGTAGCTCAGCCCAAGCTTCTTTCTTTACACTTGGATTAGCAGCTCCGTGTCTTTGATGCAAATCATGAGTTATACACTTGAGGCTTTCTCCCATAAGTCTGAAAGATACTCTACCGAATCTGAGCTCTTAATATAGATCAAATACAACTCCAAGCAGTGAACACAAAAGTGCACTCCACAAATTATAAAAAGTTGATTGAATGCACCAAGAATCTCAATTAGAGAATTGATTGACAAGAAGAAATATGATTGAGAGAATAAATGCAAGTGTCCAACCTCTTAAGTGATCCTCCACACTCTATTTATAGAGTGAGAACTCGGTAGCATTTAAGCTGCCAATCGGTCGACCGTTTACGTATACTAGCCGTTTATAGCCGTTGAAATCCAACTGTTAGAGGAACCGGTTGATCAGTTAGACAAATCGGTCGACCGTTTAAATCTAGCAGTCCAGCCGTTTATGCAAATGTCGGCTGGGTTTCCTTTTTCTAAATTTTGGATATACTGCATCTAACCGGTCGAGTCTCACACCTCATCCGGTTCCAAACTAGTTGACCATTTCATCAACCAGTTCCAAATGGAGGCTATTGGATCCAACCGATTGACCGTTTCACCGATTAACACCAACCTATCGATCAGTTGAGGTTTTGCCTCAATCGGTTTGCCTTTTTAAATGTTCAATTTGACTTGTTTTTTATTTCAAACAATTCTAAACCTTATATAAACATTAAAGTTCATTTTAGGATTATAAAGTCTAAGGTTTTATGCTTAAACTCAAGTTTTCAAAAGATATGCAATTTTGGTTTTAAAAATAAAGTTTGTGAGTGATTCATGTAAATGATGATAAACCCTAAAGTGCACCATCGCAATCATATTACATAGATTCCTAAGTTTACAAGGTCTTCATGGTATGCTTGAACTTGGAATCTCGGTTTTCTTCTTGAACTTGATTCTTGATTCAAATCTTGAATAAATGAGTATAATGCTGATTCATTATCACACCAATCACATCCTTATCTCAAGTAAACCATTAGTAACTTAATACCTTGATTTGTTATCATCAAAACCTCAATTCGAGGTACCCTTGGCCTAACAATCTCCCCATTTTTTATGATGATAAACCTAGGTTATTTAGGAGGAGTAATACTTCCCCTCAACCAAATATTTCATCAATAAATCAAGAAGAATATAATAACATGCATTATGAATTATGATAAATAATAACATCATTTTAAGGCTCACAATGAAGTCAAAAGCATGTGTATATATCTAGTATGATCAAGGCCTACAAATTTGACCATCTGATAGATTTATGTTTAAATGCATGTGTGTCAAATTTCCTGACATATTATGCTCTAAACCTAATTCCCCCTTTTGACAACAACAAAAGAAAAGCGAGGGTGCACGAAAACAAACAAAAAAAATGCAAACTGACCTAAGGTCTTTGGAGGAGGGAACACCGAACGAAGATAGTCTATTATCTCACGTTAAGACTCTAGAAGCTGAGTGAAGCGCTCGTCCTAAAGAGCCATGTGGCGTCCGATGCACCACCAATACTTTTACTTTTACGATATAATCAATTACCAATGCAAATACAAATACGTTTCCAATACCGTAGCTCTATACTAGTTTTTTAAATACCATTCAAATCAAATTGCAATTTCTCATTTAAGACCTATTTCACATATTCAATGAAAATATATACATATATACTAATTCAACTTAAAGGGCCTATCATTTTGTTTTCAATACACATTTTCCATTAAATATGACAGTACATATGCCCATTTGGTCCATTTGCCACCTTTATATATTACGGCATTATAAGCCAGTTTCAATGCAAATTCTGAACAAAATCAAGAGTTCACTTTTTTGAATTATTGTTTTAATACAGAAAAAATAGTCAAATCAAATTCATGAATGCATGTGATGGAGCTTTACTTTTCTCAGTATGGCTTTGGCTTGATAACTCTAAAATCTAGTGACCTGTCTTCGTACCTATTCTCTCGGTACCTGCGCGATGGTAAAAACAATACTTTAAGCATTTTCATGCATAGTGGTTCTATAGTTCTCTCTTCAATTTCAGTTTAATTCAAATCATGCAATTTTTTTCTTTTCTAAACAATGATTTTTAACATTTTTGAATGATCAATGCAATACAATACATATATTCATTTCATATACATTCATATATAGTTTATTGATCATTCCAAATATGTACTTTCATATGCAATAAATCAATCAAAACACAATTCATGCATATCCAAAATTTTCTTATCATTATCATAATTAATACCTCGAGTGCGAATGCGATCTGTCAGATCCAATAGCCGACGATATAAAGGTTGCAACAAGTCATGGAACGATTCGGGTGCCGGATAATAAATCGAATTAAATGGTCGGGTGTTCTGTTAGGTGGGTGATACGTCTTAGGATCGTTGATCCTCATTTGATTATATTGATATAGTCGTATAACGATTTATCGATAACATTCACATTGGGATAAATCATTCCATGCGAATGATGTAGTCATATACATCTTATACCAAATCGTGTTCAATCACTCACGCAATTTTACCGTGTGATCCATTTCAATGGTCTCGTGATCAGTGAGTGATAAAGTGGGTGGGACAAAACGAGCAGTCGGCGCGAAATGCGCAGATGGGTCGCGGGTGTGTGAATGAAGTCGATCAATGATGACATAGGGTTCTCGCGAGTGCCGAGTGGGACTGTGAGATGTGGGTCGGGTCGTCGATGAGTTGCGATGATCTTTACCAATGATGGGATAACTAAGTCTGTCGGGTTGCAAATACTCATCATAAATCTATCTATTTTCTCTATTAACCCTCCTTTCACCATTTCTTTCAGTACTCATTCCATTCTCGTTTTAACATTTACACTCCTCATTTATAACCCTTGAGTCCTCATTTGACATTTTTACCAAATTTATTTGGCTCATGTAAAAAACACCAGAAAAAAATATATTTTATTTTATTTTACACCCTGAACATGTTATAAAAACTGTTAGGGTATTTTCAGAAGTGAATTACAAAATAATAGATTATAAAAATCAATAATCATACATGCCGAGAGACATGAATCGCGTCATGGATGTCCATCGTTTCGACATGATAGTGATGAAAGGAACTCTGTCCCCATTTAGTATGCATGTCGGGGCTCTCATCAACTGATCCACACAAGCTAGTAATATCATCTCTCATGTCATGAATGTCCATGCGTAGAGCATGAAACTCAGCCTGAAGCTCATGTAGAGAAGGTTGCTTAGGAGGTAGTGTATAATGAGGATAGGGGAATGGTGAATAGTGTCGAGGTTGTTCAAAATGTGGCGGCTGAGTGTATAAGGGCATCGGTGGTGGCTCTGATGGATAAGCAGTAGAAAAATGTGGCTCATCGTAAGAAGTTGGGTACTTAGTTTGGAGATGAGGGATATGAAAATCAACCTCCATCTGGTGAAGAGGATCAACTCCGGCCTCCATACCTCTAATCTCATCCTCTTCCTCCTGAGCTGCAGGTGGTGCCTCGGGGCGCGATCCTGCTCAATAAGTGATAGATGATAATAAATCATCTGTATCTTGCCTCTGTCGTGATCAATCAGTGATCAGATAAAAATGGGTGTGAATCATAAAATATAATAATAAATCTATACCAAATGATCAGATCTGACCTGCAATCTATCAGATCTTTAGATCATTGGTCACCTAACTAGAATGGAATCCAAAATGAAGGCATCTAGGTAAGACACCTCGTTCCAATGACCACCACGAGGAAGTATACATTAGCCTACAATATGATGGAGACGCGCCTCATGAATAAGGCTGTTAGCGTAGTCGACGACACCATGAGCGGTAGAGCTGTAAAGGCGACGTATTGTTCCTCTAATTGGGATGAGTTGCCAGCCTAAGGCCGCTGTCTTTGACTCGAAGACTCGTACGTTGGTGCTAGGGATAGAAAGAAGATGGCACAACTCAGAGGCACCGATGTCGAACTCCACCCCTCGGAGCATGCTCATGATGCTCGAGCCAGAAATATGTGCTCGGGCAAAGAAGACTTGGACCAGCGTGGGGTACATCGACTCATGAAGTGAGACTAGTGGGAGCCACCCCATTTCGGAGAATAAGGCCTTAAGACAAGATCCCTCTAGCTAGGAGAAGGAGATGTCTTGGTCCGCAATGACCTTCTGTTGGCAAAAGTTTGAACAATAACGTTCATGGTTAGCGGGTGATCCAAGCATACTCATATCAACCCGCGCCTTCTAGTGCCCTTCTCACACATGTGCAGGTTGTGTTTTAGTCTCACACTCCATGGGACATTTTCCCCGAGCTCGTGCAGAAGAAGACTCACGTCTAGGTTCCATAGCGGATATAATCTGAAAGAATAGTGCAAGGTCAATGGTTGATAAAGGGAGAAGCATGAAAGTTCTAAGATATATTCTAAGAGGACCCTGAAAAGGAGACCTGAATAGAAATCCGAATTCTAGATATGAACTAGACACCGAAACAGACAATGTGAACCAAAGCCAATTTTGAGTTGTTAATGTGAACCAACTGCCTATAAAGCAAGTATAAGAGTATGATACGAGAATGAGACTGAGCTAGTATTAGACGACATAACAAGCCTGCATTTTCACTAGAACAATATAGATTTCCAAACCACTGTAGAAACATAGGATTTTTAAAAACGGGGCAGGGGGCCCGAACAATTTATCAGAAACAACATAGGATATCTAAAAGCAGTCCATCCTTCTGACGGAAGGCCCAAAAACTAGCCTAATATCCACTACCAAACATCAATTGCTAAACTCACCCAAAGTTGAACCTAAAAGGTGTTAATAGGCTCTCGATCTTGGTGAAATTAAAGTTAGCAGTTCCTCACAACTAAGAGTGCCATGACCAGCGATTTGAGCACTTTTAAGCGATTAAGAGCATACCGGATCAAGCAGGGTGGCTTTAGAAATCGAGATCCATTTAGTGTTCCCAATCAGAAACCGGTAGCCGATAGAAAGATAAGGAAGCGTGGAGACGATAATGAGCCAAGCAAAACACGAGTTCATGCGACTAAAAATGAGAGAAGTGAGATAAGAAAGAGATAAAACCTACGAAATGGAAATGCCCTTTGTAGAGAGAAGCCAAAGTTCGAGTTTAGCGCACGGGAGTGAAGATCTGAGGTAGGAAAGCAATTTTCGAGGGTTTGGGCAAAGGAAAGGGAGAGTTTTGGGAGAGAGAGTGGCGTTCGGAATGAGAAGAGTCGCTTTTGTCGAACAATCCGTCGATCGGTTGAAACCGGTCGAGATAAACCGGTCGATCGTTTGATCAACTTTTACGGGTTTTTTGGATTGTCAATAGAAGCTCCCCCTTAGATATTCAGGTGATTTCCCTGTAATTTTAAGTGATTTTATCCCAAAATTATTAGGTGATTACTCTACGTGCTTTTGAAAGTTAACAAATTGTTCCTCATTAAGGGGTTTTGTTAAAATGTTCACAAGTTGATCCTCGGTCCTAACAAATTCAAGGGTAATATCTGTCACGCCTCTTTTACCATTTAACTTATGACCCCTAACACGGGGTGCTCTGATACCACTAACTTGTCACGCCTCTTTTACCATCTAACTTGTGACGCCCCCAACACGAGGTGCTCTGATACCACTTACTTGTAAATATCTTTTACTTTTTACCATACCATTAACTTGTTCCTTCGTATCTTGTTAAACATTTAACTTGAAATATGATGCAACCTTTGTATTGCAAATATATTCAAAACTCCATAAATGGGAGTGTTCAACATATACAAATTTACACATTGTTTACAAAGAAAAAACATATACAAAAATATACGAAGGTCTTTAGTGGGCACTAGTAGTGTATTGTAGTTGTGGCGATGTGGATTGTCGGGACTTAGTTCAACTATCCTGTACCTACAATTAAACACGTGCTAAACATAACCTTAGTGGGAAATAATACATGTGGGCTGACCTCTAATAGGGTCATCACACTTTAGACAAATTTGCATATAACTTTAATATTCATTTACATAACCACATGCTTATTCATGTTTTGAACATATCATTTATAGATATAACTTCTACACCTATCATACTGTCGTCTTATCATGTTTCATTCCATATCATCTTTTATTTATATTTTTGCTTCTTGTACTTATCATTGTATACGTATCATCACATATCAATGTTATGCTTCTCATATCTTGTCATGTCATTTGCATATTCTTGTCATTTATCTTATGTTTCATGTCTGCAAATACCTTAAAAGTGGATATGGGAACTATAAGGACCCGAAGGTGCTATAATCATTGTATGAGACAATGAACTATAAGGACCCGAAGGTGTTGTTATCATTGTACGAGACAATGACCATCTATAAGAGCCCGAAGGCGTTGTTATCATTGTACGAGACAATGACCATCCTAAGAACTCTGCAGTATTTATTATCATTAATACGAAGACAATGACAATCATAAAGACCCCGGCTATAATATTAAGCGGGGGCCAAGCCCGATCCAATGCTACAATCTTTTCTCCATAATAGGCATGTCCATCTATCCCTCCACTAGGTTCTAAACAAACAATCTGTTTCTTTTATTTCACGAATCTTTTCATTCACTTATTAGGATCCTCATTAGTCCAATGGACGATTGTTAGAATTAACGAAAGAGATGAACCTAAACAGGACTAGCATGTACACCTAGGCGAAGCAATGCTACGCCTAGGCGGACCAAAAAATTCAAAAAACTTAGGCTCGGGTTCGCCTAGGCGGAGGTGCACTCCTACGCTGGGTGTAGGGATATGTCGAGTGAGATACGAGGAATTGCCATGTTGACCATTTCACGAAATTTCCTTCAAACCAAAACCAACATAACCCAAAACTCAAAATAAACCATAAAACTCATCTTATACCAACTAACAACACTTCTAACATCAATTCCATACCATTCCATACTAGTATTCCATACATAATCCAAACATATGTAGATTCCATACCTTGGCTTTTCTTGAACTTCTCTTCTTCCTTTTTATTTCTTCTTCTTCTTCTTCTTCTTCTCTTCTTTCTCCTTCCCTTCTCTTCACCGAATTTGCCCTATCCAAAAGCCAAAAAATGAGTTTCTCTTAAAGCCATGTTTGGCTTTATCCAAAATTTGGCTTACTTTTTTACTTTTTCTATTTTGTCCTTTCTTTTCCTTTTATCTGCAAATATAACTTATCATATTTCACTTTAACATATTCTCTTCTTATGTTTATGACCCTTGGGTCCTAAATTGGTAAATTACTAATTTACCCTTGGCCTTTATATTGATTATGGATTTTTGCTTATTTTATTCCTGAAAAATATACAATTACTTTTGTTATACCCAAAATATGTTATAATACTGTTTTATGGTATAATTTGGGGTGTTACAATATCCCATTTTTGTGTATGATCTCTAAGAAAATGATGTCTAATCTCTATGTGTTTGGTTCTAGAGTGTTGCACGGGATTCTTTGATATGCTAATAGTACTTGGTTGTCACATTTAATGGGAACATGAGAAAATGTCAAATCGAAGTCACTAAGTTTTTGTTCCATCCAAAGAACTAGTGCACATCCTAAACCAAAAACCATGTATTCGGCTTTCGCCGTTGACAATGCAACCAAATTTTGTTTTTTTCTATGCCAAGACACAAGTGAGTGACCTAAAAAGTTTCATGTTCCATTAGTACTTTTTCTATCAATTTTGGAACCATCAAAATCCGCATCTGAATAGCATATCAATTCAAAGTTATCACTCTTTGGATACCAAAGATCAATATCAGTAGTGCCTTTCAAGTACATAATATTTTATTTGCATTCAAATATGGATATTTGGACATGCTTGAAATCTAGCATAAGCATACACTATACATGATATCAGTTTACTAGCCGTTAAGTATAACAAAGAACCAATCATGTGCGCCCCTAACACAGGGGTCCGTTAACAATCAGTCAACTCGCGAAATACATATAGCCATTGGGTGTCTCAATGCCACGAATGAGTGTCTCTCTACCCCAGACTCGAACATCGGTAAAAATGGCCATATCGGGCCCATACATCCCATACTCACCAGAGTATAACCAACTATATTACAATAGTTTCAAGAGTTAACTACACTCCTATACAAACATGTATCAATCATAATGTTTCATACATGTTTTACAAAAATATATAATCAAAGCCACATGTCGACTTTCTTCTCAAAAGCGGCCTCTAGTGAGCGTCGTCTTCCTGAATACTCCCTATACCTGAAACGGGGATCCCACGACGAGGTGAGCAATGGCTAGTAGTTGAATTCTTCTACAAGGGCTACTCCCCACCTAAAATGCACATGCAATGGCACATCACAACATCCACATTCCATACAATTTACAATTCGTACAAGGAATAATTTATATCATGCATGAAATGTTTCCATGCCCATTACCACGAGTCACTCGCCCGACTCCTAGCACATGCACAATGCCAAGTGTGGCAATCGTCAATGTACCAGCACCCATATGCGAGCCTTTGTACTCACCCAGCTTTTAATGCAATTTTTTCAATGGGTAACCAATCCCGACTCCTATCACTCAACTCTAGGTCTAAGTGATAAACATGACCGTGTGTTTTCTTTTGGGCAACAAAACTTTTCGGCTCACATCGTGGGTCCCATACATAAATTTTGGCTCATGTCGCGGGTCTCTTACACCCATGTTCCAAGCTTTTCACTTGAGGATTAAGCATTTATACTTAATGACACATTAATTACTTTTCATTTTATGATTTGAACTATGAGTTTTTATTGGGCGTAGTCCCAAAGACAAAATCAACCCACATTCAACAACCATACCGTGCACCCACACCCGACTCTTCGCGATGTCACCGTGCACATGAATACAATGATGCCAATTCATATATTCAATTCCAATGACTCATACACAATTATATTTCGTATAATTCAAACAATCATGTTAACACATCAATTAGCATGCATTAACATATCATTTTCCATACACATTTCAAGCCATTCAATTCAAACAAATTCGCATGGACAATTTCGGTCAAACAAGCAAATCAGGACTGTTTTTAACAGTCCCAAACCAGTCCATGGGCTGTCCAATGACGGCCCCCTCATCAATGTGGTTCCCTTGTGGGAAGTCAGAATCAAATGGGCATTTCGGCGTCCATGACACCGAAGTATTTTATGACTTTTAGAAAAAGAATATCCAAGTAGAAGAAGACCCCTACCTCCCGGAGTTTGTCGAAACTCCTGGTTTCTGGTCTCTACTTGTAGCTCTTGTCGTGAGGAAGCTCTTTTCCTCTTGCTCCTTCGGAAACCGTCGGTCTGATTGCCGGGAAATCTAGAGATAAGTGAGAGCTTCTCTCTCTAAAACTCTATTCTTCTTCCTTTTCTCCTCTCTCGATTCCGTTCTCCCCCTCTCTCCTTTTCTCTTCTCCCCACCAATTTGGTCAAATGGGGTCAAGAGAACTTGTCCTCTCATGCCACATGTCCAATCCTTATTGGCCCTTAGGATTACCCTTATCCACTTTATCCTTAATAGTGGATTTCTTTCCATTAATGGGTTGCCACATGTCCACGTGGGTCCCACTTGAGCTCTCATTGTTTTACTTGCTCACAGCTTGACACGTGGCTCAATGTGAGCCACTCAACACCTGCCACATGTCACGCGTCACTCTCGGTGCCTCGAAGGCAAAAATTATTTGTCTCGGGTTGTGAGTCGACGTGATAGCTCAGATTTTACAAGATGATTCAGGTAAGGGTAATTTGTTCATTCGAGATCTAGAAAAATTCGGTTTTGACCCGAAATTACAGATTCTACCTCTTTTCGGAAAATTAAAATTTCTGAGGTTTACAAAATCATGCCTCTATATTTAGTTAGGTCAACAAGCTTACCTTTATCATTCATGTCAAGCTTGATGGATGAGCCCATAAGTGTGCTTTTAGTCTTCACTTCTTCCAAATTGTATTTCTTGAAGAAGTTTCTTACGTACTTAGCTTGATTTATGAATGTGCCCTCCTTAAGTTGTTTGATTTGAAGACCATGAAAGAAGTTGAGCTCTCTTATCATACTCATCTCAAATTCACTATGCATAGACTTGGCAAACTCTTCACAAAGTGAACCATTAGTAACACCAAAGATAATATAATCAACATGGATTTGAACAATAAGCATGTCATTTTTCTTTGGCTTAATGAAGAGAGTTGTATCAATTTTGCCCATTTTGAAACCACTAGATATAAGAAATTTTCTTAGTCTTTCATACCAAGCTCTAGGTGCTTGTTTCAAGCCATGAAGTGTCTTTTTGAGTTTGAAACATGGTTAGGGAAATTAAAGCTTTCAAACCCAGGTAGTTGTTCAACAAATACTTCCTCAATTATGAGACCATTTAAAAAAACACTTTTCACATCCATTTGATATAAAATAAAGTTTTTGTAACAAGCAAAAGCAAACAACATTTTTATGGCTTCTAATCTAGCTATGGGAGCAAAAGTCTTTTCATAGTCAATTCCTTCTTATTGATTATATCCTTGGGCCACTAATATCGATTTATTTCTAATAATTATGTCATTTTCATCCATTTTGTTCTTATATACCCACTTAGTGCCAATAACACTTTGATTGTTAGGTCTAGGTACTAATTCCCAAACTTCATTTCTTTCAAATTGATTTAGTTCTTCTTACATGGCTATTACCCAATTTTCATATACTATAGCATCATTTTATTTCTTGGGTTCAATTTGAGAGATAAAAGCAAGACTGTTGCAAATATTTCTAAGGGAGGATCTAGTTGTTGCCCCAATGAATGAATTACCTATAATTTGATCTTGTGGATGTTTGATAGAATTTAATTCTTTGTGTGTGTTGGCTAAAATTCTCTTGTTCCCAAAGTTAAGGAGGTGGAGGAGGGGCCAAAGGTGATTCATCTTCCTTCTTTTAATCAATCTCCTCTTCTTGTTGATGAACTCCATCTTCAATTTGCAATCTTCCCATGGAGAAGTCCAAACCTACATCATCATCAATACTTTCTCCTATTTCTAGAGAGTCGTTAGATTCATCAAAGACTACATGGACGGATTCTTCTACTACCATGGTCTTCTTGTTGAAAACTCTATAAGCTTTACTATATAAAGAGTATCCAAGAAAAATTCCAACACTAGATTTTGCATCAAATTTTCCAAGGTTGTTTTTAGTGTTTAAGATAAAGCATTTACTTCCAAACACTTTGAAATAGCTAATGTTAGTTATTTTTCCAAAGTTCATATGGAGTTTTGTCCAAATATGGCCTTATCAAAACTCTATTCAATATATAACATGAAGTATTGATCGCTTCGGCTAAAAAATAAGTTGGTAAATTGTTTTCATGAAACATGGTTCTTGCAATTTCTTGCAAGGTTATATTTTTCCTTTCAACAACCCCATTTTGTTGGAGAGTTCTAGGAGCTGGAAAATTATGTTCAATTCCATGCTCATCACAAAAGCTTTCAAAATCAACATTTTCAAATTCACTTCCGTGATCACTTCTTATACAATAGATGGTAAAACCTTTCTCATTTTGAATTTTTCGACAAAGCTTTGAAAACTCATGGAAGACATCATTTTTTTGAGCTAAGAACAAGGCCCATGTATATCTAGAGAAGTCATCCACAATCATAAATGCATATGATTTACTTTCAAGACTAGTAGTCCTTAAGGGTCCAAACAAATCCATGTGAAGAAGCTCTAGAGATCTTGATGTAGAAATTAAAATTTTATTTTTAAAAGATGTTTTTATTTGCTTTCCCATTTGGCATGCTTCACAAATTTTATCTTTTTTAAAAGAGATGTTGGGAAGGCCTCTAACGAGTTCATTTTTGTTGAGTTGTGTAATGAAATTCAGGTTCACATGTCCCAATCTCCTATGGCACAACCAACTCTCATCATGCATGCAAGAAAAACATCTATCATGGCCTTCATATTTTGATATATCAATTGTATAAACATGCTAATTTCTATGGCCCATGAAGATGATTTTATCGTTTTGAGAGTCCTTGATGATGCAATGAGAGGATTCAAAAATCACTTTAAAACCTTTGTCACAAAGTTGACTAATGCTCAAAAGATTATGTTTCAAACCATCAATAAGCAAAACATTTTCAATAAGAGATGAAGAGTTGTTATTTATAGAACCATGTCTAATGATTATACCTTTTCCATTATCTCCAAAAGTCACGTACCCTCATTTTCTTCTTGTGAGGAAGGCAGACTTTGACTCATCTCCAGTCATGTGCCTTGAGCAACCTCTATCTAAGAACCATTTTTCCTTCCTTGATCCCTACAAGAGAAAATCAAGAAGCTTTAGGTACTCAAATCTTTTTGGGTCCTTGGTGGTTAGTCATCTTTAATTTTTCAACCCAAGTCTTTTTTGACTTAAAGGTTGATGCCTTTGGGATCCATTTCTAAGAGGACAAGTACTACATATGTGTCCTCCTATACCACAAAAATTGCAACTGGTTGAGGGACTTTCACTTGTGGATTCTTTGACAAAATATTTTATAAAATATTTTTCATTCTTTGAACATTTATATCCTACCCCACTTTTATTAAAAACACATTTTTGGCTAGCTAAGTTCATGTCAAAAGCCTTTTGTCTACATGAGAATTTTGAAAGGGAGGAGACTAACCATTTATTCTTTTTAAGTAGCTCCTCAATTTCTTTCTCAAGAAAATTTTTTGAAGCTTCAATTTTTGAAAAATTTTCTTTTATTTCATCAAGTTCTTTTTGAAGCTCAAAACATTTTTCTTAAATAAGGTGTTATTTTCATCAAGCTTGTAGATGTCTTTAAGCAAATCATCCTATTCAAACATAAATTCCTCATCTTCACCAAGGTTAGAATTTTCCTCATCTTTGTCTTCAAAAGCCATAAAGCTCATGTTGATAACTTCATTCTCATTTTCATTGTCAGATGAGTATTCACTTTGACTCCATGTTGCCATCATAGCTCTTCTCTTTTCTCTCTTGGTTTTATAGGGGACAATCATATTTTGTGTCACGGTTTTTGCACTTGCCTTAAATCCTTATTTTGTTCATTTTCTATTTTCTTTGACTTCTTTTGAAGGACCTTCCTTCTTTTAGTTACTTCTTTTATTGTAGGTCTTTCCACCATATTTATTCTTCATCATTAGTTTTTGCACTCTCTTTGTGATGAGGGCAATATCATCTTCCATGTTGTTGATTTTTGTTTCATCAACAACTTTCTCTTCTTGAGCTTTTAGTGCAATGCTTTTCTTTTTGCCTTCTTTCTCTTGCATTTCTTTTTCTTATCTTGCAATCTTCATTTCATAGGTCATTAAGGACCCTATAAGTTCTTCAAGATGTACCTCCTTCAAATTCTTTGCTTCCTCAATAGCTTTGTTTTAGAGTTCCATTTAGGAGGTAGGCATCTTAGAATTTTAGATACCTTGTCTTGTTCACTCACCCTTTTTCTCAAGCCTTCAAGACCATTTATAATATATGTACACTAATACAAAAAGCATCTCAGCAATAGATTCATTAGGTTTCATTTTGAACATTTCATAATCATTTTAAAAAATTATAACTTTAGAATCTTTAACTTGGTTAGTTCCTTCATAGGTAACTTCTAGTATTCTCCAAACTTCATTAGCCGTTTTGCATTGATTAATTCTATAATATTCATTTCTATCCATAGCACCTACAAGAATATAAATAGCTCTAGAATTCAATTGAAAATTTCTATTTTATTCTTCACTATATTCATCAAGAGTTTTCAAGATTTTACATCCATCAACATCTTTTCTAGGGAAAGTATAACCATATAAGATTGTTTTCCATACTTCAAAATCAGAGATTCTAATTACCAAGTCATCTTGTGTTTCCAGAATTGATAATTGGACCTGGAAAAGAATGGTGGTTTATTCATAGGAAAAATTTCGACTTGAAAAAGACTTGTGCTAGTTTTGGTGTTAGTGCTAGTCATTTTCCTCTTAGACGATTAAGCCTTGAAAAACAAGAGGTCTTGCTCTGATACCAATTGAGAATTTTACTACATGAAGCAACCTAACCCAGAGGAAGGGGGGGGTGTGGTGGTTTTCTTAAAACTTTTCAATCAATAACAATAAATAAAAAAAAAAAAGGGATAGAGAAAACAAAACCCGAATTTGTAGTGGTTCGGCACACCCTTGCCTACGTCCACTTCTCCTCAACCTTCAATCGGTGAGGGTTCCACTGGTAAGCCCAAGCTCCAGCCCGAGGCTTCTTTCTTTATCTTTGGATTATAAGAACAAATGGGCTTTTACAAATCCTTTAAGTTATACACACTTGAAGCTTTCTCCCACTTAAGTACAAGAGACACTCTCAAGCTCTCATTATAAATCCAAGAGTACAACTCAAGCTTGATGAATACAAAAGTGCACTCTAGAGTATGCAAGTTAGATGAATGTACCAAGAATCTCAATTAGAGAATTGATTGACAAGAAGAAATATGATTGAGAGAATAAATGCAAGTGTCTAACCTTTTAAGTGATCCTTCACACTCTATTTATAGAGTGGGAACTCGGTAGCATCTAAGCTGCCAATCGGTCGACTGTTTTCTGTATACTAGTCATTTATAGCAGTAAAATCCCGATAGTTGGAGGAATTTGTCGATCGGTTCGACAAACCGGTTAACCATTTAAACTAACCGGTCGACGTTTATACCAACCGTTAGACTGTTTCCTTTTCTGGAATTTGCATGAGCTACTACATCCAACCGGTCGAGTCTCACACCTCATCTGGTTCCAAATCGGTTGACTGTTTCATCAACCAGTTCCAGATGGAGGCTACTGAATCCAATTGGTCGAGTTTCACCACTCTTTCGGTTTCAACTGGTTGACCGTTTCACCGATCGACACTAACCGGTTTGCCTTTTTAAATATTCAATTTGATGTGTTTTTTGTTTCAAACAATTCTAAACCTTAGATAAAAATTGAAGTTCATTTTAGGATTATAAAGTCTAAGGTTTTATACTTAAACTCAAGTTTTCAAAAGATATGCAATTTTGGTTTTGAAAACCGAGTTTGTGAGTGATGCATGTAAATGATGATAAACCCTAATGTGCACCATGGCAATCACTTTACATAGATTCCTAAGTTTACAAGGTCTTCATGGTATGCTTGAACTTGGAATCCCGGTTTTCTTCTTGAGCTTGATTCTTGATTCAAATCTTGGATAAATGATGTGCTCTTTAAGTTCATTATCACCTGCAATCTGTCACTTATCTCAAGTAAACCATTAGTAACTTAATACCTTGATTTGTTATCATCAAAACCTCAATTTGAGGTACCCTTGGCCCAACATATATTATGGTAGTAGTTTGTCTGGTATGGTAGTAAATACGATTTGGACCAATTTGAAGCTTTCATAACCCTAAATGTTATCTAACTTCATCTTTATACAGTCATGTGATAAAATTTCCCTCATTTTCGAAGAACAAACACAATGAAAAATGCAACTTATGAATTACATATTCATCATTGGCATTGTGGAACAACAAAAACAAACATCATAACCAAAAAAAATAAAATAGAGAGTAAATACGAACCATTACCAACAAAGAAGAAATACAAGATAGGAGGATATCATAAAATGAGGAAAAACAAACGAAGGAGAACAAAAAAATTGTACCTTACGGGGAAGAAAAAGCCAGAATGGAGGGGAAAAAGAGGTTCCAGAGATTTCTTCGTTAGTACCCTTCGACGACGAGAGGTGGGATGACGATCGAAGGACTGGCTATAGGTCTTTTCTCCTCTCTATCAGTCCATCCATTAGAATTGGGTTTCTAGAAGGAAGGCTTGAGAGATTTCCCTTTTCATTTTGCTTACTTGGATGACGTGGAAAGAGAAGGGTAAGGTTTAATTTTGTGAGGTTTGACTTTTGAGCAAGAACAATTATTTTTTCATATGGTGTATTGAGCCCTCTAAAGTCATTCTCCATCAATTTGTGTACAATATCTTTCTATAAAATTCTACAAACCTACTTTTATCTAAACAAAATAATGATGAGAAAATAAATGTTATAGAGCAAAAAATTAAATAGGCATAAGAAATAAAGTACGCATAAATTTGTTGACACGGTTGAGTCAAGCCTACACCCATGTAGCTTTGCCAAAATACAAAGGATTATGCTATATTGCATCAGGTTACAATTGTACTTCTATGAACAATATTTTCTCTTATTCCCCTAATATCAACATCTAGACACTAACACTTTTTGCATGTCCGCTCCTTTTCTATCCCTCTCTTTCTATGTAATTTTCAAGAAGTTAAGAGATTAGGCGGACATTAGGAAGGAAGGGGTCCAGAGTTGGAGTCCCAAAAGGGATAAATTTGTGAAAAACATATTACCATGAGTAACACAAAGTGAATAGATGTCAATAAAAAAAATCCCAAAAATAAAAACTAAAAAATCCCAAAGATACAATGATAATGTTAAGTGACAATTTGAGAAAAAAAAATGGCATACATAATTGAAATTAGAATGATAATCATATCATGTAACCACCTCTTAGTATTATTCAACATGAATTTTAAGACGGTCAAGCAAATAGAGTTTTGCCAAATTCGGTAGTAGTTTAATAATATTTGAAATTAATTTCAACTTGAATTCCATGGTAATTAAAATTTGAAAATGAATAAATCCTAACTGAAAAAAGGGGCGAGAAGGCCTAACCAAAGTCATATGATAGGTTTAGGGTTTATGAGGCCTAAGGGCCAACAAACTCTTTGTTAGAAGCTGACAGTAGATTAGGTTTGATGTCGCCATGTTTAGCTTCAATTTTGAAGGGTTTGGCTATAAAATTTAAGGCCTAAATAAAATCGGACCAAATTGGCCCGACCCGTTTTGGCCTGTGACCTATGTGGGTTTGGCCTGGGTTAGCCCGATTGACTTGAATTTCTTATTTAATTTTTTTAAGTAACTAGTTTAGTAATTGTGACGCCCCATTCTCGAGGGTCCGTTGACTACCGTCGGCCGTGACTTCGTGAATGTCGGAGCAGCCCGACACGACTCATGAAAATCGGGGCGAGTCTCCTTTATGCGGGGGCTCTACCCGGGAACAAACATATCTGACAGTGTATATTACATAACATGAGTAAAAACGGCCACTTAGGCCCATACACAGTACTCATCAATATATACCAACTATATACAATAGTTCCACGAGTTAAAATTTTACTCTTATACAACATATATTAAAATTCTAGAATTCTAATACATGTACTACATCATCCAACAACAAAGCCACAACCCGGCTTTCTTCAGTATCGGCCTCTAGGATGAGCCGTCTCCTCGAACGCTCCCTGTACCTGAAAATAATATCCCTCGACAGGGTGAGCTATCGCCTAGTAGTGGAATCACCCTAAATGGGTTACTCTCCACCTAAGTGCATATGCAATGCTCCAATTTAAACACACATTCAAGAAAATTCGTGATCATACTTGAATGTCTAAATGATCAACCCATGTCCCGAGTCCTCACCGACTCCCTCACACTTTCCTAAGCCATGTATAAGAAACGTTATTTTAAAAACAAAGGTATTTGTTTTTAATTGTGGACAACCTTCCGATCTAAGTTGTGGACCGACTCCGATAGTCTATTTAGTGGACAACACTCCGATGTATATCAATTGGGCCGACTCCAACAATTGATATTTTATATAGACTACCCTCCGATATTGTAATGGACACTCTTCGATAATTATTATTATTAGTGGCCAAATCAAATACTTACTCTAGAAACCAACTCATGCACTCACTCCTATTGTTCTAGGGTGCCCCAGTGCATATGGAATGCATGATGTCAATTTCAATACAATTCATATAACACATGCAAATATATATAACATGATATGCATTTAGATAATTTAATCACACAAACATGTTATGCAATTTTACAATCCATTACACCAAAAATTAGCTCACGTGGGCTAATTAACAAACACGAGCAATTCATCTTGAATCACTCAACCAAACGCATTTTCACACAAAATTAATTCGTGTCACTATTCACGTGAATAGTAAAACCCTCGGGTTACTGTTCACGGACTATCATTCAATCATCGGTTCACTTTGGGAACCCGAATTCCATGGCCATTTCCGGCCTTATACACATCACAATATATGATTTAATGCATAAATCACAACCCAACAACCCACACCCGTCCACACACAGTCCGTGGACTGTCCAAATGGCTCAAAAAATTCTAACAATTCGGTCCCAAGTTTTGGGACCGATCAGCTACCGTTCAGGCCTCGACAAGCAGAAACATCATAAAACACTTAAACAAAGTGTAAAACTCAAGTAGGATAAAACCCTTACCTCACGGAGTTTTGTCAAAACTCCTTAAAACCGGAACCCAAGCGTAGGCCTCGTCGTGTAGAACAGCTTTCCTTCTTACTCCGAAGAATTTCGACGGTCGGATTGCCCGATAATTTAGAGAGAAGTCTCTCTCTCTCACTCTAAAACCAAATCTGAAATGCCTTTGCCTCTCACACGTTTTTTTGGCTTTTCAAAAGGTAGGAGACAACACTATTACAGTTTTTGTCTTATTATCATTTAAAACAAATTCCTATAATGCATATATGTCCCAAGCTTGGATTTTCGACATTGGCACTATCTGTTAGATCCATTTCCATCATCTCTGCTCATTACAGCATGTGTAACATGTGTACATGTTATAGGTGACTTTTGTCACCTCACGTTCAGATTTTCTGACTGCGATGCTCGATGCCTCGGCGTGTAAATTCCAACTATCTCGAATTGACGAATTCGACGTGGTAGTTTGTGAGATAATTCCATGGGTGAAATCCGTTTTTCATCGAGATCTAGAGAATAAATTCCAGTTTTTGACGAAATTGATTTACCATTTTGAGAAAATTGGATTTTCTCGGGTCTTAATCTCCCTCATAAAAATTTAGTCCCAAAATTTTGGAACTGATCATAATCACTCACGTGCATATACAAGCGTGCACTCTACCATGCATATGGCTTCGTCATTTAATTATTAAACGACTAAACTACGTACCTTCATCCCTAAACAAGAAGGGATCGGTGGCCCGCATCGTGTCCTCGAGCTCCCACGTGGACTCCTCCACTCCATAGTGCTACCATAGCACCCTCACTAGCCTCACGGTCTTGTGTCGCAAAACCTGATCACGGCTATCCAAAATGCACACTAGTCCCTCCTCGAAGGTCCAATCTATATCGACCTCAATCTGTCCCCAATCCACCACATGAGCTGGATCTGGAGTATACTTCCAGAGCATGGAGACGTGAAATACCTCGTGGACACGACATCTTTGGCGGTAATGCTGACGATGCAGCTCACGGTGCCTACCCTCTAGATCTCCAAAAGGCTTGATGAACCTCGGCGATACTTCCCTCGCTTCCCGAGACGACCACTCTCTCTTAGGCATCACCTTCAAGAAGGCGTGATCCGCAACCTCGAACTCTAAGGATCGGCGTCGCACATCAACATGGCTCTTCCTAGCGACACGGTAGGTGAGAAAGGCGATGTCGTATCAAGCTCACCTTCTCGTAGGTGTCTCTAATTAGATCAGGACTAGTGATGGAGCTCTCTCCCACCTCGGTCCAACATAATGGTGACTTGCATGGCCTCCCATACAATGCCTCATATGGTGCCATCTGTATACTCGCTGATAAGCTGTGTTGTAAGCTGAATTCAGCTAAGGCAGTGCTCTTCAGCTACCCTTATGATTCGGGACACATGCTCGCGGCATGTCCTCCCAACACACATATAGTCATCTCGGTGACCATGTACGAGGGTGGAAAGTTGTACTCATGGTCAGCCGTGTGCCCATAGCCTTTTGGAAACTCTTCCAAAAGTGCACCGTAAACCTCGGGTCCCTATCCGACACTATGGATACTGGTACTCCATGAAGCCGGACTATCTCTCGAATATACAACCGGCAGAATCTCTCCAATGAAGGTCATCCACACGGCTAGAAAATGCTGACTTCGTGAGCCGGTCCACTATCACCCATATCGCATCATGTCTCTACGGTGTCCGTGGCAAGTGGGTCAAAAAATCCATCGTGACGTGCTCCCACTTCCATTCGGCCACCTCGATGGTGAGTAGCCTGCTGGCCGTTCTTTCGGCCTTAACCTCTTAACACGTGAGGCGTCGTCGCGTGAGTCATACGTGTCTCTTCATCGCTCGATGTCGCGGCGGCGAAGATCTAGTACATCTTCAGGCCCACCCAGATGCACGTCAAATCTCGAGGAAGCGGTGAAACTCCACGAAGAATCTCCTCTCGAATCGGTCGAATGGGGAACCCTTGCCGAGTCCTCTATATCGAAGACTACCATATGTGTGGATGGTCCGACCCTCATCACATACTGTATGCCGGTCACGATGGACACTATCTCTGTCCTACTTAGGACTCAATCCTCTGCTCAACGAGGCCGGGTGTAGCCAGTAAGCTCCCCGACGTACCACTGTGCACCTTTCGTTTGTCACGTAATCAGTCCCCTGGAGTCGAGCATCGCCACTTAGGAAGCTATACCTTAATACTCCCGTGACTTAGGTAGGCGCATTAGCCACCACATTTGTCTTACCGGGATGGTAATGCAAAGTGAAGTCATAATCCTCTAGGAACTCCATCCGGCTAGCATTGAAAATACTTAGGACTTTGTGGTGCAGGTACACCTCGAACTCCTCGCCATATAAGTAGTGGCGCCAAATCTTCAAGGCGAGACTACGGCCGCCAACTCCATGTCGTGTGTGGGGTAGTGCAGCATGATTCTTCAGGCGGCGGGAACCACAAACATACTACCCTCCGGATTTGCATCAAAACACATCCCGGTCAGGCCCTCGAGGCATCACATTACTTTGTGGCCTGTCCCTTTGTCAAGGGACTATCAAGATAGGAGCTGAAGTAAGTCTCATCTTCAACTCCTGGAATGCCTCCTCGCATCAGTCATCCCAATCAAACTTGACCTCCTTTCGGGTCAACCTTGTCATAAGTGCTGTTATCCTGGAGAAATCCTTAATGAATCTCCTATAATACCTAGCCCGATCCTAGAGAGCTACATATCTCCCAAGAGTGACTTGGTCTCTCCCGACTCATCACGGCCTCCAGCCTTCTCTCGTCGTGACACTCCCGATGCGACACCACGTGTCCCAAAATCTCACCTCGATGAAGCCAAAACTGCCTTACTAAACGGCATGCAGCATTGGTCTCTCGATAAGCGTAACCTGCGGTCCTCAGTGATACTCATGCTCCCACTCGGCGGGTAGATCAAAATGTCATGCAGAGGCTACGACAGGCCCGATCTGATAGGGTTGGAACACCCTATGCATGAGATCCATGAATCTTTGTTGGCGCGTCGTCGATCGAAGAGCATCCTTGCAAGTAAACTCAAAGGTGCCCGTAAGCGCATCTAGCGCTGTCTTAGGGATATCTGTTTCCACCCCAACCTCGGTGATGGTAACCCGGTCACGAAGGTCTATCTTGAAGTAGACTCAGCGCTCCTCTGTGTCGAAACGAGTCATCGATCCTCGGCAATGGAGTGCAGATTCTTGGTGTAACCCTATTCTTGTCTATAATCAATGCAGCGGTCGAAGAGAATTAACATCCGCCTTACTTGCAAATAGAACCGAACTGTGGTGAAGTGCTTTCAGTCTAATGAACCCCTTATCCGGTGGCTCCACCTTAGCTGGACTACGAGGTTCCTGAGCTCAATTGGTGCCATCCTATGTGGAGTCATAGAGATGGGTGAAGTACCAAGGTGTAACTCGATACCGAAGTCTACAACCCTCTGTGGAGGCAATCCCGGTAGCTCATCCGGAAAAACATCCACATACTCGCACACTACTCGAGGTAGATCCCCTAAGTTCGGTCTCACCTCGTCCTCTAAGGTAAGGCTCGCTAGCCAACCCGCTACTTGTCCCTGACACCTGGACTCGTATATTGTTTGGGGAAAAATGTCATGCTTGTCCCCTTGAAATACCACCTTGGTAGATCACATTGTGTGGCGGTAACCTCTACGCTCCGCGATCAGCCGCGACCACGTAAGGCTGTCGGTGATCCATGCGGGATGACATCGAGACTCACGACATGTTCATGATCCTCCATGTCCAGCGTAATTAAAGTCGAGATCTCAGCTCGCAGCCTCGACATATCATCCACCCCATTCTATAGCCACTAATCCACTAGGGGAGAACTCACATAAAGGCTCCTCTAAGGTCTCAACCTTTAAATGACTCTATCCTGGCCCGATGCGACAATGAATGAATGTGAAGCACCAGAATCAAATAACACTCTTGCCCATAGGCGAGATAGCAAAAATGTGCCACTGTATAAGCGGGTGATCTGTGTGACTCGGCCTGCGGTGTGCGTAGACACGCCCCAGACCTAATGTCCTGCTGTGGGCCTCGTCCTCTACCTCGGCCTGCTTGGCCTCGGGCTTTTGTGAAACGGGAGGTGCCGGGTGTAGCTCTGGCTGAGCGGCTCCTCTTGCACCTGTATTGGAACGTGGAGGTCTCTTGTATCCTCTCTGTCCTACCATTTAGGTTCTTGTTTGTCCGAGCCTTAGGATCCTGTCTCCCAGGGGGCAATCCTCCTCATGTGTCAGTGCATTGACAATGGTAGCACACTATCTTCCACAGCTGACGAACAACTCTCATCATCCCACTGGCGGATGACGCGACCTCTGGAACCCTCTCGTGAACTAGAAGCTCTCTGCCTCTTTCCTGAACTAGAAGAAGACTAACTCTCCTTCCCTGCACTCACCAACAGCATCCACGAGTTCTTCGAGCATCTCATCTCTTTCTTTATGGTCGGGGTTGTCCCTGACCATGGAGTCCGTATCTATGGCGAAATCCCACGATCACGGCCGAATGGACAACTTCTTGATTCTCAAATCTCTAACCTTGGCTATATCTGGCCACATAATCATCGACAAATCGGGCTAGCTACGTGAACTAGCCACGTAATCCATCACCAGTCATCGTCCTGGCCGGCCTCTGAACTCCTTAGCCTTCGCATGCCTCGCAGTATCTGGAAAGTACTTCCCCATGAACAGCTCCTGAAACTCTACCCATGTCATAGCCTTTAGGTCTCTAGAGGTCCTTACCCATTTCCACCATACTTGGGCCTCGCCCTGCATTTGGGCAACGGTGGCACGATCTGATCGCGTCGGAGAATTAATCTCGTGGCACTCTAACACCTTCTCAATCTGCATAAACCAATGGTCTGCCACCATCGGATTTCCTCCCCCTATGAATGTCGGAGGATGATGGGCCCTAAACCTCTGGAGGTTACTAGGACCTCCATGACTATCTGCTATACCAGCCTGTACGATAGCAGCCGCCTTGATACCTACGACCTCCAGCCAGGCTGCGATCAAATGCGGGTGGTTCGGTCGAATGTCGTGGTACGACCGAGTACCAGAGTGGACGCCCTCTACGTCATACGTCACTTACTAGCCATCTACACATGTCAAATGGCAAGTTAAATACAATGCAGTATCTCTAAGGCATAAACACAGCCCCAAGACACTAATCACGCCTCAAAATACAAGCTCATATATTTATGTCCTCATTGCTGCTACCAAGTCAACTAATTCAACTTATCAAATCATTTTTATCAACAAAGTTTATTTAAAATTTTATTTTTCCAAAATTTTGTTTGTTTATTTTATTTTATTTTATTTATCAATTAAATAAAATAAATAAAAATTCAAAAATTTGTGACGAACAGCACCGCGAACGCTGCTCAAACAAAGAATCGTAAATGCGATTTGAGTCCAAAAAACTCCGGTCAAACCGAGTCGCAGGCATGGTCACCGGCCTGGTACCGCGCGCCCCACGGCCGCACCGCGCCCAACGCCGCATGCGCTACCGCGGTCGCGGGCTGGTCACCGCAGGTCGCACCGTCTGGCCGCTAAGTCGCAGCCCAGCGCATCAGACGCCAAGGCCAAGACGCACGCCGACCGCGCCGCGGCCGCAGCCTAACATCGCCGCCCGTCTCGTGGGCCGTGCTGCGCTTCTCCACGAGCGCCGAGGCCGCGTCGCGCTCAGCCTCGCCCACCGTCACAATACGGTCAATTGTAACAGGACACGTACCCCTGCCCCAACTCGCACTTCCCTTCCACCGTGTCGCGATACAATGACCAGACGTGACCCAAGAGCCAGGATCACTGGGCGTAGCCCATTTCGTGATTCCTTCAGATCCCATTTTTTTTCATATATATATATATATATATATATATATAGGTATATATATATATATATATATATATATATATATATATATATATATATTTCTCAATTTACTATCGAAAATACCCAAAAAATATGTATACATTTTTTTTTTCATTCTCCAGTATACCAAAATAAATTAATAAAAATTTATTTTTCTTCATTTTTTTTTTACCCACTATAAACCAAAACTTTTTCTCCACCTCAATTTTTTTTTTTTCATTTTCCAATAAACCAAATAAATTGCTTAAATTTTATTTTATTTATTTTCTTGTTCCAGTTTTACACACTATAAAACTCCTACAAATTTTCTAACACTTATGTGCTACCTACTAAGCACACAAACCAATCACCGTACATGATCACACATCTTTCATGTTATGCATATTTTTCACACAACACATCATCAAATCACACAATCACACACCAAACACATCACCTAAAACACATGCATGCGGTGTCCTAGTTTTGTTCCGTGCCTTCCTAGGTAATCTCATACCTAAACCTACATCAAACCACACCAAGTGGTGATGGATACCCAAACCCGAGCTCCCTAGGAAAATTTTATACCTAAGCTCGATACCAAGTCGACGCCCCATTCCCGGGGTTCGCTGACTAAATTGGCCAACCCGCGTAAAACCGTGAATGTCGTGGCAACCCGACACGACTCACGAAAAACTGGGCAGTCTCCTTTGTACTGGGATGCCACCTAAGAACAAACATGTCCTAAACAATCCAATATAATACATAACATGAGTAAAACGGCCACTCTAGGGCCCATACACTCAGACTTCATCAATATATACCAACTATATACAATAGTTCCACGAGTTAAAATTTTACTCTTATACAACATATATTAAAATTCTAGAATTCTAATACATGTACTACATCATCCAACAACAAAGCCACAACCCGGCTTTCTTCAATATCGGCTTCTAGGATGAGTCGTCTCCTCGAAGGCTCCCAGTACTTGAAAATAATATCCTTCGACAAGGTGAGCTATCGCCCAGTAGTGGAATCACCTTAAATGGGTTACTCTCCACCTAAGTGTGTATGCAATGCTCCAATTTAAACACACATTCAAACAAATTCGTGATCCTACTTGAATGTCTAAATGATCAACCCATGTCTCGAGTCCTCACCGACTCCCTCACACTTGCCTATGCCATGTATGAGAAACGTTATTTTCAAAACAAAGGTATTTGGTTTTAATTGTGGACAACCCTCCGACGGCAGAAGGGACTGACCCGATAGTCTATTTAGTGACAACCCTCCGATGTACACATCACTAACTCGGGCCGACCGACGATTGATATTTTATATGGACTACCCTCCGATATTGTAATAGACACTCTCCGATAATTATTATTATTAGTCAACCCTCCGAAATACTTCTCTCTAGAAACCAACTCATGCACTCACTCCTATTGTTCAAGGGTGCCCCAATGCATATAGAATGCATGATGCCAATTCCAATACAATTCATATAACACATGTAAATATATATAACATGATATATGATTGCACAACAATCACACAAACATGTTATGCAATTTCACAATCCATTACACAAAAAATTAGCTCACGTGGGCTAATTAACAAACACGAGCAATTCATCTTGAATCACTCAACCAAACGCATTTTCACACAAAATTAATTCGTGTCACTATTCACGTAAACAGTAAAACCCTCGGATTACTGTTCACGACCTATCATTCAATCATCGATTCACTTTGGGAACCCGAATTTCATGGTCATTTCCGGCCTCATACAAATCACAATACATGATTTAATGCATAAATCACAACCCAACAGCCCACACCGTCCACACAGCCGGGCCCAAGACTATCCAAACGCTCAAAATTTAACAATTCAGCCCCAAGTTTTGGACCGATCAAACTAATCGCTCAAGGCTTCAACCCAACCGAACATCATAAAAACACTTAAACAAAGTGTAAAACTCAAGTAGGATAAAACTCCCACTCACGGTTTGTCGAAATTCCTAACCGGAACCCACGTGTAGGCCTCGTCGCGTAGAACAGCTTTCCTTCTTGCTCCGAAGAATTTCGACGGTCGGATTGCCCTATAATTTAGAGAGAAGTCTCTCTCTCTCATTCTAAAACCAAATCTGAAATGTCCACTGCCTCTCACACGTTTTTTTGGCTTTTCAAAATGTAGGAGACGACACTATTACAGTTTTTGCCTTATTATCATTTAAAACAAATTCTATAATGCCATATATGTCCCCAAGCTTGGATTTTTGACATTTGGCACTATCTCGACCGTCCATTTCCATCATCTCTCTACTCATGCAACATGTGTAACATGTGTACATGTTATAGGTGACTTTTGTCACCTTACATTTCGTTTTACGGCACCCGATACTCGATGACTTGAAAAACGTATAAATTCGACGTCTCTCGACCCGACGAATTGACGTGGTAGCCAGATTTCGCGAGATGATTCCAAATCTGAAACTGCTTTGTCATCCGAGATCTAGAGAATAAATTTCGGATTTTTAACCGAAATTACGATTTTACCATTTTTGATAAAATTGGATTTTCTCGGGTCTTACAATAATTGAGAATTTCAAGGATTCATCTATAAAATTTGATATTTTGGCTATATTTTTGGTAGCATAGGGGTTTTAAAAATAATAATAATTATAATATATTAAACTTTATTGTTTTAACTATTTTATTTTCAATTTCTAAATGTATTTTTTTAATATAACTTATATGATAATTTAATATTTAAAATCTTATATGGAAATTTACTTTAATGTATTTGAATTAAATAAATTACAATTTTAATATTGAATATATTTTATTAATCTCATTAAATCTATTTTAAATATTTATAATTCATTTTTTTATTTATCTCTTTAAATTTATTCAAACATATATGTTTTTTTTTTATAAAAATAAAGTTGTACTAGTTTATAAATTAAATTAAATTTAATAAAATAAGTTTATTACTTAAACTAGTGTTAATAACAAAATAGTGTTATTTTTAAAATATTTAACCAAATTTATACATTAATTTCTTTCCTAATATAATTATATCTTTTAGTAAGATGAATTTTCAAATAAATAGGATATTTAATTATTATACGGTTTAGATAGTTTTGGAAAAAAATATTTTTTTATTCCAAACATAAATGAAATTTATGTCGTTAACATTCTAAATTAATTAATAGATGATGATAACTCAACCACCATCAAGGATGTACATCTTTTTAATGTGAAATCATTTATAATGTGGAATCACATGTTATTATTGGATATAATGAGGATGAAGATGAAGATTAGAGGCATATGAGATTTCATTTTATACTTTGGAGTTATTTTTTTTAGATATATTATTAAGTTGTTACTTTATTGTTTTGATACTATTTTACTAGTTAGTTTGGTACTTACTATAACAAAGTTCTATCATTTATTTATTTAAGTTTCATTTACTATTATTATATTGTTTTGACTCAATCATTTTATATATTAATTCTTATTATATATTTGTATATTATTTATTTTTATTTGAAGAATGATGAATTTGTAAAAATAATTTTTTTAGCATTTTTTAATGTTTTAACCTGTTTTAGCCCGAATTGGCTAACCCAAAATGGTTGGACATGCTCTTTTACCAGCGCTACTCCTTGCTCAACGTTCTAAAATCAGTTTTACCAGCGTGAATTTGTGCATGGAACTATCTGTTTGCAGAAGTTCGAAAATAGGATCGGAGGTTTGATCGTTAGAACTAAGAAGAGGGTAAGCGTAACAAAGTTACACAGGTTCTTACATGGATTAATGGCTGTATCACTAAAAAAAAAAAAAAAAGAGAGAGAGAGAGAGAAAGTCTGCTGTAACTTCTCCATGTCTCCTCCACCTCTCAATTCCAAAACTATGCCACCAACCCTGCTCATGCCACCCCAACTTCAAAACTGCTCAACCCTATTAGTGCTACTACCCATGACAATTCCGATTCCCATTCCCATCCAACACTGTAATCATTTCCACAATGGTATCTGCTATCGATGATCCTACTCCTGCCCTCCACCCATCCACTGCAGGCCTCCGTTCCGAATCCTACGCCGTCGACGTCCCAAACGATGAAGCCCGCTCTCCGCCGCCGCCTCCTGCCAATAACGCCTCCGCTTCTGAAACTCCCGGCCAGCCCCCTCAAAGGAGAGGCTTCTTCAGTCGTCCTCGGGTTGTTATCACCCTTCTCATTGTTTTCTCCATCCTCTCTTTTGCCGTCATATCCCTTGGAATCAGCTACCTTCTTCTCAGCCCTAAAAACCCAAGACTTTCGATCTCGAAAATCATGGTCACACATCCATGGGCCAATCAACCGCTGGTTTTAATCTCGTTGAAAGCCCAGAATCCGAACAACAGAGTCGGCGTTTGTTACGAGACCGGCGGAACAGCCGCTCTTTCTTACAAGAACAAGACCGTTGCTACCGGGCTATTTCCGACGTTCTTTCAAGGAAAGAAAGGGTCACGTGCAGTAGGGTTGGTCCTCAGAGCCGCAAAGAAGAAGATGCCTCGTCAAGTCCGAAACAGCATCCTAAACACCACGACCAAACTGCCCCTATCTTTAAACCTCACGATGAATGTTCCGGTGAGGATGAAGATTTGGACGACCAAGATTTGGATTGAGGAGCTGATGTTTGATTGTAAGTTTAAGGTCAACACATTGTCCAATAGCTCTCGCATAGTAAATCAACGATGCCCTATCGTGGCGACGCCCAAATGAAACAGGAAACGGGGATGGGGATGGGGATGGGGATGGAGAGAGATATAAGAGAATGAAAGCAAAACTAGAAATGAAAATTACCATTGAAAGTAGAACCAACCGATCGGGAGAGACTAGAGAGTACGCGGGAAGATTCAGCGCACATTATATCAGAGATGTACGGCAGCGGTGAGTTCTGAGCGTGTCCATATGAGCTATATACATAGCAGCGGGGCTGTAAATTGACGTTCATTGGGCCATGTATGGTAGCGGCCTATTCAGTGATCCAACTATAGAAAAGTATATAATACCACCTTATAAATTGCCCAATCAAATATATGTTTTAGTTATGAATTTCCTTGATAGGATAAAAACATGTTACTATATCTTTTTTTTTTTTTGTAATGAGTTTTTCCTTTTCATTATAATAATATATATAAAAAAATTAAGAATCACGATAATTAGATAAATTATAATAATAATTACATTGTATGCTTATTATTATTATTATTACAAAAATTTTATAAAATTGTCACTTAACATTATCATCGTGTCTCTATTTCGCTAATTTTTTTATTATTAAATATTATATTCATATTAATATTATTAATATTTGAAATAATCCCAGTTCAAATGAAATATCTATCTTTATCATATGCTTGTATCTTAAAGTTAGAAAGAAAAAAATAGTTTTAAAATAATTAAATTCATAATAAATTAATATAATTACAAAATTTAAATAACCATAAAACTATTCAAAAAATCTTGGAAAGTATTACATTAACTAGACTATTAGATGAGTGTAATTAATGGTGATGAATATTTAAATGATTTTAATAAAATTTTGTGACCTTTTTCTTCTTGTGATAATCAATGACACCCGATTTCATTTCGATCCCTCTCGATATTCAAAATTTCGGTGATATTTGGGCAAAAAATTTCATTGATATTTTGCCAATGTTTCCTGACCATAAGAAGAGAGATATATTTGAATAAGGGATGGCAAATAAGGGTTGTTTAACTGCTTTCATCATATTAAAACCTAAAAATTAAGCAAGAGGCAGGGTGTTCTTCTCGTTTCTCTATTCAAACTTTTCGAAACAAGGAAAACACGCTACACGAGAATCGACAAAACAAATTTTGAAAACAAATAAAATGAATTCACTATTTTCAACATTTTGGTATATGAATCGAAATCGTTACGCGGCTGCTTTCCTTGTTTTCGAATTAAATCGAAAACACGGAATTTGGTCAATTGGGATAAAACGAAAACACGGGATTGTGGCTATTTTCTTATTTTTCTTCCCATTTCGTCTTCTACTTCGATTTTCTTCATCAAAGCCTACGAAACACTGTGTATGAATAAGAACTCCGCATTTTAAACACATTTTCATTGTTTTCATTAATCTCATTTTTAAGAAAATGGTTTTACAAACGATTTTCTTATTATTTATTTTCAACCAAATTCAAGTACGAAACGTATTTTCTAAAAACGAAAACTAAAAGATTAGAATACATTGAAAATTTTCATATTCTAAATTTTGGATAGAGTTAAAAATTTTCATGAACTAAATGGGGCCTTAGCCTTTTTTTCTTTCAATTTTCTCTTGTAGCCTCTTTTTCCTTTAAGCAAGGAAGATTATTTTTTTGACCATTTTTTATTTGAAATCACTTCTCTACACCAATTTCCGTCATTTTCTTTCTCAATAAAGAAGTTATTGATGTAGCTCGGCTATAAAGAATAATAAAATTGAAAGAAAGCGAACAAAATAAACATAATGAAATTATCAAGTTTTCAATATTATATCAAGTCTCCAAAAAACAATAACATAAGATGCTATTTATAGGCACCAATAGAAAACTCTAACGAATAAATCCAAAAAGTACAATTAAATAAATAATGTTACAAAGAATAAAGAAAGGAAGAGAGAAACTAAGAGAACAAAGAGAGAACTCTAAAGGTCATTTTTCTCCTTATCTTTCATTATGAGGGATCCCATATATATAGGGATCTTCATTAATACAGTAATAAGTACATCCATAATGAATCACCGATAAATGTGTGGTCATTCACATTTCTCAATGAATTATTTATAACACTCTCCCTTGAATGACCATCACAAGATAGTTAGTAGTGTCTCATTAAACACCTTGTCAGTAAAATCCAGTGGGATAAAACTTGGACAAAGGGAAAAAGAGTGCGGTATACTAACATCTTTAACAATTCTCCCCTTGATAGTGACATAATACTTAATTTTAAAGATCTTTTACCTGACGCAAACGAATATGATGTACAAGTTTCTTGAATGTTGTAGTGGGTAGGGTTTTTGTAAATAAATCTGCTAGATTATCACTAGACCTTATCTATTGCACATCGATTTCACCACTATTCTAAAGTTCATGAGTATAAAAGAATTTTGGTGAAATGTGCTTAGTTCAATCACCTTTAATATATCATCCTTTAACTTGTGCAATACATGCAACATTATCTTCATATAATAATGTTGGTTTGTTCTTGATAGAAGATAATCCACATGATTTTCTAATGTGTTGTATCATGGATCTCAACCAAACACATTATCGACTAGCTTCATGCATGGCAAGTATTTCTGAATGGTTGGAGGAGGTGGCCACCATTGTTTGTTTTACTCACCTCCAAGATATATCAGTATTTCCATAAATAAATATATATCATGTTTGTGATTAAGCTTTGTGAGGATCGGAAAGATAGAATACATTTGCATAACCGAAAAATTGTGGTTCCAATGTTTTGGAATAAAATAATCCCATGTCACATGTCCCACGGAGATATCTTAATACATGTTTAATTTTGTTCTAAAGGTTTTGTTGAACTCGAATCGTATTCATAGTAAACACCGAGAAAGCAATGTTCGGTTGAGTATAATTTGCAAGATACATTAGTGCACCAATTGCACTGAGATATGATACTTCAGGACCAAGCAATTTTTCATTTTCTTCTTTAGGCCAAAACGGATCTTTGGTCACTTCAAGCTACCTAACAACCATGGGAAACTAAGGGGGTGTGATTTATCCATATGAAAGCGCTTCAGAACTTTTTCTGTATATGTTGATTGATGGATTAATACACCACTTGAACAATGCCTGACCAGTGCCGAGACATATTTCTTTGCTTTACAAGATCTTTCATTTCAAATTCCTTCTTTAAGTAGTCAATTGTTTTGATGAGCTCTTCAGGAGTCCCAATCAAATTCAAATCATCCACATATACCGCAATAATTGCAAATTCAGTTGCTACTCTCTTGATAAAAATGAATGTGCAAATTGAATTATTCACATATCTTTCTTTGAGCAGATACTAGCTTAAACGATTATGCCACATTCAACCAGACTGTTTTAATTCATATAAAGATCGTTGTAACTTGATTGAATACATGCTCCGTGGTTTTGAATTCATCACTTCAGGTAATTTGAATCTTTCAGGGATTTTCATATATACATTAGAAGTTGTGCCAAGCGATAGTATCCATGGAAATCTCAACGTTGTTTCTCATAATTTCATTTCATATCTCATTTTCTTGGTTACTACGTTCATTATTCCCTTCCTTATGTGCCTTTACCGTGGATCTATGTATCATTTAATGTATATTATTGGATAGAATCCCCCTCATCAAAGGTTAAGAAGTTGAGTTGGTCTCATTCGATACTCTTAGTACCTTTACAGAACTATAGGGAGTATACTCAAACTTATGAGGGCCAGGCTAACTTATATTTCAAAGTTAATGGATTTTAAAGGAAAAGGACATGGATTGTTCCGCTGGAATTATATTTTATTCTCTATAGTTTGACAAAAGGGTTGGGGACTAAATCCATCAGTCGCATATCAAGTCCTTCAAAGACCGCTAAATATATTAAATAACGAAATGTAGTTGCATCCATTACGGTAGAATACGTCTCATCATAATCAATTCCATGTCTTTGTAAGAATCCTTGGGCCACAAGGCGTGCTTTATATCGCACGATTTCATTTTGCTCATTTTGCTTTTGTACAAAGATCCATCAATATCCAACAGGTTTTATATCTTTAAGTGTTTGAACTATTGGTCCAAATACCTCTCGTTTAGCTAGTGATTTTAACTCTATTTGAATTGCTTCTTTCCATTTTAACTAATCATTTCCGACGCTGACATTCTATTCATATTTTGTGGCTCCCGACCTTCATCATTGCTTATGATGTCCATAGCCACTTGAAAGAAAACATTATCTATAAGGGTAGTATTTCGATCCCATATTTTTCCTTATGTATATAATTAATAGATATGTTCTCATTGTTATGTATCTAAGACAATCTCATGAGATAATTGTTAAATTGATGCCTTCGTAGGGTTATTAGTTCATCATTTAATTCCTTCACGCCAGATGTTTCAGAGTATTGAATTTAACATTTTTCTTTTCTAGAATTGTATCTGGAAACTAATAGTCGTCTCCTCGCATTTTTTAATTGTGGCTTAGGCTCATTGGCTACGCTATATTTCAATTTTCCCATTGGAATTTTAATCTGTGCTGGGATATTTACAATTGATATATGTGATTTTGTAACATTTGTTGAATCAATAAATGCATCAAGCAATCGATTTGCAAGATTTTGTAAATGAATTATCGTTTGGACCTCTAAAAACCTCACCTGTGAGAGGCTCAATATAGTTAATAATAGATGAAGATTGAAAATCAACAAAAATACCAAGACAACTTTGAGGACCTAGTTTAGTTCGATGAGTGGGTGCAAGGGGAACATAAACAGCACAACCAAAAACACGTAAATGTAAAATATTAGGTTGATAACCTATGACAAGTTGTATTGGGGATAAATCTTGATTGGTTGTAGGACGAATGCGAATTAAATTCGCAGCATGAATAATAGCATGCCCTCATGCCGATAAAGGCAATTTGGTGTTCAAAAGTAATGGTCTAGCAATTAATTGCAGACGTTTGATAAAGGATTCAATCAAACCATTCTAAGTATGAACATGAGCAATTGAATATTGAACATTTATTCCAATGGACATTCAATAATCAAGGAAGGCTTGAGATGAGAATTCACTAACATTATCCAGACGAATTGTCTTGATAGGATGATCAGGGAATTGTGTCCTGAGCCGAATTATTTGGGCTAGTAATATGGCAAATGCAACATTCCAGGTAGAAAAAAGGCATACATGAGACCATCTAGTAGACGCATAAATTAAAACCATAAAATAACGAAAAGGTCCACTAGGTGGGTGAATAGGCCCACAAATGCATTCTCCTTGAATAATGCTCTAGAATCTAGGATTCGCACGCAATCTTTGTAAAAGATGGTCTAATAATTAATTTTCCTTGAGAACAAGCAGTACAACTAAAATCATGAGATTTTAAAATTTGTCTGCTCGTTAGAATTTTGAACTATACGTCTCATCATTGAAAGTTGAGTGTCCAAGCTATTCATGCCACAGTAAAAATGCTTTTAGGTTATTGAACTTCTGGTTCATGACAGCATGAGATTCAAGAGGTCTAATAGTTGTTTGATATAATCCATATGATGAAGAAATCAATTGTTCCAAGATTTTTTTTTGCCTAAAAATGAGTAAATACTCATTTCCATTATGATTCATAGTTCCAATGTGATATCCATTTCGGCGAATATCCTTGAAACTAAGTAAATTTCGATTAGATTTATTAGAATAAATGACATCATCAATTTGAAACTTGGTGCCATTAGGCAGAACAATAGTAGCTCTTTCGGAGCCTTTAATTAGGTTAACAAGACTTGAGATAGTTTGAACATTAAATGAAACTAAAGTTAAGTTTGAAAAATATTTCTTATCACGTAAAATTGTGTGAGTTGTGGCACAATCAACAAGACATGCATCTCTAGGAGAATGATCCATATATCTTCAAAAGAAAGACAAAATTTAAATAGAAAAACTCAGTTTGTATTAAATATGTAATAAAAGTAACATAATAAGCATATATGTTAATCATAGCACACATTACCTTCACCAATCAAATGGTCAATTTTTCCACTTGGATATTCTAAGAAGTCGGAAATATCAAAATGAGTTAAAGGTATTGCACCATCATTATCAATGAAATTGTCATCAATTTGATTGTTAGCTTCTTAGAGGGAGACTTGATAAGGATCATCTGGATCTATTGTCCCTTGACCATTAATAAATTTGGTCTCAATTTGGTTATATTTTCCTTTGATGGAGGCTTGATAAAGGTCAACCGAACGCTGATCGCACGACGCACGCACAAATGACTTTCATTCCACATCCGTAAGATTCGCCATAAACCCTTTGTTATGTGGCCCGCCATCTTCCCGCAATATTTCTAAATGATTTAGCTTCTGGTTATTGGAGTTATTTTTCTTATTGTGAGGTTAATTATAATCACCTTGATTCCAAGAAATATGGCGACCATGACTACGGCCTCGGCCTTGTCCATAAAAATATCCACGCCCACGTCTATTAGTTTGAATCAGGCATCGGGTTTCGTGCAATGATATGTAATCTCGATAGTAGTGAGATCAGTGATTTTGTAATAGCAATTCATTATTCTGCTCATCTACAAGGAGACATGCAATTAACTCAGAATATTTGGTAAAACAACGTTCTCTATATTGCTGTTGTAGGAGCATATTAGAGGCGCGAAAAGTGGCATATGTTTTCTCAAGCATGTCCTCATCCGAGACCTTTTCTCCACATAATTTTAACTGAGAGCTAATTTTGAACAAGGCTGAGTTATAGTCACTGACCGACTTAAAATCTTGTAGTCGAATGAATCTAATCATATGGGCCTTTGAAGATAATGCTCTTTTGATGTCCTACTATTCTTAAACTTTTCTGTGAGGATCAACGGATCCGACTACAAGTTATTCACTTTTGAGGCCTTCTCATCAATATGATGGAATGAATATTAAAGTTTCTTTGGGCCATGGTCTTGCTGGAGCTTTATTTCCTTCTTTTGATAGTATTTCCAAGATTTATATCCAAGTGTAGTATCCACATCCATGATAAATATTTCTTACTCAAAATATCAAGTGCAAGAAATTCAGCTTGGTGATATTAGCCATTTTCTCAAATAATTAATAAAGATATGAATAAAGTTAAGAAAATTATAACTTAATAATCAAAATTTAATAATAATATAATCGAAGCTCAATGGTAATGTTTTAAAATGAGAACTCGAGGGCTATGGTTCAAATTTCCTCATTATATCACATAGAGAAGGGTGCATATTTTCAAGTTATAATCACAGATGGCAAATCTACTTAACTATATTATAACTTCAAAGCAGAATAACGCTCGCTTTATAGCTTCTGGTTATAAAATTTTCTTTAGAAAAGAAAGAAAATGAAAAAAGGAAAAATATATACTCAGAACACCTTACTGGTTTTGTGACTTCGTCTGTTTGAGCTCTCGTGCTGATAACGTGTTATAAAGAATGAAGAAATGAAGAGAGAAACTGAGAGAACAAAGAAAGAACTCTAAAGGTCATTTTTCTCCTTATCTTTCATTATCAGGGATCCTATATATATAGGGGTCTTCATTAATACAGTAATAAGTACATCCATAATGATTCATCTAAGAATAATAAAAACTTCATCACTGACCTGTACTTAACTGCATGCGCCAGATACGGGCCACTCCATGCCCCATCATTTCCTCTGAGTTAAAAAGAACTCGACTTCGAAGAGTAAGAGGAAAGGTAGCAATCCAACAATGAATGATCCAAATGACGAAGATCATCCTCCTGTATCCAAGTAGGATCAGAATCAAGACAACCATGCCATTTGACAAGGAAACGACGAAAGCCACCATCTCTAAAAGTCACAAACTCATCATCAAGGATAATATCCACCGTCTCCTTAGAATACTATAATGAAGGCATAGTGGGTGCACTTTTGCTAGCTTCACAAACAGACACACTAGAAGGCAAAGTAGAAGGCTCAAAAGTGTCTCAGTAAGGTAACAAGTCCTCTACATTGAAAACATGGCTAATATCCATGTCATTAGGGAAATTAAGAAGATATTCTTTAGATCCCAGTTTACGAATGATAGAATAAGGGCCCATAGCTCTTGCATAAAGTTTTTTGGAATTCTTTCAGGACAAATGCGAACCATGACATATTCCCCAGCATTAAATTCCTTAGATCTATGATGCACATCAGTAGTCAGTTTATACTCTTCATTGCTTAGAGAAATCTTTCGTCTAATCTCAACATGTAAGTCATGGATGTGTTTTGCAAAGTTTTCTGCAAGTTCAGACACACGCATGTGAGGTGGTAAAGGAACAAGATCAATGAGTGTGCGGGGTGAGTAGTCGTTAACAATTTGAAAAAGACTTTTACCAGTTGAACGGTTAATAGAAATGTTATAAGCAAAACTCAGCTATTGACAAAATTAAATCGCAAACACCTTGTTTTACCCCAACCAAACACCTAAGCATATCACCTAAACTACAATTAACAACCTCAATTTGATCATCGGTTTGATGATGAAAAGTAAAAAAAAAATTCAAAGTAGTGCCAAACAATTTCCAAAAATAGTTGACAAATATCACATCCCTATCAGATACAATGATGGAAGGCAAACCATGCAATTTAACAACTTCTCTAAAAAATAATTTAGCAACATGTGAAGCATCATTGGTTTTGTTACACGAAATAAAATGTGTCATCTTATAAAACCTATCAACAACAACCAAAATATAATCATGCCCTCTAGCAGTCCTAGGCAATCCAAGAACAAAGTCCATCCTAACATCATTCCAAGGTTCATGAGGAATAGGTAAAGGAGTATATAAACCAATGTTTTGTTTCTTAGCCTTAGCTAATTGACATATTCTGCATTGTGCAACTATCCTAGCAACATCCTTTTCCAAAGAAGGCCAATAAAATCTATCTTCAACCAATGCAATAGTTTTATCCCTTCCAAATTGTCCAGCTAAACCACTTGCATGCATCTCCGAAATTAATAAATCCCTAAATGATGTCCGAGGTATGCACAATTTAGTCATTTTAAACAAATACCCATTTTCAACAAGAAAGTCAACATACTCAAGACAGTTACCATTACTAACCTCATCATAAAAAATACAGAAGTTAGGACATGCAGAATACTCATCTTTCAATCTATCAAACCTAATGACATGAGCACTCATACGATGAAGTGTAATAGTTAATCGACTAAGTGCATCAACAACTTTGTTTTCAATACCAACACAATGATTAATCACAAAAGAATATTCATTCAAAAATTCAACCCACTTAGCATGTCGAGCATTTAATTTCTTTTGTGAGTTTAAATATCTTAAAGCTTAGTAGTCAAAAAACAACACAAATTCAATAGGCAACAAATAAAACCTCCAAAAACGAAGACTCTGCACTATAGCATAAAACTCTTTATCATATGTAGGATACGACACCACCAATACCTACACCTGATGCATCACAAGCAACCTCAAAAACTTTGGTAAAATCAGGATATCTCAAAACCGATGTCTCAATCATTTTGACCTTGATTTCTCTGAATGCCTGACTAGCAGCATTAGACCATCGAAACTTTTTTTTCTTAAACATTCTGTGATAGGATCCATAATAGTGCTAAATCCCCTTATAAATTTCTTATAGAAAGAAGCTAAACAATGAAAACTATGAGTCTCAATGATAGACTTTGGTTCAAGCCACTCCCTAATAACTTTAACCTTTTTGGGATCAATTGAAATGTCATGTTCAAACATAATAAAGCCTAAGAAAAGCACATGTGGTTGCATAAAAGAACACTTTATGAAGGTTAACATAAAGTTTAGCCTCTCGAAGAGTGAGAAAAACCTGTCGAAGGTGTTTTAATTGCTCTTCTTTGGATTGGTTATAGATCAATATGTCATCAAAGTATACCACAAGAAATTTACCAATGAAAGGCTACAGGACATGGGTCATAACTCTCATGAAAGTACTAGAGCATTAGGCAAACCAAAAGACAAGACTAACCACTCAAACAAACCATCTTGTGTTTTAAATGCAGTTTTCCACTCATGTCTTGGCCTAACACGAATTTGATGATAACCACTATGCAAATCTATCTTAGAGAACCAATTAGAACCAGCTAATAGATCCAACATATCCTCAAGACGAGGGATAGGAAATCTATATTTGATTGTGATCTTATTGATGGATCTACTATCCACACACATTCTCCAAGATCCATCTTTCTTAGGTGTCAACAAAGCTAGCACCACACAAGGACTAAGGCTATGCTTAACAAATCCTCTCTCTAAAAGTCCTTCTACTTGCCTATTCAACTCCTATCTCTCTTTAGATTCATCCTATAATGTGGAAGGTTAGGCAATCAAGGTAACCCTAACTAAATCTAGCAGCATGTCGATGTCTCTTAAAGGTAGTTCACTAGGCAACTCATCGGGCACCATATCAACAAAATCATCTAGCAAATTCTTCACTTCCAAAGGAACATCGACAATTGAAGAATTGGATGAAACTTTTTTTTCCACTAATGTTAAGCACATACCAGTCTCAATTCCCTCTCTCTCAAACTTCTTACATTTTAAAATATGCAAATTTTGTTTAGGAAGTTTAGAGATGTCACGTTTACCATTGCAACCTTTAGGCTTAGCATGTCTCAAAATAATGTTCTTACCCTTGTACTTAAAGGAATAAATGTTATCTTTACCAAAATTGATAACACCAAGATCATAAAGCAAAAGGCGATCTAAAAGAACATGGGTAACATCCATGGGTAGCACATCACAATAGATTTCATCCTTATAATCCCCCATTTGAATAGAGATTAGACACCTTCAAGCAACAGGCAAAGTATAGTCATTCACCCAAGCTACTTTAAAAGGATTTGGATATGGTTCTACTTTCAAGTTTAACAATTTAATAACATCCTTAGAAACCACATTCATTTAACTACCCCCATCAATCACCAACTTACATTTCTTATCTCTACTCTGTATGACTGTGTGAAAAATATTAGTACACTTCCAATTATCATTATCTACAGTTGTGGGATAGCACACATCTAACCACACCAACACATGCTTCATCTTCACAATATTCATGAAAATCATCTTCGTCACCAAAATAATCTAAAGGATCAACAATTTGGTCTTCCCCATCCTTCAGACTACTTTGTTCAACATCTAATGCCAATGCACATTAGGGACAACGAGACACAATATGACCCTTGTGATGACACTTATGACAGACAATCGATGAATTACTAGCCTTAAACTCAATAGGAGAAGCAACATGAAGAGAGTTACATAAACAAGATTCTTGTCTCCTAATGTTATTGGGCCTAGTATTACCGTTTGATGACATGAACTGACCTATGTGCGCAAAAGAGAAGGGTCTATTGAACTTTTCGACTTTTAAGGCTTTTTAATATGCATCCTCTACAGTGTGTGGAGCATGCAATTTAACAATTCTTTGATTGTCAAACCTGAGACCATTAACAAAACGAGTGTAGATAGAAAATTGATCATCAGCATGGAATTCACTACACCTAAGTCTAGCTTCCTCGAATTTAGCAAAATATTCAACTACACTAAGAGTCATTTGTTTTAGATTAATCATATTGAGGCTCAAATTAATTTTATATGATGAAGGAATGCATTTTCTTGCAACTTGCTTTCGCAATACCATCAAGTATAAGGTTACCTAAACGAATCATATCTACAACACATTCTCGCTTAGTACATCTTAGTCAATTGGTTAATTTCATTTTAGCAAATCGAATCCGCTCTCACTATCGATCATTTCATACCAATCAAAATATTCTCAATAGCAACTAACCAATCAGGAAAAGCATTAGAATGCATTCTACCATCAAATTCAAATAATTAACCTTGACTTTTTTGTGATGTCCTCGGAGGTTGTCTAACCCCGTCTATCCCGATCTCTACCCCCAATTACTGCAACCTGGGGCCGGTATCACCGAGGAGCGACATCTTCTCTCACATGATTTGGTGGGTAATTTTGCCTTGGTGGTTGGTAATCTAATGGGAAGTTGACATTTGTGGGTTGAAACCGATCACCTAGGTTGATTTGAAGGTCTCCTCGTCATAGTAATCCATGAGGCTTCGAGCAATTGAATTACTACCCGTTCATTTTACCCGCATTGTCATGCACACCACAGAGTTCATCGACGGCGTGAACCTCCAAATGACTTCAAACCCCCGCCATTAATCTAACGCTAAGCTTAACGCTTTCATCAACATATTCACTCCATTCCCTTCCTCCCTTCCACAAGCACTAAACGTTTTTAAAATCCATTTTTTATTTATTGCATGAGTTTGTTGCCTGAGGGCAGATCGGACATAAGGCAATCGATCACACATTGAATTTAAATTACTTACAATTCCGCTGATCGAATCAAATTATGCTTTATTTGCATCATGATGATCTGCATTACGTGACTAGGACTTTATCATTTAGATCTTAAGGTAAAGTCTGTAGTCTTAAGTCAAAATTATTAGTTCTCAATTGGATATTTTATGTTAGGTGAAGAAGAAAATTTAACAGTATCACTTTTGGTGACTGACATGTTGAGATAGAATCTAAAATTTCACTGAGTAAATAAATTTATAAACAATATGCTAATGCAACAAATACAAATCTAAAAATGTAATGCGTATCACATATTGCATGAGTCATGAAAGAATAACTAAAAACAAATTTTTTTTTTTAATACTCTTTATACTCTATCAAATAAACTGAAATATATTTAAATATTACGAATATTAACTGAGTTTTCAAAGTAAAAGAAAATATACCTCGTTGAAGAATTTTTAGGACGCCTACAATTCCTTAGCGTGATTGCAAGACAATCAAATAAGGTGGACAAATCTTTGATGAGGGCAATTTGATTATATTCCCGAAATAGTTATCAAACGAGAAGTCCTCACAACTTTGAAGGATTAAAACAACAATATGGCAAAACTCGATGCAATTTTGAAAACCAACTTTATCAGGTTCAAAGGTCACTGTTGTCCGGTCCAGGTCAATAGGTCCAACATCACCTCCTCGTTTCTCCATGTCAACACAGAGCCTCGGACTTTTCTCTTCCAAGCCTTTACTTAAAGTGCCTCAAAATCCAGAATCCCAACAACTCTGATTCTGGCTTCAGAAAAATACAAAAAAAATTGACTTTTCTTTTCAATTACATGCTAAAGATAAGTCGTTCTGTTACTTCCATGAGACAAGCAGCAGCAACAACGTGAGATGAAGAAAGCAGGGGTTCAGATTAGAGTTAGAGAGGATCCGTCTGAAATCGCAATAAATGTATTCGATGGATATAAAAGGGTTGTTTTGGAAGAGCAGATGAGAGACTCCGACCTCTTTACATGTTAGGGTTTCTAACCATCTCCTGTAGCAAGAGGGCCTGACCTTGGTGGATTTAGAACCGACCTTACTGAATTGAGAAACCGAAAAAGCGATGAAGGGTATGATTGTTTCCCTCGAATAATGTCGTGATTGAAATGGTGGCGCTGCAGTATGAAAATGGAGAGATGCGGGCTGCTCCTGTCGATGGTGCCAGCCTTGCACCGTGAAGACGATATGTGCCCGTTTGGCGATGAGGTTGGAATTTAGGGTTCTGATTTGGGAATTCGAAAGTCTAGAGGAAAAAGAAAATGACTTGGGGTAGGCGAGAATCCGAGTCAAAGAAACCGAAATTAGAAAGAATAATAAAATTGATCTCAGATGGAAGTTAAGTTCTGATACCAAATTGATGCAGTTTGGCTACAGAGTAATAAAATTGAAAGATAACAAACAAAATAAACATAACGAAATTCTCAAGTTTTCGCATTATAATGCTCCCAAAACACACAACATAGCGCGCTATTTATAAATACCGATAAAACCCTAACGAATAAATCTAAAAAGTACAATTAAATAAATAAACAAATAAATCCAAAAAAGTTCAATTAAATAAATAACTAATAATAATAAAAATCATCATTGGACTTGAGCTTTTTATCTCGCTTGTTTCAGATATAGCCTATTCCATGCCCCACGCTTATTCCACAAGATATGCGCTTCATTTATTTTTTCATGTTTTAGCCTATTTTGTGACGCCGCTTGTCTGCTATCGTCGCAAGGACGCTTATTCAGACATGTAAATGATTTAGACGAACAAAATATATCCAATCAATGACAATAAATCAAATTAATGATTATCAAAATATGCTGCAGAACTATAATCATATGTATCATAAACATAATAGTAATATTAAATACTGTGATGCTTCAACTATTGGGATGTGATAGACTTTGGGAGTCGATTCATTATATTATTAACTCCAACGCTGCTTTCTTCTACGATGTTTGGGCCGATTTTCGACATATGTTTTTATCGATGTATTATTAATTTGAATCTATAAAGTTATCTTTCTTTTAAAACAAAAAGCTGCATTCATCATGATGTAGAAAGGAAATATAAAGGAAAATAATTCTCTTCATTTTCTCCTATGGATAAAATTCTCTTCGATAGGACTCTATTATTTCGAGTCATATTAATTGAAAAAAAAATGATTTTTTATGTTTCTCACCATCCAAATATTTGGAATTCAGCGTAGGGGCTCAATCGAAAAGAGATTCTAAGAATACTTTTAGGTTTTAACTTGGAGATGGATGAAAATATATCACTTGTGAAAATGATGGTTGATCAAACCAAAAGTTTCAATAAAAATGGCTTGATAATAGTACGATAGTGACAACAACAATCAAAATGAATATAGAAATGGAAGCGCGTAGTCGAATGGTAATGTCTTATAAAATAGCAAATATCGAAATGATTTATATGGGTTCGAGTTGGGTTGGATTACTTGAACCATTAGCCCAAACCCAAACCGAATTACAAAGGTAGTGCTCAACCCTGTCCAAACATTGGATCGGGGGTTAACCAAGTTGCAACTCTAGTAATTACCACTTAATATTTTTAAACATGAATTTACGACGGTTGACTAGATGGAGTTTTTTCAAATTAGGGTTTTTAAATTTCATGATTATTAGAATTAGAATTTGAATAAATCCAAACCGAAAAAACGGTCGAGAAGGCTCAACCAAAGTCATAGGATAAGTTTGGGGTTTATGGAGGCCCAACGACCAACAGCCTTGTTCCTCAACGTTCTAAAATCAGTATTCCAGCATGAATTTGTGCATGGAACTATCTGTTTGTAGAAGATCGAAAATAGGATCGGGAAGTTTGATCGTTGAAGAGGTAAGTGTAACAAAGTTACACTGGTTCTACACATGATTAATGGCTGTATCACTAAAAAGAAAAAAAGAAAAGAAAGAAACTATAAGCCTGTAATCTCTCCAGCGTTTCCTCCACCTCTCAACTCCCAAACAAACCACCAACCCTGCTCATGCCACCCAAACTTCCAAACTGTTCAGCCCTATTAGTACTACCCATCAGCATTCCCATTCCCAATGGCATCTGCTATCGATGATCCACTCAGTTTCCACCCATCCACCGCAGGCCTCCGTTCCGACACCTATGCCGTCGACCTCCCAAACGATGCAGCCCGCTCTCCGCTGCCGCCTCCTCCCAATAACGCCTCCGCTTCTGAAACTCCCGGCCAGCCGCCCCAAAGGAAAGGCTTCTTCAGTTGTCCCAAAGTTGTTTTCAATTTTCTACGGTTTCTTTCTCCTGTCCTCTCTTTCACCGCCATATCCCTTTGTCAGCTCTTCAGCCCCAAAACCCTACAGTCTGGATCTCGAAAATCTTGGTCACACACCCATGGGCAAAACATCCGCGGGTTTTAATCTCGGTGAAAGCTCAGAATCCCAACAACAGGCTCGGCGTTTATTACCAGACCGGCGGAACAGCCGCCCTTTCTTTCAAGAACAAAAGCGTTGCTACGGGGCCATTTCCGGCGTTCTTTCAAGAAAAGAAGGGGTCACGTGCCGTAGATTTGGTCCTCAGAGCCGCAAACAAGACGATGCCTCGTCAAGTTCGAAACAGCATCCTAAACACCACGACCAAACTGCCCTTATCTTTAGACCTCACTATGAATGTTCCGGTGAGGATGAAGATTTGGCCGACCAAGATTTGGATTGAGGAGCTAGTGTTTGATTGTAAGTTTAAGGTCAATACAATGTCCAACAGCTCTCGCATATTAAATCAACGATGCCCTGTCATAGCGGAGCCCAAATGAGGGAGGTTGTCAATCATTGTCATCCTTAATTACTTGTACTGCAATTCATCCTTCTTACATGTTATCATGAAAAGCTGCTAATGCAAGCACAATATCATATGGGTCTTAAACATTCCATATCTTTAGCTAGACTGTGTACATATGTGTATCGACCTATGTTCCAAATTCAATGGTAGATTATAACACTCCTTTATTGGATGTTGGATGTTACATATCATTGGCTTCATTTTCATGTATTACCATGCATCAGCAGCCTAAAGCCTTAGGTGACATTTACAAGGTCATCTACGTTGGGGTTTGATTGAAGTTTTAACAGTACGGACCGTGCATTAAAGTATAAAGAATAAATGATTTCTCAATTATTTAAGGATTTGTTAAATATTCATATAATTAAGAAAATTAGTTGATTGATTTGATTTAAAGACCTTTTACAAACTTTATTTTGAAAATCTAAAGACATGTTTGGTTTATATTTTTTAAAATTGTTCTTAAAAATAATTTTTAAAAACACAAATAATAATATTTTGGTGTTTTTTGAAAATTGTTCTTATTATCTTAATTTACTATTTTCCTTGTTCTTCATGTTTTTCAAAAAAAAAAAAAAAATACTCTATATATTTCCTAATTGTGCTCCTTGTTTTCCAGGATAAAAAATAGTTTTAAAAAACTATAACTAAACAGACCCTAATCTTCCATTAATTTCTTACCTTGTTTCTTTATTGTTTTCGTATAAAAAAACATTGTCTTTTAAAAAATACAATAAATAGTTAAGGGTATTTTGGTGTGAAAAGTTTTATTTTTTAAGAAAGAACAGATGGAGGGTTAGGTTTACAAATTTTGGGTTATTCGAGTTTTTTTAATCAAATATTTCAAAAAAAATTTAAGGATGTGTACGTGGTATAATTGTTAATTAATCGCGTGAACAGAGATAGGTACTCGAGCCCAGAGCCCGATGCCACTGAAAGAATCAAGGCCCAAGATGTTAAGGCCTATTCACAGAAAAGCTTCAGCTGGAGCCCCCATCAAATGTACGAAAGGCATCCACAGTTTCCTTTCTAATATTCTTCTCGAGTAATATATGCAATGAGGTGTATCGATTTAGTACTCGTAGAATAGGCGTATAACATAAAGAGCTTTGATATTTTAAATATTTTTATAAAATTACATCAATTTTTATTGTGTTGGTGGATGAAACAAACCTGCCAGGTATTTAAAGTTTCCCAGATTTGCTTTAATTTGTTTTTGGAGCAAAAACTTAAATCCAAAACTACAACTAAGAAAAGCAGGAGTTGGGTCATGGGTGAAAGGAACCGCAAAGATCATAAAGACAAAGAAGCAGTGTAGAACAATAATTGTTTGGGACATTGCAAAGGACGGGAATTCTTTAATAGAGTGTTGGATTAAAGGAGGGAAGCTTTAAAGGAATGATAAGTATTTTAGAGAATAGACAATGGATACTTTAAAAACTGGCTTTCTTTTTCTTATCATAAAAATACTTTAGAAAATAAGATAATTATGGAACAACTTTGAAAAGAAGCCTCCCCACCTCTGTATATATCTTACATTGCACTTGCACTTACCACGTGGTTAGTCTCAGGGGCAAGGCCAAATAGTGGCTTACCTGAAAATTAGGAAAAACTTGTTTGCAAGGGATTTAAAATCTGACCTCTAGTTTTTATGAATAATACTAAACCAACATACTACCATGCCTCCTCTCCTCCCCCAACACATTATATTTACCCGCCACTAATTTTGAAAATATATCACTTAAACCAACATACACATGCCCCCCCTCCCCCCACACCACACACTATATTTTTGGCCCCCGCCACTAATTAGTCTTGATGATGTCTCTTTCCGGTTTCAATGTTCATCTTTATTGATTGAAAATACAATCCCTGATGGTTGGTTGCAATATCATGCTTAATTAGTCATTATACATTGGGTTTAAAGTAATTGCTAAGATGGGATCATCCGTTGGCCAATCCAATCTAGGTAGTGCATTCTGTCCCGTTGAAATTTATAAATACTAAATCATTTGACCAAAGCCTCCTGTTACTTAAGCTTGTCCCACTAATATTGAATCCTTGCTCTCGGTCCTTAGGGTCATCAATTTGTGATGCTTTAGATGAGATGTCCAAGTCTCGGATGAAAGCCCAAGTGATAAAAAATCAAGAATGCGGAAAAAACACATGCACACGTACACGCACACGTACACTTGACTAGCTAGTTGAAAGCATGTTAAGTGTCTTACTCTCACGTCGCTTCCTCCATTACCATGATGGAAAAAAATGCAAGGAAGGGAGGGGGTGGAGAGAACTGAACTGAAGAGGCATTTTCGTGTGGCCATTGATGAGGACTGTGAGGTAACCCACGGATGGCCCAACAACACACAAATCAATTATTATGTTTTATCATCCTTTCATGCATCTCAATCAAACATTTGAGAGACTAGTAGTAGTTCAGACAGACTCCGACCAATGAAGAAATCACACATAGGCACTATTCCTATGTTCCTATAACACTGAGAGTATCAGGTCACAGGGATCCATGTGAACAGAAGCGACCATACCTTAGTAACTATACCCTCTGTTACATTCATTCATTATATACAATATATTTATAAGTATTCCAAGACAAAGCACCACCATCCTACCCATCTCTCCTCAGCTCTCGACCCTCAATGTGTAACTGATTCTCTGACGCCGACACACGTGTTTCAAATCTATTTTCTTATCCTCAGCGTTAGTGGACACGCATAGTACAGACCACCGCCATGGCAGTGGCACCATGAGAGCTCTGCTCTGACATTCCATTGCCATTTCCCATTGCCATTGCCATTACCATATGCCGGCCCTCCTTTCTCCAACACGCAGGCCATCTCCAAACACGCTGACCCAATTTTATATTTATATAAATATATATATGGGCTTGCATTATGTGGAGTGGTACGATTAATGAATATTATAATGAGAGGCTAATGTAGGGGGTCTAAGAATGAGGTGGGTTAAGCACAAATTGTGGCACTACCATGTTTCCCGGGCTTGGGCTGGTGGGAGCAAGAGGGATCTCACGTGGTCTGTATTTCCTTCCATTCAATACGCATCCAAGATCAGATTCAACATCACGCCTATATATATATATATATATATATTTAAATAGGTCAGTGCATGATCGAGATCCGAGACATGTTTCTTTTGGGCACAGAATGTACAAAATGGGTTGTTGGTTGCATAGGGAGTGAGGAGTGGTTCTCTCTCTCTCTCTCTCTTCACTCTCTCTCTTTCCCTCCACACTGAAGTTAACATAATGGGGTTAGTTTATTGTGTTAAGGGCACCAATGATGGGGTGAATCTAGTGGACTCCCTTTCCAATGTCTGAAAGAGCCGCGAGGTTGTGTCAAAGACTTGGTTTGCAGAAGGTCCTTACTTTAGAAAATCCACAAGTTTTTCACATCAAACACTCTTTGGTGATTCCAACTCCTCATTCAAACCACTATATGATCTCCCACCTAGTGGTGGGCTTCCCTGTCACAACCTGCAACCAAAAGGCTTTATCCCCTCACTCTCTTCACCAAAGCAAAGAAGAAAACGTTAAAAACATAGAGATTCATTCATCTCTTGGTGGGGTTCCTTCAAATCTAAGTACCCCTGAAAGTATATGTCTCCTTCTGTTTCTGAGCAATGCCTATTCTATTCTTCAATCCCCACACCCCTATTAATTAATCCCAATTTAATAGACCTTTGTGGGGTTTCTAAGGATCACTATATGTTACAACTTAGAACCCCTTCTCCAATGTTGCATGCTTTCTATCATATGTTTCTTTGCTTCCAATAACATGGATCAGCATTTTTTTTCTTAGTAAAAATATCTAATCACATTGGATACACTGTGTTGGTGGGAATTTCTAATATTGATCACTCTTATTGTCGTATTATGGTACAACCATTCTTTCAGTAAGTTGCTATTTGAAGTATATCAAAGTTATCCTAAACTATTCTTTTCCTTGTCTCAAGAAAGGTTATGTAGACCATATACTTGAAAGCGGAGACAGCTATTAACATAAGATTACTAAATAGATTAATAGGTTTTTGTTTTGTTTGAGAGATTGATATCAGGTTAGCTGCATTTTTGATTACAAATAACTCATAAAAGAGCTAGTGAGGTCTAGTATACTCACTTCGAAAGTAAAGGCCATACATATTAGGACAAATAGAACTACTTTCAGGACCTGAATCATTTGCCCATGAATGAACCAAAACAAGGTCTGAGTGCAGTATATTATCCTGAAAGCTGTATGTGTCCTGTTTCCATCAGATAGAGAATCGCCCTATGTTGCACCAATTATTGATCTAAGAACATGTAGAGAGATCACATATTCATATAAATATATAAATGTATGTACATATATTTGAGATTCAAGTTTGACTATACCCATTACGAGTACGGTACTGTTGATGGTAATTAAATCATTTTCACCATAATTCCATGATGAGGCAAGATATGTGATGCTGGGGCATCAGGTTTTAGTCCTTGCTATAGATAGAGAACTGAATACAGCTGACACTCAGCAAAAGTTTCAATGGGATATTCATATGAAGAATCTTTTTTGCGGAGCCTGGTCAAATATCTTTCTGGTAATCTTATCCTTTGACTCAGCATGACAACATGCAGTTAATGGAACAGGGGGATATTTCATCAAGGAGGGCCCGGCCACTCAATTCCATTGCTTCAGTCATAAATTGTTATCATCTTATCTTTAATATAGTCGTGATTGTCTGTGAAGTAGTAGGGTACAGCAAAGCCTACAAGCGTAAATTAATTTGTTTTTTCATTAATTGCTGCAACTAGTAAGCTATCTTCAAAGCTGGAAAAGTTTGAGAAGTGTTCGATTGCGAATAAACAAGAAAGAGAACTGCATCATTGCCCCTAGATAAAGCACATACATGGTTGGCAATATGGAATGATTAAGGCCTGATGCCAGTTGAAAAAAAGAATCCACGAAATCATGATCATAACGCATGTATAGCTACAACTCATATCGAGGACGGGGTAAAAGTTGGAAGACATTCATCATTATATGCGCACGACATTATTATCTTGAAGATATATGAGTTCAATTATTCATCTACAATACTACTACTCACCCTATGTTGGGGCTATAGAATAAGTCCCCTATGCTTGGGCAGAATATGTTTCTGGTTCTGTTCAAAAGCAACTCAACTCTAGCTGTCTCACCACCGCGATATCACCCTCAGTAACCCTTACTGGCCATAGCTCACTGATATACATCGAAAAGGTTACCGTTTCTGACAAACTTAGCCATCAATAAAGAGGCAGACCACAACTCTCATAATTTTGAGAGTTTGCTTTACTTCAGAAGATCCTCCATGGAAACAAACCTTTACGCACCCGAAAAATATTAAGGAATGAAAATATAAAGAAAAGTTAGAAAAAAACAAACCTTTACCCTTTGTTTTAAACAAAATAAAAATAAAAGTAAAATAAAAAAGAAAATTTGAAGGAAATAATAAATAGATTAATTTTATATGTTTATTTAAACTTTTTTTATTTGTTTCTATAACGATATATGAGATTAAAACTTAAAAATATAAATTTAAGAAATTTTATTATTTAGTTTTTTTATGTTTTCACAGTAAACTAAACATAAATTTTTTTCTTAAGTAATTTTTTTTTCTATGAAACTTTTGGGTTCCAAATATAGTTTAGTCTTGACACTGGTACAAGTGGATTTAGGTTTTTTAACCTTTCATTGTCTGGATGAATGAAATTGCAAAAACAATGGGTCGAGAGTTGGAGTTGTGAAGAGTTTAAAATCCATCCATATTGTTAGCATAAAGTGTGAATTTTATGATTAACCTAATCTGTGCATTGTTTACTCTGCTGGAGTAAGAAAGAGTGAGGCAACTGTATGTATTGGGGGCTTCTAGGTTAGCAAATAGTGACCCAATTTTATAGTTGATTTGGAAAGTGGAAAATTTTATGGCATTTTGCAAGGATTTGAACTCTTGTGCACTCATCATGCAATAACCACCTCTACTGAATCATTGCCTTTTTTTTTTGCCCCAAGAAAAGAATATATGCCTAGTTTAAGAATGGGTTTATTGGGTGGTATTTTGGCATTATTAAAGATTTAGAGGCAGAGGAACAAGATCCTTTATCCATTTAGACAAGTCCTTTTGATTCACAAACTTTCTTCCCTTGCACACAGGTAGTAAACTAAACCCCACAGATGTACAAGTAACGCTAAAACTAAGGGGAAGACCTTTTCTTCCCTCCTAAACTTTTTGCTAGCTTCATTTAATTGTAACTAACAAGAGCTACATATTTTCCATCCAACCCTTGCTTAGGACATTTCTCCCAGAGTGGTGGGAGAGAATATTCAATTTCTTCTGTTCTTTACACCCTGTATTGCACCTCACCAAGTAGTCACTTCCACTCTACCAAGCGTTGTGTAAAGTACATAACCTACAGATTTGTCAAAGAAAAAAAGAAAAAGTAAATATGAAATTAATGCATGACTAAATGGGGATAGATCATGTATGTAAGTAATGGGGATAGGGTTCTTACTCAGGGGTTCCTGAAGGAATAAGCTGCAGAGAGTATCTTAGGAATTTGGAACTAAATACCCAAAACTGCTTGTCCCTATCTGCAAGATCTGGTCAAGTAAACACATTTTGTAGAGATCAGTAGTGAAGGGCTTGGGAAAAAAACTTTCATTCAAAAAAGAAAAAAGAAAAATATATAGTTTATGATTGTATATAGGATACCTTGAATGCATCTTCATCAGTTCGATCATCTCCAATGTAAACAGGAAAAACATCGGTCCAGTTGCCGAATCCTAAAAAAGAATATTTAATATAATGGGGTTAGTAGAAGCAATATTATTTTGACCTATCATTATTATTATAGAGTAGTGAATATAAATTAGGGTGCTTCCTTTGAACACTTTTTCTATGTTTCAAGTTTGGATTACATCTATTCAACAATAGCCAAACAAGGGCCTCCTCAGTGACTTTGGGGAGACAAACGTACAATTCTACCATCAGCTATAGTTTTAAAGTTTAAACTCACTCACCAAGTGACTCTAACAAAAATTCAAGAGCCTTCCCTTTGTCCCATTTAATGGTAGGACGGATCTCCAGCACCTGTATTCATCAAACAATACAATATTATTCAAAGTGAGACATCTCCCTTATTATACAAAAATTCATACAATAAAATTTATAATAATGAAAATATAATAGCATTGTGACTGGTTGTTAATAATGTCTGGCATCCCCCACCCTTCCTTCCTTAGTCCAGTGAAGCTTGGTTTGCTGCAACACTAGTCTATGCTGCTGTGCCAGCATACTCATTTCTGTATTTTACCATGTATCAGTCAGATACGTGCTCTGATGAAATACGTATAAGCGTATAGGAACACGATATAGGTTTGTGACGATGATAATAATATGCCTTTCATCAACACAGCGGAAATGCACAGAGACAGAACTTATTTGTGCTCAACACTTGAATCCTATAGGATGGACTTAGTTTTCTCAATAGTAAGCTGTAGACCTGAAATTAGTACTAAGAAGTTTTAGATAAGAAACAAGAAGTTTGAAGACTTTGAAATGTGAATAATAATATGTTTCTCCTCACCTCATCGATCATGGGCAGGAATTCTGGCTGGTTGGAAAGGACAGCTTGTCTCCTGTTGAAGGAAAAAAAATTAGACAAAAAAAAAGGGACAAAAAAAAAACAGAAAATAAAAGAGTGCATATTTGTATACAGCTCACATACTTTTTTGTATTTGGAACCTTTTGATGGCCCTTTAATGTCCATGCCGTGACTGCCTGCATAGTAAAGCTCTGCTAAACGTACGAAGTTGTACACCTACAACACATTAAAAATGACTACAAGATGAGTTGAAGGCAATACGTATCTGAAATAGAAGAAGGAGAGAAAAAAAAAACAAAAAATTGTTCAGTGTGGAGGAGAAAAGACAGGAGAAAAGATGGAGAAACACATTAAAACAAAGCTAGGCTTAAAAAATGTACCTTGTCCTGCATCTTCACTCACTATTGATGGGAAATATCCCAACAGAAAACTGTCTACTGTTGCTCTCATCTAATGCAGTCACCCCAGAAGAAATTTTAGTGTCGGACACATGAAAGGAAGAAAAGGAGAAAGGGATTCGCGTATACAACACCGAAACAAAACTCACCGCTGGACAGAAGCGCGATCCACGGGTCAGTCTCATCATTTGGGCGAAGAAGCGTGCCGTCGTAGTCTAAAAGCATCTTTATTGTTTCCTTTGAGCTTTAGTTATTTGCTCAATAGACATGTAGGGCAGATGGGTGGCAGCTGTTTTTATCAAGTGTCGTCGGCCCAGAGCATCATCCAGAAGATGTCATATCAACCACAAGGGAAGATGAGATTTGAAACAAAAGGTGATTTGATTACCAAAACTGGGGTAAGTACTCCATCAAGAGCTCTGGTCGAATTTTTAGAAATCACGAGTTTGACCCGGGGAGGAGAAGCTCTCATTGAATCAAGCAAGTATTGATTCTCGCTCCACCTCCGACTTTCTTCTGTATAGATGGTTATACCATCTCCCCTATGCCTCCAGGTCTTCGTGAACAGGGACTAGTTCGATACCGTCACCCTCTGTATCGCCACGTTGATACCAGTTGTAGTCAGCGCTACTAATACCATTCTGCCTGTCATCACACTCTTTCTTCGATCAAACTCACTGCATAATAAACCGACATTTTCAATCACACGATAGAAAAGAATGAAAAAATCCGAACTCTCGGAGGAATCCATTTGAGGGAATTAAGGTATTAAATCAATACCTAGGGGTTTAAGTTTTCGAGAGCAGTGCCCGATGGAGGAAAAATAAATTAAAGAAACGAAATTGTGAGAGACTGCTCTGTGCTGAAGCGCAGCTTTAAGACAAATTGAAAATAGAAGGAGGAAAACTAAACAGAGGGAAGGTTTAATAAAGCAGAAAACAGGGTAACAGAGTTCAGAGGGGAGGGAGAATTGAGTGAGTGAGAGGGCGGTCATTTGGGTCGGTTATAGTTGCAAACCAGACGCTACAGGACGAAGGCAATGCCCAAATTTCTGACCCCGTGGGGGCCCGGGGAGGTGGGTTACGAGGATCTTTGAAATCCCGGCAGGGCCACATTAGCCCCCATTCCTCCCATGTTGGCCTCTTGCGCCGTCTTCGCCGTCACTGCTGTAGCCCCTCTCTCTCTCTCTCTCTCTCTCTGGGCTTAGCTGAAATTGTTGTATCCACGTGGCCGACATTCTTTGGCGGGTGAGTGGACGTGGATAAAATACCTGCATACATTTATATTTACATACATACCGTCACGGTTGAGGTTAAGACTTAATTTCTTGAAGTGTTTTCCCAAAATAGAACCCAACCTTGTTTTACAATCCCCCCTAGCCTCCCTGTTTCACGCTTCAAACCCTTTCCTTAAAATCACCTAAATTCTGCCTCTCATGTGTTTTTAATTACAGGGTCTTCTGTCATCAATTATCATCCTTCTTGTTTATAAAAACAGGCTGCTTTACATAATCCCTCACCTAACCCATTTACCCTTAACCTCCACCCTTTTCGTGTTTCAATTTAAAAAGAAAAAAAGATTTCTCTCTCACATCACCATCTTCTTTCTTGTTTTACTAAAATAGCTCCTACCAGTCATTAATTCAGCTCCTACCCGTGAAAAAGACCATTAACGAATTCACTTTCCATAACTTTGCATATTTCATTCCTTTCTCATTGCCAAAATTCCGTTATTTATCTTAAAGGAATGTGGTTGTGCCCGTAAATAGTTCACCCGCATAGAATATCCATTCAACTTGCTTTACTAAAACTAAAAAATCCCTGTTTAATCATTTTCCATTCTAGTCTTTCTTTCTTCTTTTTGTTAGTTGGTTGAAAGCAAACACACCCATCAGTAAACAATATTTGTTAAAAAAAAAAAAGAGAATAATAAAAAACACAAGTAATCAAACTGGGAGCCAAACAGATCCAATACTGGCCAGGAAGTTGGCAGAATTGTTTCCTTTCTTGAGGGTTTATTAATGGAAGGCTTGATGAATTTTGGATATGATTTCTGTAGGAGAGGGCTGTGCTATAATGAGATAGCTGGCTGTTGAAGCTCCAATGGAAGATTGGATGATGTAGAATAGAGATTGTGACCTGCGACATGGATTAGGTTTGTATCCCCAACAGACAAAGCTAACCATTGGAATCTATCTCGTTAGGCCTGATACTTTTCTTCATTCCTCCAATGTTTGACATTTAATCTGCTCTTATGGCGGATGGAATTTATTATCAAGGTTGTCTTATCAATTAATCACAACCAAAAAATGTTTTGATTTCCCTTGTTTTTGTTTTCTATTTTTTAGAAATGATCTCTAAGATTTTTGTTTTCCTTTTCATGAGACATGTCTACCTATATTCTGTATCCCACCATTATCATTATTCTAAAAATCCTACCTGCTTTCTGAATGTCTTTACTTCCATGCAATAGGGGATCAATCATCTCGCATACCTCATGCCTCTAATTTAGTTGTCTTGTTCCTCATTTTTTGTTTGCTTTGGTCTCTATAGATATGACAATGCAAATGTTTTATCAAAAATGTTTCATGATTTAAACAACTACGCTTATCAAATTTTCTTCAATTATAGCTAATTAAAATACTAGCTCCTCTGATGACATATCTATTCGCATGTGGTTTCAAAGACCTATTTCTTCACAAATAATAATATAAATATATGACATTTTATTTTTTAGACGACCTTATATATTATATGAAATACTTTTCTTCAAGTCATGCATGAAATGAGAACAACAATAATTAGAGTACCTAATAATTGCGTACCCGTTTCCAAAACTTATATTATATATAACTAGCATTTGCATGTTGCTTTGGCTTTTGACCAATCCATCTGTTCACATTGTAAATAATGATAACGTTTGTATACATATATAGAAGTCATAATAAAAATAAAAATAAATATGGGTTAGTAGATGAAAAAATAATAAAGAAAAATAAGGACAACAGGCGTCAAAAAAAGTAAAGAAATGGGTGATGATGGAGTCTTTAAAGGGTGTGCAAAGGAGGGGAATGGCGCCCAGGTAGTCAATAATTTAGAGTTCATACATATATGAAAGCAATATTACATGGAAGAAAGCTAGTAAGTCAAAGAAGCCTCGTTACTTTGTCAGCCTTACTCTCCGTCGTCAAAAACAAAATAATGGGCAGAGAAAGAGAGAAGTGAATGTGGTTAAACTTTAAAAGCCAGCAGTGACGTACACTTCATCTTTATGCCCATTGTTCGCTTCTCTGTATCTAGCCTTGAAACTAGAGTCTCCCCATCATTTTCCTATTTTCCATATCTCTCTCTCTCTCCTCTTTCGACAATGGTAGCTTCAATAGTACTCTTCTCAGTCCAAGATGCATGGTTTTGCATCGTGAATGTGAATATGAATATGAAAGATTCTGCCTGCCAAGTGTCTGAGTCATGGGAAAGAATAAATGTTAGATGGTAACCACGCTAAATCAATCAAACAACCGGGCCTCAACCACGTTCTTTTTAAGGTCTAAATCAGTTTATATGTATCTTGATTGATTACGAAGTTTTAAAGTTAATAATTAAATAAATCTCTAATAATATTAATTAAACTCCAATCGATTATTAAAGTAAATCCTAATAATTTAAGTTAATTGAGTTAATCCTCAAAATTGCACCTCAACCACATTTTAGTACTATATGTTATTAAATTTGTTTGACCTCTTCACGAAGAATGAGATTCTACTATATACATGTTATACTTTATAGCTATGTTGTTCATATATTCATATACATTTTCCACATGCATGGCATTGGGGGCCGTTGGCTATACAGGTGTCTTTGCATATCTTTATATAATTTACTTTAAAGTTGAAAAAAAAAACATCAGAAGATGATGGAGCCTGTTTGGGGGTCAGGGTGAGGGGGATCTCCATTTTACGATTACTTTATTTTAAAAACCAAAGAGGTGTTGAAGATTCTCTCATCTCCTTGTACTTTACATGTATTTGGCTTGTACAAGTAAAGTAAAAGTGAATTTTATTTCTTAATCCAAACGTGATTCCGATTTAATCGCCTTAATCAATGCTTCCAATCTTGATTTCTTTATTCAGTCAGGTTCTCTACTGGATTTCCCATCTTCTCGAGAATCCTTTTATTAATCTATAAACACCCATTATAAATTTCATTGGAAGATGTTATCACTTAATTATTCAGTTGATCTAGTTTGATCTACAATTTTTTAAATAAACAGCATATGTGTCACAATGGAAACCTAGCAAAATGGTCAAACCTCCAGATCGTATGAATGGGCAGAAGCTGCTTGGAAGACCATTATTTACAATGAACCTGTTAAATGAAGTCAATATAGTGTAAGCAGAGATTTAATTGGACTGTCCAAACTCAACACAAATGCTTTATATATCCTCCTTTTCCTTTTTTCTATCTTTTATTAGTAAAACTTTCAGTTTCTTTGATAAACTTTTGAAGCTGTGACTGCCCGGAATGGTAGGACCCCAGCACGGTCTACTAATAGCAAAGCATCCACATGAAGATCTTGGGTGCATCAGAGGCTGACGTGTCGGTGTCACGTCAGGCGTGAACGGCATGAGTGTAAACCGGCAGGATGACGGCACGCCGTGTGTAGGGCTGGATTCCCGACACCACACGTGTGCTTTCCCAAGCCTTTTACACCTTGAGACACGAGTAAATATTTTGGGATACGTACGTGGCGTGGCGCATATATATATATATATAGAGAGAGAGAGATGGTGGGGCCCTGTTTGGGAGCCACATGGTGAGCAACAGACGCACTACGATGGTCGGCTGATTCCAGGAATAATCAGCAAACCAGCCCCCTCACATTTTGGTGCTGTTTCTGCATGTAACGTGTTTTACTCTTACCACATACAAATATGAAAAAACAGCCCATAATTTGTTTTACCAGTTATGCATCGCTTCGCTACTCTCCAGGTTGCTCATTGTGCTGTGTTTGTATCTTCCAACATTAATAACCCAACAATTAACAACTTAAATAAATAAATTCTAGTTAACTGTTAAATGACCTACTCTACATTCATTCGATATTATCTGATTAAGGATTAGGACTTTTTATCAGTCTTTTCTGATTTTGCTTTTTTATTAGGTCTACATTCTAAAAAAAAAAAAAAAAGACCTTGATTCTATTAACATATAGCAATCATATATGAAAACAAATGCAGCAAGCACGCCATATCAAGTGATCCTTTAATGAATAATGTGCATACCTATACCTAACTCACTTACTACCTTATCACCTTTTTGGCCTGACTTATTCATTTGGGTTGCTTCTTGGTGTCACATTCTTGATTCGCAGTAGCGATGGTAAACCATAATTTGTACTTCCATGACCGGTAACGTGTGATGGACGTCTGTTAGACTCCAATTCGCTAGCTGGCACTTAACTTTTTGACTACTAGAAGGAGCTCTTGGAAATAATATTTTGGAGGATATGAATAGAGAGTAACGTGACAGGTGGATAAATGAATGAGATGACTGGTAATTCAGTTTTGAGACGTTTTCATTGGTGAGAAATTTTTTTATTTCTTGGAGCCAATTGGGAGATATATAGGAAAATATTGGATTTCTTGCACAAACAACTAGTCGCACTGCTTCATGAACATTGTCCGTGGTCCGTGCCCATTATTCATGATGAGACTGTGATGTTTGGTGGAAACCCTTTAGAGTGCACTAGATCACAAATATTTCCAATTTCTGAAGTGGCTACATCCACGTGGAAAAAATGAATAATTATCTTTTTCCTCATTCCTAATCATCACCAACCTGACAAAAATTTAATACATCTTTTCAACTAGTTGCTTCCACCCTTATTTCTCACCTTATTTTCTTGACTTGACCCATTATGAAAATGTGCTCATATAGTACATGCATGATCCATATGATTCTAGTACAGCTTGAGCTAAAACTTTCAGCGACATTTATCAAGGTTACTTGAACTTACTTCTATAGTTCAATAAATGCCCTTGTCATAAGCAATCCTATTATGAAATGAAAAATTGAAATAAAAAAATTCCAGTTTTTAAAATTGCTTTTTATTTAAAAAAAAAAAAAGAACAACGTGCCTGATTCTCAATTTTTTTGCTCTAAAAACCATGTATAACAAAGAGTTTTCAAAATGGTCTTTAGATAACATCAAAATAGTTTTCAAAAACAGAAAAACTATCATGAAGAACAGTTTTGTAGCTAAACAGGCCAAAGCTATTTTTTTACAAATTAAGGGTAAAAAGGAATGGAAGATTCAGGAAACCATACTGGAGAATGGAGATCGGAAAAATAAATAAAAGAGGAGGAAACCAAACCAAAATAACTGCCACGGCAACTATAAATCCATGAAACTTTCGGTTAGAGGGTGGGGCCAGTAGAAGTGGCCATCTCTGTGAAAGCGCCACGCGTGAAGTGGGCCCACATCTTTCACTTTATGAGCTTGACAGCTGAGATGATTGCTGTGGTCCCACCATAACCTTATAGTGCTCTCCGCATATTTACGGACCCCCGTCTCCTCTCCTTTTTCTCTCTTTCCCCTAATATCCACTTTTTTGTCTTCTTCCTTCAATCCTCCTCCCAAATTTTCCATTTTTTTTCTCTTTTTTAGAAAATAACAAATACCCTAGTTTTACTTAAAGCAATTTCCTAGATTAATGCAAGAAAAAAATAGTAATACATACAATACTTTATCATAGTAAGCCAAGAATATACATTTCTTGTTAAGATTCAATTTAATAAGCTAAGTGACCTTTTGGCTAAATTCCACCTTGATTAATTGTTGATTACCTAAGCAAGTACGTGAGGCAAATTAATTTTTAATTATTCGAAACGTGACAGATGGCATAATGCCTTGATAAATGACATATTTGTGTGTAAAGATGGCACTCATTCTAGCAACTTTTTTTTTTCACTTTATAGTGTGTTTAGTACTGGTTCAATGTATATTATACACTTGTAGACTAGAATCAAATAATTGATGGAGTCTTCCTCGATTAAAAATTGGGGAATATCGGAGGAAATGGGAAGGAAGCAGAATTAAAAAAATAATAATAAAGTGACATTCCCTTAGAGGAATTATGGGACGGTTCAATAGCCACTATGATACTTGACAAAACTATAGTCTTTTTGTATTATTTTATATAGCCAGGTCACATTCAATCTCTTTTTTATTTTTTAAAATTATCATCTTTTACCCTTCCCTCAATTAATTAACAACACCAAGTACTATTTGTTATTGAAGTAATTTAATTTATACATTTAAACCAAACCTAACTTCAAAATTGCTGCAGGAGTTGACCACATGGGTACCCAATAATTTGCCTACTCTAATATTGTAAATTCCTTTGTCCTTGTTTTTTTCTTCCTTTTCCCTAGGAGTTTGATCTTTTAGACTTCTACTTTGGTGTTATTGAGAAGAACAAATAATCGGTAACAATTATGACAGGATAATAGATGGGAGGTTCCCACGGTCCCACCCACTTGACTAGCTTCATCGTGGCAGCACAACGGAAAATGACAAAAAACTTTTACTTTATTATTATGTTTTTCAAAAGTCACACCGGTCCCGAAGGAAATTAAAATAAAATATCATTCAAATCAACTATAAAAGGAAAAAAAATGCAAAGTGAATAAAGCCGAAAATGAAGAAAAATTAAAGAAGGTATCATGTTTCAACTTTTTATAAATATACATAACCAGGAAAATAATCAATTATTGGTTGGATGGATTATTGGGGGAAGGGATCACGGAAGAAGGAAGAGATTGCACTACTACTGGTGGAGTTGGTAGTTGGTACGAGGAACTAGTATCAATGTCTTTGAATAATGAATACCAACCGCTATATTTTTTTATATATAATTATATAATTATATAATTTTATAAGGCCAATGAGTGCATGGATTCCGATTGAATTTCCTGGGAAAGTAGTGGAGGGTTTGCTTGTGATCGTGAGTTGCAGGAAGGAGAAGAAGTATCATTTTCAACCAAATATTCAATACACCATGTGATTTCAATTATTCTCCACAGCCTACAGGCTTCATAGCCTTAGTCCTTATCCCTCCCTCCCTCCCTCCCTCCCCATTATATCTCCATCTCCATTTGTGATAGTCATCAACATAATAATAATAATAATCATCATCATCCACACATTTCATCATCGTTTACATCATCATCATCATCATATATGGTTTATTGACAATGCATAACAAGTGGGTACGAATTGATTTATTTCAACTTTCTCTAATCTCTCCCTGTACCAGCAGCTTGAGGCCATATCCTAGATGTCTGGATTGGGTTCTTTTATTTAATTTTTGCTCTTGTATGTGTTGTCCCTTTTTATCTTCACTGGAGTTTGGATATTCAACTTTTGAATCATTTAGATAAAAAGGGAAGATGAAGCTAGATTTAGAGATAAAAGAGATGGAAGATAGAAGAGATAGAAACCCTTCTGCTCACCACTACCTTTATTTATTTAATTATTTATTTTGTTATCTTCTTTTGTGTCTCTCCTCAACTATCTCCAACAGAAACAGTTGGTGATGTGAGGTGGAGGTGGTGGTGGGACCTTTCCTACAGGGGTCCAGGTCGGCATGATGGACTTCCACGTGGTCAGGATGGTTGTCACAATTTTTTTATCTATCCCAACTTGAGGAAAACATCTCTTAATTAATTAATTAATTAATTATTTTATTTATTTATTTTTTGTTCTAGTTAAAAAAAAAATTATCCCTATATAAATACTTGCTTTATGATAAAGAGGCCTAGTTTAAGCCCCATAGTGGTGATCATAAAGTTAAAAAAATCATGATTTGATTTGATCCCTCCCTATAAAAAGAATAATATTTTCCTCGATCCCTCACGTGTACTGTGATATCTCCATGTTTTTTATTCCTCTTTTCCTTCAAATGTTGCAGTAAAAGAAAAGAAAATGGGTAGGCGAGCAGTGTTAGATCATAATGCAACTACCCATCCACATTTTTATTTCTTCAATCCTTTTCACTTTTAAAGAAGACCATCACCATTCATTTCAATAATGTTTTATTAACATGGTTCAAAATTACCCATCCCTACTACAAAGATAACAACAAAAAGAAAAAGGCTAAAAACTAAAAATAAAAACTAAGAAGAAGATATTGAAGCCATGCACCACCACGTCCGGTCTCATCCATAGAGATAGAACAGTGGAAGCAAGTTGGTTATCCAAAAATGACTATTGAGTATGTGGGTTGGAAACCTCAAAAAAAATACTAACTGTATGTAAAAGACTAAGACGCTAACTTAGACTTTAGAAAGAAAACATTTGATCTGTGTTGACTGGGGTTTGGTCCAGGGGCGGCAGCAAGGAAATTATAAATAAATGATTTTAAAAGAAAAAAGAAAGAAAGAAATTAAATGTTGGGAAAGATGTGAAAATGCTTTTACAACAACCAAAGCAATCAATTACATATGGTGTGTTCCAATTCACTAATGAAAAGAAGACGACATTCTGATACCCGCATAAGAGGTTAAGTTCTTAGGCAAAGTCCTTTGAAAATCAAAGCCCTGCTTTCCTTTCCACATCATTTTAGACTCAGAAAACCTCCCCACATGGGACATAGATGCCCTGGCATATGGGCCACCCCTTTAATTTTAAGTGGGTATTGGCTGGACTGGACATTTATAATGAAAGGCCATAGAGAAGTTCTATTAATTGTCAGCACTAGGAGGTGGGCATGGCATGACCTCTTCCTAACGTACAAAAATCTAAATACATGTAAAAGTTGAGGAAAAAAAAGAAAGAAAGATAAAAAGGGGTAGTTAGGGTTCCAAAGTAGAATACCTGTTTCCATTATTAAAGTGGGGGAATTAGGGTTCCTACTTCCTACTTCCTACTTCCTACTTCCTACGCCCATGACTTCCATTAACTCCCCCCAAAAGAAAAAGAAAATAAAATTAAATAAAAAAAGGGGGCTGTTTGGCACCCTTTAAGAATTCCAAGTACTACAATGGCATAATAGCTGGTTGGTAAAGAGTTAAATGCAACTTTTTATAAAAAAAATCCAAGAATCAATTAAGAATGTAAGAAAAGGAGGCCTCTTAAAGTGTTTGCTTTAATACACATACTCCACAAAAGAATCTCCATAAAATCAATACTTTCATTGAATAAACTATAGAGCATTAATTCCTACATAAATGACCATCCCTTCCATTGAACAAACATTAATTCCCCATCTCTCTCAATTCACACACCAACCCAATTTGTAAAACCGACTTAACATGAATGATCATTCTTTTAAGTTCCTTCTTTTTCTTGAACTGGTTGACTGAACCTCTCAACTAGTTGGAAATATGGTCCCAGCTGACCAAGCTACCATGCTTCACCCAACTGCAAATAGCCAGAGTTGTGCCTGGATCAAGATCTTCCAAAAGGAATTAACTTTTTTTCCTTTATTCCTAATAATCTAACGAAATCTCCTAACCATATCACAATTTGCTAAAAAGAAGATTGTGGAAAGTGTGAGAACTTTCGGTTATCTTACCATTTTGGCCTAGAATCTCTAATGCCACCCATGTTGCTGCCGCGTGCCAAAAGGAGAAGATACAGTGCCCATGTATATTGTGAGAGACTTAAGAAAAGCAATTAGATTACTTCTAGAAAAATTGCGATAGTTTTTATTTATTTTTTGACATATATTAACTTCAGACATAACGTTGTAGCATTCTATCTCACGTACACTTTAATCCTGGGCCCTTCCTTATCCCTATCTGGAACTCTTTAATCGTGCGTCGTGCCCCATCGACGATAATGCACAATGCTCGATATTTTTCTTGTAAAGTTTCTACCTTCATCCCTTGAACAAATTTAAGGGTCGTAGGTACTATCATGAGTGAGATGAGTAGTTCAAGGAATATATAAGTGAGAGTGATGGGGTATGCACCACCATTATTGATAAGAAAAATTGATAAAATGGGGATCATGAGGGCACAAAATCTGATTGACAGGATCTTCTGCGGTTCTTCTAATCTCCAGACATAAAATCACCAACCACATATTTGTTAAGTAGGGCTTAATAAATTTACTTTTTGAGCCTAGTAGGACTACATACTAGATTCTCCCTTGGCACCTTACCATATATTCCAAAAACAAACTTTTTTTTATAACTGTTTAGCTATATTCTCTTTTCAATTCATCTTTAGCCAATTGAAGGTTAACGAATGGCTTCAACAGTATCATAAATCTGATTTCGTTTTCATATTTTCATCTTGTTCATAGAATTAATGAATAGTACTGCATTTTGGACATGGTTGAAGAGCCAAAACAAATCTCGGCCGGTCCGGGAAATAAAGCAACTAACTTTCATGGACTGCAAGTAGGGTTCAAGTTGAAGGACAAAATAAAACCACGTAAAGAATTTATTTAGTTCAACTCGCAAGCACTTTTTTCTTTAAACAGGTGTATTGTATTTGAAGAATATTTGTCATAGAAAAAAAGGAGCTTTTATGAAGACATGGTTGATAAGATAGTTAGGCTTAGGAATTATATATATGTATGATCCGTGAGCAAAAATAGTAACCTGGTTGACAAAATTTAGTAATCTTTGGGTTAAAGTAGGCATGCATTACACGTACGGCTTACTTTATTGCCTTTGGACCAGTTTTATTTTTTTAATTTTTAATTTTATGTTTTTTTGACATCGATCTATTCACTTGCATATCAATTACAAGGATTTGAACTTGAAATCTCTCATTATTCCTAATCCTTGCCTGGGCTGTCTTTGCGATAATGAAAAAAAAAAGAACAAGAAACTTTAGAAACCCTAGCTATAGTCTCTCTCAGGGTGGGAGCCACCCAAGTATGTAGTGAAGAAAACTCCATCGTGGAGCAGTTCCAGGCGGCATGAACATTTATGGGCTCCTGCACCAGGGTTGCTTCATAATGGATATGGTCAACAGTCAACTGCCTAGACCTCCATGAACCTTAGAAAGACATTAATGAGCACTTATGATTCGTGAGATCCCATTAAAGTAGCCACATGTTCATTCAGGAAGGAATAAGGATACCACAACTTCCTCCTGGTTATTATTTGCTTACCTAGCAACATGTTACGGATTTAGGTGGTATTTATTTTTTGGCTTATCACGAAAATTAAATAGACTTTCGGCGTTAAGTTGTTTATTTTAAAATTTTTATGGTATTAAATTTTTTAAAAAAGTTCGAATAAAAAAAGTGAAAATATTTGAGCTTTTTATTCGAAAAGTCATTTAAATAAAAATAAGAAAAAACGAAGAAAAATGGAATACCTCTGTTCACATGGATATGACGGGAGAGTTTGGGATGGGACAGTCCCAGTCGACCGAGGCTCGTTTATTTTCGGTCTCGAAACATGCCGTTTAAAAATTAAACCAGGATGGGGTGGAGATGAGAAAACTCCACAACTTCTTACAGTTTCACATTTATTTTTTGTTTTATTTTTAATTTTATTTTTATATTTGCTTTTTATTTTTTATTATATTATTTATTAAAAAATTATAATAGTATTATTATATTAAAGTATAAAAATAAAATAATAAAAATTATTTTAAAATATAATCGTCGTATTTTTATTATTTATTATTTTGAATAAATGATTCATGCTTGTTCGATTCGTTTATAGAAAAATTTATTTTTTTCGGGTTCGACTTTTATTTAAAATGAACTTGTGATTCATTTCCGACTTTGAGATTTTTAAATAAAAATCACCAAATCATAAGATCCCATTTGTAACTATCATTTCAAATCGGAAAATTTAAGCATCTGAGTCGCCAAAAACTTTTAGGTCCACTAGATTCCTTGAGGCGAAATTTACTTGATGCGATCCGTTTAAAATCATCCGAGATCTAGAAAATTTTACACGAGAACCGCGACACTTTATGGTAATTTATTATTTTGATAACGTTTGGGTTTTGAAAATTTACAATTTTTACCGGGTTTTACGAGGAAATCAAACAATCTGCCGAATCTGATTGATTTGAAAAAAATAAGCCAGAAGCGTTCAAAAGCGATTAAAAATTAAATTAGCATTATTGTCGTTAAGAAGCGAGCGGGACGAGCACGAAATAATCGGATTAAGTTGGCATGAAATCATTTCTTCATTCTGTGTTAAAAGCAAACGACATCTTAATCTTTATTAAATCTTGGCCGATGTGGGCACCGAAAAAAAGTTATATTTAACGTTAAGTAAAAGCAATGGCTAAGCTTAGTGGCAGATTTCAGCATAGCCTTTGAGTTGTGACACGGTAGACCGGATCTCGATGGAATTCCACTGATGTTGCCGTACAGATCATGCCATGCCGCATGAGCGACTAGACCCGCAACAAACAGGCAGCCCCACTAAAAGAGAAAAATAGGGCTTCCCTAAGAAGCCCAGTTAGCATTATATAACCACACGCTCAACCTGTTCTTTTGGGCCTGCAAATATGACCTTTCCCCGGCTGGCTTCCCCCAGCTTCCATTTTCAGAGAAAAATCTTCAAAAGAAAAAATATGACTTCCATTTTCACCATGTTTGGAGAATGTAAATGTGACTTTAAATTCTTTTTGGCTGTCGGCATGCCCAGCATTCCGATAAGTCTTGCCGTCAAAATAAACAAATGCTCAAAAAGCACTAACCGATGGCTTCCAAGAAGATACGTAAGGTAAAGATCTATCTCTAACAACTGTCATAATCATGACTTGAGGATTCTTGATATCTTGAAGTCCAATCAGGCAAATTCCCCATTTTTTTTAGTCATTATCCACAAAAGTTATAATCATTGTAGTTGATATAATGGAAATGACATCTACTTTACAACTATCGTGGTTCCCCTTAGCCCACACTATTTATGTGTAAGTTCATTGATTGGGTTTATGCTTTAATTCATGAACCTTGTCAAATGAAGTCCTTGTTCAATCCCTTAGATTTTCGTGAACTGAATGAATGCTTCCATCCAAGTTTATAGCTTATAGTTGTCGTTGGATCAGAGCATGAAAGCAATATTCTTTGGTACAAACTGAAGCATTCCATGTGTTGACTGTAGCTTGTAGCTTTTCTTTTCTTTTATCTCAAACAAAAACCAAAGACACCATGCCAAGGGCGCAGCAAAATAAATAGTGAATCAACAGCGGTATCAGTCGATCGAGAAGTTTATCCTTTGATGAGCGGAAGCGATAAATATATATATATAGGATGTGGGGTTTGTAGTCTGTGGTTTTAAGCCGTTACCCGATGAGCGGGAGGCTCGATAACTAGGTCAAGGTCTATCGGCTTTATGATGTTGACATTTTAAATTCCTTTGTTATATTCGTAGTAAACCTTCTTTTGGAGACGGAAAATCAGGCGGATTTAAGAAAGTTAGGGTGTCTCCCCAAATGCCATATTCGAGGTGTCCCATCTAGAGTTTTTAGTCCCTTAATAAACCATCATTTCATTATGTCGAGTTAAATTCTATTAATAAATAGATAAAATGAAAATACATGAGGTATTTATCCATAAATTTCTGATTTAAAGAATCTCTGTACTTATAAGGCAATAATCTTTAATAAAGAAAAATTAGTTTTTGATAAGGAAAAATCAGTCTTAGATAAGGAAAAATAGATTTATACTTAAATATATAAGATTACTCCCTGAGATAAGAGGGAGATTCAACAACAAATTTCTATAAATCACGAAGATCCCATACGAGGGGAAGGTAAACAATTTCAACTACGCGTACTCTCTTCTCCCTCTTCATACTTTTGCTGAATTAATCATCGGAGAGGCGGCCGACCCACTGTCGTCGGACCACCTTTTTTGCAGGTTTACATCGCGCCGTTGATGCCTAGGAAGACAGATAATCAAGGTAACAACAATTGGTGCCCTCTGTGGGAAAATGATTGAAAGTCTCGTTCACGGTGCAAAGGGCTTGGCTTAAACGTTTACTTGACCCCTTCATCACTTAGTCTTTTGATTCTCCTTTCCACATGGAGATTCACCAGAAATTAAAGTAGCGATAGCGAACAATCCGATAGTCGAATCATAGGAAAGTAATTCTTCCAGGTGGCGTTAGGAGATGGAAAGAAACAAAGGGCGAGGTGGGAGCGGATGTAGGGTTACGAGTCGCGCTGAGGCGTTTACCAAGCGAGAATGACCAATTGTGGGCTTAGGTAGAAAAAAGCCACGAACTTGGAAGGGATGTACAACATGGCGATCGTGTTGAACATCCAATCGCTCGCAATAAAGGAAAAGAGCCCATTATTCCCAACGACTTGATGCCACTGCGGATGATGAATTGTCTCGAGGTAGATCCCACGTCCATGGGTTCCACTGCCGGGGAAGCGCTCGGCGGCATAAGGGCGAATTATGAAGGAAGCACTTGCCGCGTACTTGTGATCAATGTCGTTAGTGGCGCATCTAGCCGAGACGGGGAGAGAGGCCAGCGAGACGGGAACGGTTGGAACAACCCCCAAAGGGAATGCATCAATGTTACCGTAGAGCGAATACCACCAATGTAAACACATCCCTATCTTCGTCTGGGGATCACGTTATGTGCTCCACAATTTGGGACTCGTGTAAACTCTCTTCCGCTAGAATATATTCTAACTCAGTCATCTAGTTATCTCTCTACTATATGTTTGATGGCTCTGTTGACCCTTATGATCATGCTCCATTATAAACGATGACACTAAACTCTGACAATGATTATGCGGTATGCGAGTATTTAAGCTAGTTCGGGGGCTACGTTGCTTTAGTTCCTGACTCCGCCACCTGACTAAAGATAAATTCGTTAATGAAATTAGGGGTCGTTCATCTCGTATATTACCTTTGTTCGATTAACGTCGAAAAGACATCAACTCCGTGCAGGCTATCTTGGGCGGGGCGAGGAATCCATACGAGACTTCACGAGAAGGTTTGAAATGGCCGTTAGGTAGGTAAGTCATCTGACATGGGCGCGGTCCTCGAAAACAGGAGGGCTTAGGACCATCGCTCTTTCTTCCTCACTTTATTACTAAACCCAGCTAATGGCGCCGATGCTTGATGGAAGAATTATACGGAACGGGCGTCAAGTACTCTGTTGAAGGGGATAATGTCGCCGCATTACTTGGTCGTCATGATTACAAACCAATCAACCGAGGGGAATAAGCCATCTAAGAAGAATCTATCTTAGCATAAGGAAGGTCGTACTTGAGAATGAAAGCGATCAGTGATTAGTAACGGAAAAAGAGGGGCCACCAGCGATTCACCCTCTTAAGCGTCTGATATGAAGAATTTATTGCCCTAATTCGCTACTTGTTGGAGTTTAAAATGACGCAGATCTAGACGAGATCCTGCCCGAAGAAACGGTCTTGCGGTCGATTATCATAGAGATCATGGGCGTAGGACCGACGGTCATAGAAGTCTAAAGTTCTTGGTGGAAAGTTGATCCAAGCGAGCGTCTTAGAGTACATCGAGGAAATTGACGAGGGTGAAACCAGAGGCCAGTTGTAGATAGAATTCCAGTAGTAGCGATGACACTTCGAATCGGACTAGCCGCCGGCTATATATTGGGTGACCGGTCGATGGCCGGTGTAGTTAAAGGCAGCCTGAGAAACTCTTGAAGGTACCTGATTAAGGCCGGGGTGAAGCAATCCGCGCAGCGTAGTGTATAAACTAAGCCAATAGATGGCCCCATAACCTTTTCTTCGGTCAACCCGAATGGGGTCATTATACCCCACTATGATGCGCTCGTACTCACCCTCTTTATTAATGGTTTTGATGTACACAAGGTATTGGTGGACCCTAACAGTGCGACAAATTTACTCTGACTACCGTGAAGCGGATGAAGGTTTCCTCATATATCTTGAATTTCAGCGGAGCGAATCCTCTTTGGTTTTCAACAAAACCTTCCGTAACATTAGAAAGTGATCTCGCTCCTAACCTTAAACGAGGACCGGATTACTCAGCAATTTTGTTCTCGGTTGTCGAAGATTTGGGTCCTTACAATGCCATAGTAAGTCGGACACAGCATGCCTATAAAATTATCCGCCGACTACCACCTGGCGTTAAACTGTTTGACGGCGTAAAGCCGGGGATTGACCTTCTAAGCTAGATTAGCTAGCCGCGCGATAGTCTTTATCAACTATCCATACGAGAACAGAAAATGGAGAAAAGCTTTGAAAGTCCTCCCCTCGAAGATCCACACTTTACATGGCAATCCTGAGTTCTTAGCCCGGTCGAGCTGAAAAGAAGAACCATTAGTGTGGATCCCTTGGAAGTAGTAGTGTTGGATGAGCCGGAGAAGTTCAAAAACGTCGATACTCTCCTATCCAGTGAAGAAAGGCGAATCTGAGGCGTCTTTATTAAAAACATGAGGTGTTAAATCACGAAGTCATTGAGATATAAATTAAGAATGACTGATATTAGCCTCCCATAAAATTTGAATATTGTCCACGTGCGGCCCGAGCCATAAGATAAGTGAGGTGTTTACCGGATCGCCATCAGATTATTCATATTGTGAAACCCCGAGAAAAATCCAATTTCTCAAAAATGGGTAAAATCGTAATTTCGGTAAAAATCAAATTTTCCAGATCGGATGACGAAGCAGGATTTTTTAGTTTAGAAATAAGTCTCACAAAATTAAAAGCAACCACGTGAATTTCCGTTTGGATTAGGGTGGTCGGGTTTCACTTTTTGAGGGCGTGGGGTGTCGGGTGACACGTAGTGAGGTTAAGCGATCGCGGCTGGCACCACTAAGAGAATGACACTTGGCATTAAAGGAGTGGTTCACGGTCAAGCGTAATGTGAGAAATGATTCCATGGCCTGTTAAGCCGTGGGACATGATGTCATAAAGGAAAATAAAGAAATAAGGAATAAAGGTAGGAAAATTGGTAAGTAGCTCGTTTTGGCGAGGAAGGAGGAGAAACTTCCTCCTTTGACTCATCGTTTAATGCTCGAAAAGGAGAGAAATCCGAGAGGAAGAAATGAAAAGAGAAAGGAGGAGAAAATGTGAGAGGGTGAGAGAAATGAAAAAGAAAGGAAAAATTAGGGATAAAACAAAGGAAAACGTGGGGAGGAAGAAATTATGAGAAAGGCCGGCAACACGAGAAGGTTTGTTACCGTTTTAGAGAAGTATACTCATACCTGGGTAGTGGCGACAAATGAAGAATTACGGTTATCTTGGCGACAGAGAGGAGTTGATTTTACTTTCCGGAGAGATGGCATGAACAGGTTTTGGGGTTTTTGACAAAGCTTCAGCAAAGGTAAGAGGTTTCGATTCTCTTTGTTTTACTTATTTACAAGTCATTTTGTGATGTTTGAGTTGATTGAGTAGTGAGGGGCTGGATTTGGTCGGTTCTAGTCTTGGAGCCAAAGTGTGGATGTTGGGAGACCCATTTATTACGGTCAAGTAGTAGTTTTAGGAATTTGTTTTGGAGTGTTGGATGATAATTTATGAATTAAATTGTATGTTGGTAAGTATGAGGTCGGGAAGAGCTATGGAGTGAGTTCCACCAAGAGGAGCCGTGTTGGAAAGTGTTTTGCGAAGTGAGACAACCCGCTTGTACATTTAGGGTTGTAAAAACGGTCAAATTTATGAAATGAATTTATAAATGTCCATTTGTTTTAGTAGTTCATTGAATATTGGGTTGTTAGTATGTGAAGAGATAGGTTAAGACATTATTTTTAATGTGTTAGTACAATGACACAATTACATGGAATTAAATTAATAATTATATATCTTCATTGGAATGATTATAGTTTCTTTCAGATTGAAATTTAAATTGGGTGATAATTGATGTGTTGAATTACATGTATTGTAATTGTAGTTGATTGAAAATATGCGTAATGACATATTGTATAAATGGTTTAATGGCATGCATCGCGTTTGTGCTCATGGCCCCAGGTAACGCAGGGTGGGGTGTGAGTGCATAACCTTAGTTTTTATTAAGCGGACATGGTTGCGAAGGAATTTCACGGGATGATATTGGAGAATTGGAGTTGGGAGATGGAGCGTGGATCGCCGGACCAGGATGCCATTTGTTTGGGAAGCCTCTGACGATTCCACCTCGGTAGTCCCGTACTTTTAGGAATAATTGGTGATATAGCTCAAGTGACGGTTTGTTTGAAAATGATTATTTTCTCATACGCTGGACTAGGCGGGTGGTGAGTCGTGAGGGACTCGTGACATGGGGATCGTGAGGCGATTCAGTAGGATCACGTATTTACTTGGTGTGTGGCACTGGAGCATGCATATGCACTTAGGTGGAGAAGTAACCCATTTAGGGCGATTCCCTGCCCGGAAGATAGCTCATACTGTCGAGGGGATTGCCTTTTCGGAATTACGGGGCGGCAGAGGCTGCGCATTTAGAGCTGATTTTGAAGAAGCCCAGGTTTATGGCTTACGATACTTTGGATATAACATGTATTAAATTTTAAGTTTAATATATGTTTGTATAAAGTACAAATCAACTATTAAATTATTGGAGATAATTGGAATATAGTTGTGATATTGTTTGATGATGACATAGTCCGAGAAATTTACTCAGGATATCGTCTCATGATCAGACATATAGAATTCCTGGGTTGTGGTGGTCAGCGGATATCGAGGAAATGGGCGTCACACATATAGAAATAGACAATGCCACGAAGCATGTTTCATCTTAAAATTAAAAATTACCCTAAAGGAAAGCTTGCTAATGTGGTGGTGGATTTCTAAGAAAGCGGTAAGTGGAGGCACATGTGAAGACTACGATTTTCAGTAAACATCTTTGAAGTAGCCCTTTCGTATAAGTTGGGGATTGTTGTGCCTGATCCAGGCATGGGACATTGTCATTTTTGGATGCTTTCTTTGAATACCACTAGATTCCCATTCTTGCTGACGCATAAGCTTGACGCTAATTCTACCCATCATTGGTTCCATATTATTACAATGTGATGCCTTTTGGCTTGAAGAAAAGCGTCGATTTAACTTATCAAGAATTGGTATTAAGATAATTTTACAGTATTGATCAGGCAGACCATGGAAGTCTATATCGAAGATATGCTTGTCAAGTCCAAAGAGGCATTCCCGATCTATGAAATATACCAGAAACCTTTGAGTAATTCTGAAGGGTATGACATGAAACTAAACCCTGAAATGTCGTTGAATTAGTTAGTAGGGATTTTGAGACTTTATAGTAACTGAGAGGAATAAACCAAATCCATCCAACTTAAAGCGGTAATGAGCTTTTAAGCTCTTACCACCTAAGAAATTTAATAACCTAATTGGCGTGACGGCTCTCAAAGCGATTCATATCAGTTCTATAGATCGATTGAGACCATTTTCTGCACACTACAAGGCTAAATGATTAGTGGAAATGAAATCTGAAGAGATAGGCTTTCACTGACGATAAGCGGTATACTCATGACCACTGATTCTAGTTAACCTCAGTCTGAGTGATACTCGGCTTTATCTTTACATCAGCGGTTTAAAAGTGTGATAAGTCTTGACTTTGTTGAAAGAAAGATGAAAATCGGAAACAAAGACTGATATTCTTCGTGAGAAAATCTCTATCTAAAGTAGAAACTCGGTATACTCGTCTCGAACAAGCGGCAATGGCTCTCTGTGTGGCAGCTAAAAAGCTTTGCCCCTACTTCTAAGCACACCCTATCGTCGTGCTGACCAATCTCCCTTTGCGAAGTACTATACATAAGCCTGACTTTCAGGGAGGATGGCTCGATGGCGTCGAGCTAGAAGTGAGTTTAATTATCAATATAAAACCCATTTGGCATTAAGGGGCAGATGTTAGTGAACTTTCTTTGTCGAAATCCACAGCATGAGGATGGGGACCACAGACAGCAACGATGATGGATCATAATGTGGATGGGTGCTTCAGAAAACTGAGGAAAGTTTGGTGTTGGTTTGACACTTAAAGCCCCAACTGGGAAAAGAATAGAGCAAGCCATACGGTTAGGCTTTTAAATCTAATATGAGACGGAATCTGAAGCAATCCTAGTCGAATCGACACGGCAATCTCAGGTGTCTCTGAGAAAAGATCATCATACAAGTGACTCTCAATGGTGGTAGGACGGTGCAGCGGAGTCACGAACACGGGACGACGCATGGCGAGTAATACTTAAGTTTGGGGTTAAGTTACGACTATGAAGCTTTGTGGCTTGGAGACTTGAGCATATCCCAAGGGATTTTTATGAATAGGAAGATGCCTTGGCTGTAGTAGCCGCATCCTTCCCAATAAAAGAAACAGTGTTCCTTCTAGTCTATTACACTTTGAGTTGTTAACGGCCCCTTATTAGGTACCACAGAGATAAGTGGAATGAGTTCTTGGATGACTCGATAGTCCATTGGCAGGCTTGGGAGAAATCTCTTTAGGATAAGCCCAGGCCAAACTACAAAATTACAGTCCGGGTGGCCCGATTTTCTCGTGAATGGGTGAATTACTCTGGCCAGTCTCTAGGCCAGTGCTCTCTTAAAATGTCATTGCTTTCGACGGGGACATTATGCACTTTGGTAGAGATCCGTGAAGGAATATGTAGGAAACACCAGTAGGTCAAAACCAGCAGCTCCACGGGGCCCGTACATGGGTTACTGCTAGCCCGACCATGAGAGCGAATCTGGTAGCCTACGTAGTCTGTTGTTGCCAGCGACAAGCCCCCATCTCTAGGGTGCCTGCTTAGGATCAGACCACCATCACGAGCCCTTGGCCCTTTGGTCGATGGGGGATTGGCATAGTTGGGCCACTATCTATTGCCCCAACCCAAAAAAAGCTATTGTTGGTCACCACGGACTATTTCAGCAAATGGATATAAGCCGAAGCCTTCGCCTTCATCAAAGATAAGGATGTTGTCCAATTTGTGTGGAAGAATATTGTTTGCCGGTTCGGGACACCTTAGTCGATTGTAATTGACAATGGGCCGCAATTTGACAGTAGAGTATACAGGAATTTCTACCACGAGTTGAAAATAAGAAACTTGTACTCAACTCTACGGTACCCACATAGCCATGGCCAGGCGGAGGCATCCAACAAAACTCTTTTAACGGCTTTGAAAAAGCGTCTACATTCGGCTAAGGGAAAATGGGTAGAAGAGCTGGTTCTTTGGGCCTATAGAACAACTTGCCGGAAGCTGACTGGAGTATCGCCATTCGCCCTCACCTATGGGATGAAGGCTATTATTCTTACAGAAATTGGGATGCCCACACTTCGAACTGAAATTCCTGAGAAAGCTAATACCAAAGCCATTGTAAAAGACTTAGATATGGAGGACAAACTTTGTGAAGCTGCAGTTGTGTGCATAACATCGTACCAACAAAGAACAACAAACTCATATAACAGGCATGTAAAGCAGCGTACACATTAGTCCAGGGGACACAGTCTAGAAAGGTCTTTAGAACGGTGACCGACAGTAGGAAAATACCGGTAGTGGGAGGGTCCATACGCGATAGTAAAAATGGGGGCAATCGGATCATATGCACTAAATAAACTGAGTGATGCTTATTGCCACTGCATGTGGAATACTATGCATCTTAGAATCTTATCAATAAAAGTCTTCTTTATAGCATTTTCTTCGATTTTTGATTGCCTCCATGAAAAAGACCGGTCTTAACTCTTAACGACGATATTTTGGGCCGGATGTGGTTCTTAGTTTTACAACGTCACTTTCAAAAGACCAGATGTAGCTCTTAGCTTGCTGACACTTTTAAAAACCAGATGTGGCTCTTAACCTGTTGGCACTTTCAAAATACTAGATGTGAAATTTATTAACTTTCTGGCATAAAAAAAAAAAAAAAAAAATATATATATATATATATATATATATATATATATATATATATATATATACGGACAAGGCGTCGAACTGGTGGAACATATTAAACCCTATAATTGGCCCTTGGCCTTTGGATTTAGAACCAAGACCCAAAATAGTGCCTCCTTTCTTGGCAAGTCTGTCATGAACCCTACCCAATTCTAACTTAATATCGATACCTCGAAGCAACAAAACTTGCTAAACTTCATGGAAGGGAATTCTCAATAGCCTAAGTAAGCTGAAAATTATATTTCATAAGTACGTTGGAACAAGAAATAAAAAAGTGATAGAAGAAATAAGCTAAAAATGGTATTTTATTAAAGCGCCAATGGCGTCAAAAGTACACAAGTCCCGGTGGCCAAACAAGGCCCCTTACAAATAATAATAATAATAATAGTAATAATAATAATAATAATAATAATAATAATAAATGGAGGATTGAAATTAGCTCTGATCCTCTGCAGAAGCATTCTCCTTAGGTTCCTTAGCCACCTCGCTCAAGTTGCACCCCTCTTTGTCGTGTCCTCGGTAGCCATTTGGGATCAGGGAGGCACGAGGTTCCATGAAGAACTCGGGGAGGCAACAAGACGGAAGAGTCGGGCATACTGTTTAGGACCTTTGGATGGTCCCCACAGATGTTGTGTTTAAACACACTACCGAGTAGCTATGGCCCGAAGATCACCTCGAGGCCACAGTAGTCCTCCTCAGTAGCTTCCTTGTCCTTGCAGGCTGGGGCCAGAGGAGCACCCCTAAATCACTTCGCGCCGATCTCAAGCCGGGGAGGGACATCCTTCAACCTCCGGGCCGAGCAATCTCGGTCGACCTTGCGCTTGGCACCCTCATGGTACGCCGGCGAAGCTGGACTCTGACCCCAGGTCATCCTCGCCCATGCCTTTGTGTCACCGGTGGCGACGTGACTAGACCTTTGAGCTTCCTCTTCCCAGCCATCCCTTCTTTCGCGGCGCTGTTGATCCCTCTCTCCATGCCCTCATTGGCCTTCCATTCCCAGTGGCAGGTGGAACTTAGTCCAGGGACTCTTCAGGCACGTTAGCCGAGGTAGTCGACTGAGCACCGAGCGCCTTCTTGAGCGTCTTCCAGCTTATAGTGAAGCTCCTATCTTTGGCGGCACCATGTTCAGATAAGTGACGACGCGAAAAATTACGAGAAAATCATAACATAAAACCAATATTCAAACCTGTAGAAGTTCAGTCATACTAGTTCGACCGTCTTGTTGAAGTCATGGTTGCAGATGTGACGTAAGGAACAAATCGGTTTTTCGGCCTATATTTGTAGAAAAGTAGTTTTGACCAGAAACCATGCAAAGAAAATCGGTGGAAAAATAGATCGGAGGAAGAATCGAGGAAAATCGGTAAAAATCGATTTTCCCGCCGCATCGGAGCGTAGACACGCGCTTGTGCGGGATTTTGAAAAAATATCATGTTAAAATATCGGTAAATCTCCCGGTAAAATATAGGTAAATGCTCGGTAAATATCGATAAATATGCTCCGGTAAATATCGGTAAATATCGGTAATCACTATTTTGACTCCAAAATTTTTATAAATACCCATAAAATCATACAATCTCTTTAAACTCATCCATACACATCCAAGCTCCATTTAACTCTCAAATTATTTTTCTTTGTGATTTATCTATTTTGAAGATCTTATTATGAATATTATCTTCGTGAGATCAACCTTCATCAAATAATGTAATGGAGCCACATCGGTCTTCATTTTGGTTTTAAATTACTATTGTAATGTAATTTCTCGATAAATTATAATGAATATTATTTTGATAAGTGTATATTTGCTTATTTATGTCTTTTATAAGTTCAACAAAGTATTTTCATGAATTTCAAAGTATTTTATTAATTTCGCTTTACCGATATTTTTGTAGAAATATCACTGATATTCACAGATATTTCCGATATATCCAGTAAAATCAAGTCTCAGATATATCCGCAATTACCGATATTTTGTTGTTCCTTGGTGAGCGCCTGACACAGCACACGGTGTAATGAGGTGTCATTTTTATAAACTTATGCTTTAAGAGCATTCGTTATTATAATGTTAAACATTTAACTTGTACTATATTCTATAGCAGCGGATTACAAAATATGTACAAACTCGTATATGGAAGTGTTGACATTTAAAATATTTACATTGTTTTACAAAACCGAACATATACAAAAATAGACCAAAGGTCTTTGGTAGACGCCTAAGTCGTGTGTTGGCCTTGGTTGCTAATGTGGGTGTGGGACTTCTGGTTTAGCTTCTCACGTACTGCGGATGAAACACGTGCTAAACATAAGCAGTGGGAATTAATACATATGGATGACCTCGATGGGGTCATCACACTTCTACTCACATGCATACACATCTAACATATCATGTCATTTAAACATGCTTATACGTATTTCATATTTACTTATCATACCATGTTCATTTCTTATCATTTTACCTTTGTTTCATGTTTTTGTCTATTATACTTGTCATCGCATAGCGGTCTTGTACTTCTTCTTATCATATCATATCTATTTCATATGTCATATTCAGTCATTTGTTTAAATGTTTAAATAATTATAAATATGTAATTGTTGTGCGACTTCTACTGCATGCGATATTTAATATTTACTTGATGTATTTACAATCATTTATTCGTATGCGCATTTTCATATTTCATTATGAATGAGCGCTATGGTTACCATGTATGCTTATAGCTAAACTTACTATCATTCCAATTTCTTGACTATATATGTATGAATTCTAGACTTAAGGGCTTTCCATAGAGTCGAGAACATTCGAAACGGGTTCGAACGAAGAGATTATGACCACATCAGAAGTTGAAGGCTTCCTATGAACAGCGATCATGACAACGCAGTGGTCACCGCTTTCTTGTGATTTATGGACCTAATATGAGTTCCAATTTCACCGGGTTATATATGGACTGATTCCTCCGACTCAAAGGGCTTTCATAGTCACAATATCCGGGAACGAGTCTAACATGAGATTGGCGAATGATCCAAAGTCAGAACTGAAGATTCCTAAACCAATATTTCCTTTATACAAATATTCTGCACTGTTTTCTTCAACAAACAATTCATACAAAAGTCTAAAGTCCAATAATCCATACCAAAATCATAGTTTCAGAATATTCTAAACCACCCAAGATTTTCTTTGACGGTTATGCATATTATAAGCCAAATGAAATTTTTGGAAATAAAATAAGAGACCGAAATGAATATTGGGGAGATTAAGGTAAAGTGGTCATTTACTACTGATAGATTAAACACAACTCAAGATGCACTCTGGAACCTGTAAGATGGGACAGAGTTGCATGTGAATATGGGTAACACAGATAAAAGTATGATCTACATTTTGGCATGAGGTCATAAGTGAGGATCTTTATGGTCTGTACGGAATTCTAGGAAATGCAAAGAGTTCCAAACTTAGTTTGAGTTAGAACATCCTGAACCTAGTTGAATAAAATTGAGTTTAAAACCCCAGCTTGGTTAATAAGTGAAACTTCCTCAGCTGATTCATGGTTAAATTGAAAGCACCGAAGTTGTGGTTTAGAACAACCTGTTCAACTTTGTTAGTCAGGTATGAGTTACACCAAGATTATATTTAGATAAACATAGTGCCTTGAAGAAAGATATAATGAAAGATGAAATTTATAAAATTGAGATTACAAAGATGAATATGAAGGGGTTTTTGAGGTGTATACTGAGCATTATTTGATTCGTGTTATATGGAAAAAGGGAAGAAAAACCTACATTATGGGCAAAATTGAAACGCACTTGCATGTGTCGGAGCCAGACTGCATTGGTGCAGTGTCTCGCTTTTCTATTTTGCCCAGTGTTCGTATTTTAGCCATAACTTGCTCATTTCTGATCCGATTTGAGTGATTCAATTTGATGCTAAAAATTGACTTCAAGGAGAACCAAACATCCTTAAATATCTACCCTCGAATTCCGACTCTATGTGTCCTAAAATTGCACTTTACTGGCTATGTTCGGCCACTGTTCAAGTGGAACATAGTGTAAGGTTTATTGTTTTGACGTATCCTGAGTTTTGGTGCTCCGATTGGGTGATTCCACTGAGGAGCAACCTCAAAGACCTTAGATTTAAAATGAATACAAAGAACCAGGTCAGGTATGAAGTTGCTCGTGAAAATGAGCAATATAAACTGTTCCAAAATATTTAATGGATCGTCATATAAAAAATGCCATAACTTTAGTTTGATGATTCAATTGGAATGATTCCAATTTCTAAGTAAAAATAGATTCATAGAGACAAGAATACATTAATGATGTGGAACACATAGCACTCATACTGTATGATATATGAAATGTAATATATACTGTTCATGAAACATGAATATGACAACGAAAATACGAAACGATCAAAATGACGAATACGAATACGAAAAAGCAATATGTCATGAACACGTAATGTGGTTAAGATATATTATGCCCTAAAAGATAAGGATCATATGCGATCACTTTAGACCAAAACACCATGACGCCTGCCCAGATTTAAGATTCTCGCGATACGGCCCTCGAGATCAGATCAGACTTTCTGCAATTTATCATACGTGTCCCACTCATTCTCTTATGATTGGTCGTGAAAAATAGTTATATGATAAGACTCGAATAAAGAATAAGGGCAAAGAAATGAAATGGTAAAGTTCCGATCAATCTAAGGGTACCTCCTCGCATCCCGTTTCAGAAAATTCCACGTACTCCGTATAAATGAATCAGAAGACCTACGTACTCCCGCATCGGCAAAAATAAGTATAAGTCCAAGAGTATCTAGCAGTACCCCGCATCGCAAAAATAAGCATGTTCAAAGAAGACTACTTTGCATCCCGCATCTGCAGAAAATAAGCATAAGCTCGGTAAAATATGCTATAAGTCCGAAGAGGCACCTACTTCGCAATTTCAGACAGAAGACAAGTATAAGATTCCAATACAAGTATAAGATCCGTAATACCGCATAAGATCCAGAAGACATGATATGCTCAGAAGATAAGTACAAGATACAAAGATCCCAGATAAATATAAGTTCTCATAATTCACGCACTGATCCACACTGTAGTACCCACGGGCACTTTTATCCGACACTCAGGCATTCCACGCATTCCCGTATAAGCTCCTGATGGATAAACCTTCAATAGTACCTACGCAATTCCCGTATGAGTATAAGAGGTTCATATACACATGTGCCTCGACATTTGAACAAGCAGTACTTACTAGTACTTCAGATAAGAATAAGTTCCGCAATACCGTGATAATGCCCATCTCCGGAAAATCCCACTTCGCTACCGAACAAGTGTAAACCCATATAGTATAAGTATAGCTCAGAACTCCCACTGAGATCTGAGATAGATATGAAAACACACGGCATAAGTACCTCGTATAAGAATAAGCTCAGAATTTTACTGAGCCCAATGAACATAAGTCCGTTATAAGTATGTCTGATAAGAATAAGCTCAGAACTCCTACTGAGTCCTAATGAACATAAGCCCATTATAAGGCAGCCTGATGTAATAAGTCAGAACTTTACGAGTCCCGAATGAACATAAGTCTGCGAGGCTAAGTTCCCTGAAGAATAAGCTTTGTAAATCTCCTACTGAGTCCCGAATGAACATCACCTACGGCATAAGTTCGATAAAAGCTCAGAACTCATACTCGAGATCCAACAAGCATAAGCCTATTATAAGCATAAGACTTGAAAGTCCAAGATATGAATGCATGAAATTTCTGATATCTCGCATCGTTATACACCTATTATGGACCATATATACCGCATCAAAGATGGCCAGAGGTTGCCGAAGCCGCAAGACGCGTTTTTAATCCGTGTAGGTACAGGAAAAGACGTCTGAAAACATCCGCATACAAGCAGGCCAAAGATTAATTAGTAGGGTTCATCATGATGTCCTGCGTTCGATTTGTAAATGCAAAAATATAGTTTTCGATATAAGTGAAATGGACTCAAAGATACGATATAGATTTTCGATGGACACCGCGGTAGTTCTTTGATATGCATACGATACTGGATTCATATAAGACGTACTACTGTGCACAAGTTCCATGAAAAAAAAAGTCCCAAGATATATCTCACCCTGACCTGCCTGATCCAATAATCTGGGCCTGACCGAATCGGGTATGACAGCTCTACATACAAAACTGAACAAATTCCATACCCTCTTTCGTTGCTTTCTTCTTCTTCCTCTCTCTACGCTTTTTCTCCTCTCTCACATTTTGCTCCCCAAAATAGGAGACCAACTGTCTCAATCAACATTTGAGTTTATTTCCTTTTATTGTAAGTTTCTCCTATATTTGTAAAATCGTTATGTCATTTATATAATAACCTACCATCTTCTGGCGAGCTCTGTCTTTGTGTCCCATTTTGACAAGTTAAGCAAATTTACCCTTGTATCTTCAGACAAATTCTGCTCTTCAAATTTTCTCACTTAGCAAAATAATAATTACGAAAAATTTCCAAATGCACTAATGATATACCCTAATTATGTTTAAAAACGACTAGGGTGTATTTTGGGGTGTTACAAGATGAACATCCCGTCTTCAACCACGCACTAAAAGGACTTTTTATCCATGAAGCCGAGTGGTTGATAATCGACTAGGTGGCCTTTGGACCAGGGGTTGGTGTGTCGAGTGATGGATGGTCCCATTCCATTGGTTGAATGAAAGAGCTTAACACAATCTTGTCAGGCATCCTTGCCTTGCATGGGCCAACCATATCAAGTCTAGCTAAGAACAACGGGTGCCGCCTTCGAAGGAGCCTTCCCCACAACTTGATCGGCGTTATGAGATCCTCCTGCTGGAGCTCAGTCCTTCAGCATTGCACAAGCCTCCTAGAAAGCACCCTAGGCGGCGCCCTCCAAAGCTAGCATGCTATCGGGGGCTCGTTCAAGAGAATCCACGGCAATTATTGCCGGGCTCTTTTGGGCCTATTCTTTTAGACTAGACAGTCTTGAGCATTTATCGTTTGGACCTTTAGAGCTGAGGGTAGTCTCGCCATGAGCATTCGCAGTGCGAGAAATCCAACAGCGAGGCTAGACATGTCGCCTTCCTTTTCCTTGGCCGGCCCGCTAGTTGTTCGTTCACCCCAGTCATCGAACCCCTCCAAGCCCCTACCAACAGCCTTTACCCGCCCAACCTTCTTCTCCTTTTTTGTCTTCTTTTTATCCTTTGCCACCTAAGCTTGAGATCATACGCGGACAAGGGTAGGTAGTCCGACCAAACAAAGGGTTCTGGACCAGAACCGCCAGAAGAGCTCATATTAGGGCTTCCATGAGATCCGCAAGAAGGACGGGAAGTGCCTGCCCTGATGTCATGCGTGGACGGAAGAACAATCACTATTACGGGAATGATCGGGCCCGCCTCCCGCAGATTCTTCACAGAGCGTAAGGAGCCTGTGGTTGCCCTCCTCTCTCGTGGATCTCAAGCAACAAATTGATGCGGTCCAAACTTCGTCTTCTCCACTAAATGATCACCGGGCCGCTCGCGACTACTTACAAATCATCAAGAAAACAGAGGCATGTCCATATAGAAGACCGCTTAGGAAATTATGAGCTACATCAAAACTAAGACAAACTTGGGAACAAAAGGGACTAATTCATATCAAAAGGAAGCCCTGGAGAGCTAAGCGATATGTGCCATGGGCCCCTAACCAAGACAACCCATTTTGCCTCGCCTTTGGGAGAGTCGTGGAGGTTGGTTATACCGCGTACCGGGACTATGGGTCAGTATCATTTAAGGCCCCCAATCCCAAGCTCTAATGTAATAGTTACAATCCCACCCAACAGATGCCCAACTAGTAGAGAGAGTTTAGCACACTGCAACCCATTAGAATCCGAAAAACGTTAGATGTATGAGTGCAGGAGGTGCCCGGGTAAAATGCAAAAATTTCTTCACCAACGATGGGACGGGAAGGTTTGCAAATGAACCGCTTCGGGGGGCGGCGAGATGACATTATTTGCCTCCGTCAGACTAAGGCTGGCCGTATAACATCTCCGCACTGATTTTTGGCAAGAACCCGGTCAGACATAGCATGAATCTGGTGTAATGCCTTAAAATAATAGAATTTTTATAATAATTTTAATATATATTCCTATAAATCGAGTCAAACTGGGTTTTTTGGGAAAATCGGGAAAATTGTTAAATTGTGAAAAGTGAAATAAATATGTGAGCATATGATTAAATATTATATGCTAAAATAAGAAATTGATTGAACCGAATAACCCAAGTGTGAAAAGGGAAAAAATGGAAAAATGTAAAATGAGGACCTAAGGGTCATTTGAGAAAATGTCTACGTGTTAAAGTACAAATAGAAGTGATATATGTGCTATAAGGTTAATTGAGGTAACTTAAATCCAAAAATGGGTTTTTGATGTGCCAAACATGGCCATAAGAGAGATAAGTGATATTAGACCACATTTGGTCTTAGAATGCTCATTTGAGCAAAAATGGTGTTGAGAAGAGAGAGAGGAAAAGCTAGGGCAAGGTGAGAAGATCAAGATTGTTAGTGAGATTTCTTCCCATTTCGTGCTTCTAAGTGATCAAACATCTTGGGTGAAGAATATTCAAAGGGATTTAAGGTAAGAACCAAACCCTAGATTTCTTTAAATGATGTTTGGGTTAGAAAAACCCTAATCTATCTGTAACGCCCCGGTCCCGAGAGAGTGTACAGTACATGAAACTGTAGGGGTGTATACGAGCACCAAGTGTCACATTGTGGTATCTTGGAGATGAAATTGTGAAATGATAATTTATGGAACCCGGAATGTTGTAATAAAACAAGGGTAAAATCGTAATTGATCAAACAGATATGCTGGCATAATCAAAGAAGATTGTATGCCAAAATAAAAATAACAAAAGTTAAAGTAAAATTGTTGAGAGATGGAGGACCTCTTTGCAATTAAGGGAAAGTTGAGAGTATATAAAGGCCATGAGACAAACCAAAATTCATTTTGGTCTCATTTTTTTTAGGGCAAAAGTGGAGAGAAAAGAATAGAGCAAGGAAGAGAAGAGAAAGAAGAGGAAGAAGAGGAAGAAGAGGAAGAAGAAGTGGGAGAAGACTAAACCAAGGTATGTTTTCATCTTGAAATCATGGGTATTTTGGATTCCTAAGGTTTTGGTTTGGAGATTAGTTCCTTCTTTTCTAGGGTTTTGTGGAAGAGATCACCTAAACCCTAAATTTGTTGAGGTTATGTGGGTAAAACCCCAATTGGAGAAAATCAAACATGGAATCCTGCTATTTATATGGTTTTGTAGGAATTGGTGGGACGAGGGGTTGAATTCATAGGGATTTTCACCTAGGTTTGCTTATATAGAGGTTCTAAATCACCACCATGTTATGGAGTGGTTTTGGATGAATTCCATGTTGATTCTTGAGGTATTATGGATTAGAGAAGTTGTATGAAGAGAATTGGTACCAAAAGATGCAAAATTAGCATTTCGGCAACCACGAGGCGGTAATTCTGCATTCAAACAGGTGGTACCTATTAAAACAAAGGGTGGTACCCACTCACCCAACAGGCCAATCGGTACTGTACCGATACAAGCGGCACCCTGGGCACTCACCCATGGTATCGTGTTCCCAGATCAGATCACGTAGGAAAATCTGCACACACGCCTCCAAAATGCCCAGATTGTTGTGATTTCATATAGTTAAGCCCAAAATCATACACCGATAGTATGAGAACCTTAATAAATGATTAAGAGAGGTTCAAAGAAGATTGGAACTCAATGAAAAACGTAGCGTACCTCGCTTATGAAGTACGTTAAGTTTATAATGCTATACATAGGCGACACGTGTTTTGGTCGTGAGCTCGCTTGAGTGTAGCTAAAAGCAAAGACAGAAAGTCGGGAGTCGTGCTCAAGTTTGTAGTGCTGTGCGTGAGTGTTCTAAACCTATTTTTCAAAATACTATGTATTATTATAAACTGCTTTACACTGGTATTTCATGGTTTTGAGTTTAAACCAGCTGTAAAGCAAGCAATGAGTTTAGCAACAATGGTTTTGATTTAACCATATATAAAGAAAACAAGTAAATGGTTTTGATGTATTCAACCATACTTTTAAAGAGCAAGCAAGCAATGGTTTTGAGTTGTAAACCATATTTCAAAGAGCAAAGCAAGCAAGCAAAAAGAATATTCAAACAGCTAACTAAAAATCCTTAGTTTTACAAGCATACCTAGAAGAGGTATTCCATACGTGCATGGTGGTAAAGAGATGTCATACATGCATTTTAGATTCTGCCTTCGGTTGGCAAACTTAGTTCATGCATCATGGCATTTAAAGGAGACCGTGGCATCGCATCGGAGTATATAGGTTAACGCTGCTAACTAAATTATGGTGATGGAGACCCAGTCAATTCCACCATATTTACCGAAAAGGTGGAAGGAAGTGTGCCTGTGCCCTTTCACCTAGGTGAGCGGGATCTGTGTCCAGCCACGACACATCGATGCCTGTGCCCGTGGTTCACTAGGGTACAACAAGGAAGGCCTCCGCTGGTTGATGATTTATAAGCATGTTTATACAACAGAAAAATCAACGATCGGTAGTAACGGAAGTCGAGCCCAGTTCCCGTGTTTGTTTTGAGCAAACGGTCGTTCTTGTGCTCCCATTTTGATTTCAAAACGAGCTGGTTGCTCAAAGCTCCCGTTTTTATTTTAAAGCAAGCGGTTGAGCCCAGGCTCCCGTGTTTATAAAAAGTTTTGGAAACTTTTTAAAGCAAGAGATTTATGAAAAGTTTTATAAACTTTTTAAGCAAAGTAAAGCAAGCAAGCAAGGGGTTTATGTTTAAATCCAAAGTAGCAAAGCAAAGTAAGCAAACAAGGCTTCTGGAAAATATCTTGTAAAAGAGAGTTTTACAGTTTTGAGATGTTTCTCCTAAAAGCAAAACATTTTATAAAGATACACCACTGAGCCTGCGAGCTCATTATTTGTGTTTTAAAACTATTTTCCAGTACAGCACTTAAGCCGGAGCAGACAGGATTCTTCGACATTTGTAATAAAGGTCATATTAATAATATTTTGTAAGGAAATACTTTGAATTTGTATAATGGAGCATATGTATGTACATAGTGTAGTTTTGTGAAAATGTGTTGAGCTTGAGGCTCTTTGAAAGAACATTGCTGGTTGCCATATTTGGAAAAAGTGTAAATTGTGTTTACAGGATTTGAAATATGTCCTACATGAAGCTGGTATGCTGCCGAGATTTTACCAAATCATAAGTTGGAAAAAGGAAAAATTTTATAAGAGTTTTCAGCAAGCAACACGGCTTCGCTTCATAGGAATTTCTAGTCGTTAGAGGTAATCTGCTTGGGGATTTCGTAAGTGGCTGCCGCACACCCGCGCCGGGTGGGTGGTAAGGTGTCACTATCCATGGGTTTTGCTCATGGTTGGTTGAGGATGATATTAGAACGCCTTTGGAAGTGATTTCTAGAGTTTCATTTGGATTTTGGGTGATTTTTGGAGAAAAATCTGGGCAAAATGGCCTCATACGCCGCAGCATAGGGAACCCACGTTGCGACGTAGCCCTACGCCGCAACATGGGATGCCTCGCCGTTGTGAAACCCCGAGAAAATCTAATTTTCTGAAAAAGGGCAAAATGATAATTTCGGTAAAAAATCCTAAATTTTTCTAGATTTCAGATGATGAAACAGACTTCACTGTTGGAATCATCTTACGAAATCTAGCTACCACGTTGAATTTCACGAATTCCAAGACAACGAATTTGCACTGTTCGAGGCAACAATAGGGGTGCGACACTTGGCACATTTTGAGTGGCTCCACAAGGTGCCATGTGTCAAAAGTGCACGAGTCAACTCAGCTCATGTGGGGCCCACATGGACATGTGGCATCTCCTAATTGGAGGAAAATCTCAAAGTAGATGGATAAAGTGGATAAGGAAATCCAATGAGCCAATGAGAATTTGACAAGTGGCAAGTGAGGGACAAAAGAGGAATAAAACAAAAAGAAAAAGAGTTTTCTTCTCCATTTTGCTGGAACGTGCAGTGAGGGGGAAATCAAATTCTAGAGAGAGAAAGTCCAACTTCTCTCTAGATTTTCCTACTTCTGACCGTCGGGTCACAAGGTCAAGAAGCAAAGCTTGTTCTACACCGCAAGGGCATGACAAGTGTACTCCGCTTGCGGAGTTTCAACAAACTCCGGGAGGTAGGGGTTTTCTCCTACTTGCTTTAATCCTTGTTTAAGAGCTTTGTAAATGTTTTGGAGTGTTTGAGGCCGTAAATGGCCGTTTGGTCGGTCCAAAAACTTGGGACTAATTGTTGGAATTTTTAGGACCCGTTTTGGATAGTCCCGGACTTATCTCGGGCTGGAAATGGTCCTCAGGTTAGTAATCTGTGTGTTAAATTATGATTTGAGTGTTGTTGGGCCAAAATACAGGATTTTGGTTCCACAAAGTGGAACCGATGTTCGGTAAGAGTGGTCGGCCCACTACACCACCGTTGCTTTGATCATGCACAAATTCCGCTTGCTCGACGGGACCGAAAAATGTCCATGTGTTTTGCATACTATTGCTTAAAAATGAATGGCTCGAGATATGAGTGGAAATGAATTGTTAATGCATATAATTAAAATGTGTTACGAGGTCAATTATATAAAAAAATATATCTGCATATGAGCTTATCAAATTGATTGTTATTAGCTCATGCGAAGCTAATTTTGATGTTATTGCTATGAATTGAGTAACACGATAAGTTGTGAGTTAATTCTTGTTAATATGCATGTAAAATATATTAACATGAATTGTAAGGAATGGCATAATGCATTTTATATAACTGTGGTAACCTAGAATAATAAAAGGAGTGCATGACATGAAAGAAAATAAAAGGAATTTCAATGGAAAGATTTTCCGGAGAATCTGTGTTGGAGATTGTCCAACACCACGCCTGAGGAGCCCATGAATTGCTTCGAGAGTTATCCAACAAATTCACATCGGAGGGTTGTCCAATAGATTTACTTAAAACTTGGTAGCATGTTTTCGAACAAAACCTTTGTTTTGAGGTGCATCAGTGTTTTCTCACATTTGGCTGAAGTGAGGTGGGTGTCAATGAGGGCTCGAAGAAGTGTGAAAGGGTGAGTCGTGATTCATCCATATCATGTGTGACATTCAAGTAGGATCGTATTCGCCAGCGTTTATGTCAATCATTGCATGTGCACTTCGTGGGAGTAACCCATGCGTAGGAAATTATCACTACTAGGCACTGCCTCACACCGTCGAGGAACATCATTTCAAGTAATGCAGTGTTCGAGAAAACGGCGCTCATTAGAGGCCGCTTTTGAGAAGAAAGTCGGATTGTGGCTTTGATATGTAATTTGTAAAACATGTATTAGAAATTCTAAATTTTAATATATGTTTGTGATAAGAGTGATGTAATAACTCTCTTGAACTATTGTAATATAGTGGGTTAGATTTTTGGTGAGTATTGATGTATGGGCCCAAGTGGCCATTTTTACTCATGTATAGGTCTCATGCCATGAGACAAACAGGTTTTCCGCGGGTTGACGGGTTGTCAACAGACCCCTGGGATTTGGGGCGTCACAGTCGCGGCAAGGCCGAGGTGCCCAAAAGGGCACGCCGCAGTGTAGCTATTGTTCACAAAGGGAAAATTTTTGGATTTTTGTTCCGCAAGTCTAGTTTTTGTACACCGATAGTTTAAGGACCCTAATAAATGATTAATGGGGGTTCAATTAAGAATGAAACTAAGTGAAAAACGTATCGTACTTCACCTCGGCGATATTCGTTAAGTGTGAGTAGTGCTAGTTTACTAAATGTGATGTGTGTGATTTGCTAAGGGCCGGTGAGGATCACCTAACCTACGACCGAGATTGACGGCAAGGAAAAAAGAAAGAGATAAATTGGTTTTTTCTACCTTCTCCTATTCTCGTTTCAAGATTTGAAATGTTTGTTCTAAATGTATAAGCAAAGCTTGTTGATTTGTTTTAAGTGATTTGAAGCAATTGATTGTGAAATGTTTACATATGAAAATTGCATAAGTATTGAAAATGAACTGTTTATACAAATGTACATATTGTACTGTATTTTACTATAAATGATTTGAACGCCCTTAGTAGAATGTTAACTGTTTAATTCGCATTAAGGATAGATTGGTATACCAATAAGGGTCAAATTAGCAGTACTGCGAACAAACGTATTGAGGTGTCACTCCGATCAGCGGCCCAGTGAGACAGTATCGGTAGTGTTCACGAATTGATTTTTAATAACCAGTCAGTAGCCCAGCGGGACCGAACTGTGTTATAAAACAAATGTTTTTATACCGGCCTACAACCTAGCGGGGACTGTGCTGGTGATTCCGATATCCTGTATACCAAGAACATAGGTTAAATTCGTTAAGGGCAGAACTGAATTGACTTTGAATTGTGGACATATTGGAATTGAAAAGCATGATTGCAAATTGAAATGAAAAGAGCATTGTGAAATGCATGATTTGGTTATAAATGATTTATTGCATATGAAAGTGTATATTTAGAATGATCAATGAATCATAAATGTTTGTATATGAAATAAATATATGCATTGTATTGACATTGATCATCCAAAAAGATTTGAAAGTTTTGTTTAGTAAAATTGTATGATTTGACTCAAACTGAAACAGAAGACTGAAATTGTATAGAACCACTAAGCATGCTTAACGTATTGTTTTATCAATGCATAGGTACCGAGTGATAGACAGTGATTGAAAGTAGACCCAAGTTCGAGGAGCTTAGAGTCCTTCAGAAGGTTCATGGAGTATGCTCCGTCACATGCATCCTCACCATTTTTTAGCATGACATTGTTTTGTAAACAAAAGAAGTTCAACTCCGAAATTATTTTTGTACCTATATTTGAATACGATTTTGGATATTAGGTTGCAAACAACATAAAATTCCATTTTTGGTTAAATGCATATTTTGTAAAAGAATTACATTGAATTTGTAAATGTTTATGGGCTTGCCCTAAATTGAAATCGCTTCCGCATGTTTTGATAAATGTTTTTGATAAAGTGATATAGTGGTAACCAGGCGTCCTTGGGTTTTTGTTCAGATCCACCAACCGAGTTGGGTCGAGCTTGGGGGTTGCTACAAACTAGATTGCTTGTAGTAGGTGTTTCCCAGGGAGTCCCCCTTCGACGCCTAGCCTGACTGCTGGAAACCTTTTCGTGACCCTTTGCCAAAATTACAGGCAAATAAAAAAAATATATATAGAAGAAGGGGTTAGCTTGAGGTCCATTAAGCGAAAATGGAAACAAAACCCTTGAAAGATAAAAAGAAATCCCCCTTGGAGGTTTTACATCCCACCAGTAACAAAACCTAGGAAATGCGAACTGAAAACCTTTGTAGAACCTAATAGGATGCCCACAACCACAAAAACACTAAAACAAACCAACGATAAAAAGAAGGTTTGAGATGCGAACACTCACAGGAAAATCGAAAGTTGTTGAAGAGTCAAGAGTCTCCGATGACTCATTAATTTGAAAGAAAAGTTCGTAGAAGCACAGAAAAGGCAAAATTGCAGGAGTTAGAGAACTTTGAGAAAACATAAAAGAAACTGCTATTGAAACCCCTACCCTTATTTGTAGGGGAAAGGCATCGACAAGCACATTAAATGCCCCATCAGAGCAAGATGCGCCGTATATATACTGGGAAGCATGTGTTTCCCACAAGCTTTAAACCCACGAGAGCATCGCCTTGGCGCATTCAACTCTCCACATTCAACATTTAATACTACAGTATTTTCCCCAATTGGAAAGCACAAAGTTCCAGCCGAGGAAAATGGGGGCTTTGTGAGTACCGTGGTTTTTAAATCCACTACCCGATGGGCCCAAGGCTCTGCCCGCTTGGTCCAAGGTCCGCTTGGTCCTCGATGTGAAGCGGCCCAAGCCCACCTATCATAGACGTGAAATCCGAGGGCCCATCTGTGAAAATCGGGGTGTCTCCCTAGATGCTAGATTCGGGGTTTCCCGTCTAGAGTTTTTAGTCCCCCAACCAGCCATCATTTCGTATATGGCAAGTTCATTATTGATAAATAGATAAAGGCGGGAACTACACAAAAGGGTATTTATCCACAAATTTCATAGTTTCCAAATTCCAAACTTCTCGGAGCAATAATATTTGATAAGGAAGAATTAGTTCTTGATAAAGAAAAATCAGTCATAGATAAGGAAAAACATATTTATCATTAAAAATATGAGATTCCTTTCTGATATAGGAGGGAGATTCGGAAACAAATTTCTATAAATCAGGAAGATCCCCAACGAGGGGAAGGTAAGCAATTCCAACTGAACATACTCTCTTCTCCCTCTCCATACTTTTATTGATTTAATCATCTCTTCTCCCTCTCCATACGTTTATTGACTTAATCATTAGAGATGCGGCCGGCCCACCATCGTCGAACTACCCTTTTTGCAAGTTTACATTGCGCCACTGATGCCCAGAAAGACAGATAATCAAGGTAACAAAATGGTTCGTGCAGGGTTTTCATTTAGCCGTCGGAACAGGATTTGCTGAATTATCTTGACGTATTAACTCAACACAAAAATGTTCTTTAAGAATTTAGGAAAAAAAGTAGTTCGGTATTAATTTAGAAAATGTATGGTTAAAAATTTGATAGAAAATAGTTTTTTCAATAATTTAATGATTGTTCTTTTTATAACAATTGCGAAGTTCTTTGAATAAGTTAAGAAAAATAGTTTTACTTTTGAGTTCCCAATCAAAATCTTTTTCTGGAAAATGATTAATGACAATTGTTATAATAATTGTTTTAAAACAATTTGTTAGCTATTTCCACTTCTTATGAGTTACGGACATTTTGGAAATCATCTTGATGGTCCAGATAAGTCATCCCTCAAATTAGGCGATGCACAATTGTCTTTACTAAATTGTCTAGACTCCAGATCCATGAACTACCTACAAATAATATATTTATTTTTTATTGAGTAAAAGTTAATGTAACATAGATAAATTAAGTTATATATTTTGTTGGGATTTGAGAAGCAAAAATCCATTAACTGGGCTCATGTTAGGATTATAAGGCTATTTAGATTGTGATACCATACTTTTTTCTTATTCGATCTTGTGTGGTCAAGACATGATCACTTGTTTGATCTATACACATACAGCCTTCACTATATGGTTTATACCATGGACGTAAAGAGATGGATTCACTTACATGAGCAATTGTCGTTGGTATTATGTATAGTGGGCAAAGGTATAACAATAAAAATGCAACGTACTTAGATAGAAGTCCCTTAAATTTTGTATAGGGGGCAAGGATAAGATAGAAAAATCCAATGTACTAAGAGATAGATTCACTTATGTATAGTGGGCAAAGGTATAACAATAAAAATCCAACGTTCTTAAATAGAAGTCCCTTAAATTTTGTATAGTGGGCAAGAATAAGATAGAAAAATCCAATGTTCTACGATAGAAGTCGTTGGAATTTTTGGAATTTTGTATCATAGGCGAAGATGAGACAGAAAAATGAAAAATAAATCCTTACACTCTGTTTGAAACCTAGAACTTACTAGGGAAAAGAAAAATAAATATTAAGGAAATTGATTTTCTAATATTTGATTTCACTTTGAAAAATATAAAAGAAATAAAATATAATCAATATTCCTCAAAATTTTACATGTTTTTGAATTTCTTAATCCATATATAATAAAGAGAAATAAATATAACGAGTTTGAATAAATATATAAAATTCATTTATTAGTATTAAACCTATTTTTTTATTGTTTTTCAATTTCTTTACCTTCCACTTTTTATTTTTATTTTTTTTCTTTTAGTACTTTCCTGGTTTAAGCGGAGCCTTAGGATGCTTGGATTGTTATTGTTTATGTCTAGGCTTAGATAGATATGAGGTGAGGTCCATAACTATGATAACAAGCACAAGCATTAAGAGACCCGCCATTTGTACTTAGCTTAAACTTGAGTTAATTGCTCGATGTATTCAACTAGACGAACATATCTATATATAAGGTGTTAAGGCATGAATACACTTATTTACAATAAATCTACCACAATATGCATTCCATACTACATGTGCTTAAAAACTAAATAATAAGATGAGTTACTGGATCCTTACTTACTCTATGTATAGCGTTCCTGTGTTCATGGTCCATATTTAAGTTGAGTGCTTGGTTTTGCTAAGTATGCATGAGAAAACTATTAAAAGCAAGACTTTGAAATTTTTTTAAAGAGACATGCTTAACTAGTGTAATTGTACGGATTTAGGGTATATGGAGACATTTTAGGATGAACTGTGTTAATCTATATGAGATTTGGTAGGAATTAAATTCCTGATTTTCTTTTAGTTTTCTTTTTTGTTTGACAGTGGCACAATTCATTAGACAATGTGGACATGAGAGAGCTGCACATGCACTGTCCCGCTCACTGTGAACGATCAAGCGATTGATGCATGATGGATTTCATTATATGATGAGATCAGAACAAAATGGACAGATCCACCAAATCAAGTAAGTTTTGGATAAGAAGGTAATCAAATAGAACTCCTTTGATGAAGAGGGTTAGTGGATGAAATATCCATCATAATGAAAAACTCTATCCAATTGTACCTCCTACTCAGAAATCACTAAGGCTTCAACCAAAGGTATAGATTTGCATTTTCAATGAGAAGCTCTAGCTTTTATATCCTTGCATGAGGAAAACCTTTGTTCTTGTTGAACGAGATAATCCTAGATGCTCTTGTGGTAGTCAAAATAATTTAGTATTTGATGCTACAGAGGTTGGTTTAACACATTTTCAGGAAGTCAGTTTAGGAGCCTTTTTTTTTTTTTTCATTTCAGTTAACTACTTCCTTAACAAATAAGTCTTCTTCACTTCTATTTCTCTTTTCACGTTTTACACCTACAAAAGTGGTATCATAGCTTTTATCTTACGAGATCTGTGAAAACCCTATAACCAAGCCAAGATGGAAGCAGAAACATCTTCTTTCATTTCAATTTCACCGCCAATATTTGAGGGCACAAATTACCTAATGTGGGCTGTCAAAATGGAAGCCTAACTTGATGCTAATGACTTATGGGAAGCTGTTGAAGATGACTGAAATTCCCAGTTTGCCAGAAAATCCAACCCTTGCACAGATGAAATAAGAATCATAAATAAAAGAGGCTGAGAAAGTTAAAAGCCAGGTCAGTCTTATTTATAGCAGTTTCTAATATCATTTTCAACAGAATTATGACAATGATAACAGCCAAGGAGATCTGGGATTTTTTAAAGAAAGAGTATAAGGGAAGTGAGCAGATCAAGAGAATGCAAGTACTGAATCTGATTCGAGAATTTGAGATGCAAAGGATGAAGGAATCATAAGCCATTAAAGATTATGCAGACAAGCTCTTAACTCTTGCCAATAAGGTTAGACTACTTGGTTATGATTTTCTTGATACTAGGATTGTTCAAAAAAAAATTGTAACAATTCCTTAAAAATTTGAGGCAAGAATAACTTCTCTGGAGAACTCAAGAGATCTGTCAAGTATCACCTTGGCATAATTGTTGAATGCTCTTCTAGCATAGGAACAAAGGAGGCTCATGAGACAAGAAGGTTATGTTGAAGGTGCTGGAGGAGCTTTGATGGCCAAATCCCAGAACAACAATGGACAAAATAACCAGAAACATAAGAACTACAACAAGGAAGGAAGATCAACCAACTTCAACAACTGAAATGCCTACAACAACAACGAAACCTCTTGGAACTTCTCTCCATGCCCTTTATTGCAAAAAAACCAATCATCCACAAAACAAGTGTTGGTGGAGGTCAAATGCAGAATGCAACAAGTGTGGTCAATTAGGGCATTTGGAGAAGATTTTTAAGTCACAACAGCAACAAGGGAGAGAAAAAACTGTCACTGAAGAGCCTAAGGAAGAGCAGTTTTTGTAATATCTTGCTTTGCTGCTTCAAGCTCCACAAAAAGCTGGCTAATAGATAGTGCACGTACATTTCACATGATTTATGATCACGATCAATTCAAAAAGCTTGACACAACCTATATCCCCAAAGTCAAAATAGGAATGGAGCATATATAATTGTCAAAGGCAAAGGGACTGTTGCAATTGAAGACTACTTAGGTTTGATACTAATCCTTGATGTTTTGTTTGTTCGTAAAATTGATCAAAATCTTTTTAAGTGTTGGACAGTGTGGAAGGGTTTACAAGCTCGTTTGAGGATAAACATAAACCTAAGATGCAAAAGGCATAGAGTTGTTCAAGATTCAGATGAAAGGCAGAAAGCTTTGCTTTGAACTTTAAAGAAGAAGAGCAAGCAAGGAAGAAAATAGTTCGATGCTTTGACATAAGAGGTTGGGGCATTTTCATCTATGAGAGCTTTTTAGTTTACATGAAAAATAGCTTAATAGAGGACATGCCAAGTGAAAAGAACTACCACCATGTATTGCGTAATGTCTGGCACGACTGCCCTTTCAAAGGCAAAGCGGAGGCAGCACACTAGCTACAGTTGGTTCACTTTGTATGTGGAGGACCTCAAAGCACACCATCATTGGAATCAGAAATAAGTTTTATATTGCTTTGATTTTACAGGAATTTTAGTTTATTCATGAAAGTGCAAAATGTGGTTTGCTAAAATTTTATGGAAGTTTACGGCTTGGGTAGAAAATCAAAGTGGTTGCAAAATTAAGGTGATTAGGTCTGATAATGGAACTGAATACACCTCAAAAAAATTCAACAAATTTTGTCAAGATACAAGCATAGAGCACCAACTGACAGCTCCTTATAGTCCTCAGCAAAATGGAGTTGTGGAAAGGAAAAACAGAACACTCATGGAGATGACAAGATGCTTGTTGCATGATAAAGAGCTATCAAAGAAATTTTGGTATGAGGCTGCAAATACATCAGGTTTTTTATTAAACAGATTGCCATCAAAAGCTCTTCCTGGAAAGACTACATTCGAAGCTTGGTATGACTTCAAACCAAAAATTGCCGAATTTAAAAACTTTTAGTTGCTTGTGTTTTTCTTACATCCCTTGGGTTAAGAGAGACAAGCTGGACAAGAAAGCAAAACGAGGAATCTTTGTAGGCTATGGCTCAACATCAAAAGCTTACAAGATTTGCTTGCCACAAAGCAACAAAGTAATTTTAAGCAAAGATGTAAAATTTCTCGAGTTAGATAAATGAATCTGGGAAAATGAAAAGCAACTTGAGTCTCATGATGATGTAGATGATCAACATGTTAGAGGAACTAGATCACTCTCTGAAATTTATGAGAGATGCAATGTAGCCTTAATGGAACCTTCACCTACAACTGATTAGAAATGGACACTTGCAAGTGAAGGAGGAGCTCAACATGATTGAAAAAAATCAGACCTGGAAATTGGTGGACAAACCTACGTATGCAGCATCAGTTAAGGGGGAGTGTTGAACGAGATAACCCTAGATGCTGTTGTGGTAGTCAAAATAAGTTAGGATTCGATGCTATCTTTTAGGAAGTTAGTTTAGCACATTTTCAAGAAGTCAGTTTAGGAAATATCTAGCCTATTTTTTTTCATTTCAGTTAACTACTTCCTTTATAAATAAGTGATTTCAATTCTCAATAAACATGATCTTCCTTTCTATTTCTCATTTCACGTTTTATACTACAGTTCTCTTTATCTCTAATTGCCTGGAATGGGAATGATAGAAATGTCTTAACCCATTCCCTCTTCCTTAGTAGCCCAAGCCCATTAAATCTGTCAAAGATAAGGCAAAGAAGAGGCAAGGGTTTGCAGCAGCGGAACTAGGATCCAATTTCAGTGGGAAAAGATTAAGTAATGTAAGTTTTGAAAAATTCACAAACATGACTTTCAGCCTCAATGGTGGTAAAGTCTAAGACTTGAGTTTGATTTTCCTTTAAGGAAAATTTAAAAAAAAAAAAAATCAGTTAAGGTAGTTACAACTACCCCATTGGACACTAGCTGGATCCGCCTCTAGGGCCTTGGATCATGTTAGGGCGAGGATTGAAGACATCAGGAATGTGATTACGTAATAAAATGTATTGGAGGTAATTATAAAGAACTTGGTATCCTTTTGGGAATTTACCAATTGCCGATTGAGGGGATCTGCGTCACAATGGATGGATACAAAAGTCAGACAAGGCTCTTTGGAATGGCTTTGCCAGCGCCTGCGGGCGCAGGCAGTTATAGGCCAAAGTTTGAGCAGATTCCGCTTTCGGCTTGTTTGGTGAGCCACCCTGTGATCATGTAATAGCGCTTATACAAATTCCATGTGCAAACAACCAATGTTCTAATCGAGTTTTGGATCAAAATAGGGTTTTTCAAAAAAAAAAAAAAAAATTACAAAATTAGTTTTAGTTTGAAAGTATTTTAAATGATGTTTAAAGTACGCGTCGGATGTCTGATAAGGCTATTCTTAGATGTCGTAATGGCCATTTTAACAAAGCTTGAATTCTTGTCGTGGACAACGGCTCTTCATTAATTTGCTCTTTTACTTGGACATGACATTTATCCTTTAAGTTTATTTGTGGCTGACATTGTCGTTTTAATAATTTGGTTAGCCTTCCTTCCCTATTTATCCCCTTTCTCCCATTTGCTTTCCTATGAGTAATTCGCTCCTTCGCCGGCAACGGCTAGGGCTTGGAAATCAATTGCCTTTTGCTCCATAATTTGTCTTCTAGATCACCATTCGACTCCACAGTAGGTAACCCTCCTACCTTTGATGTTTGTGTTGAAAATTTCTTAAATTGTTGGTTTTATTAGTGTGTTTTTTTGATAATGTGGGGATTAAACCTGTATTTTATTAAGAAACAAACATGGAGTGCATAAGGCCTTGTTTAGTGATTATTATTTAGTATAAAGCCTTGTTTGGTAGCTATTTTAGGCGCGTAAAGTGTGTTTGATGGCCCATTTGTTTTTATGTGCATAATGCTGTATTAGTAATTCATTTTTCTGGTACCATAGAGGCCTTGTTTGTTTAATTATCTGTTTTTAGGTGCATACGACCTTGTTCAGTATACGTATTTTAGGTCACGTAAAGCGTTGTTTAGTAAGAGTACATCACTTTATGTGCATAAGGCCTTGTTTAATGTTGTATTTTAGGTCCTGTATTTTTATTAAATGTTAAATTGTTTAAAAATGGGCAGTATATTCAGATCTCATTTGTAAACATATCTATAGCATGATTAGTTGTAACTTGGAAAGGTGTTTAACAACCCAAATTTAAATATTAAATTTAGGCAAATAATTTAAATGTTTTTATATTCTCAGTTTAAATTTACTAAAGTGATCACCCTAACCTAGTCAACCCCTCCTTTTCCTTCTAAAGTAATTACTTCAAAGCAAGTTTGGGTAGAGTTGTAACACTCATAAAACCCTTTAAAGCAAGTTTAGGAAGAATTAGGGTCATGGTTTGTCAAAAATATAAATGCATCAATTTTTTTAATATATATATATATATATATATATATATATATATATATATACTATATATATTGATCAAGTTAAAATAAGGATGACTCAAGTGTATGAAATTTTTGAAACGTGCTGCAAAGACCATCATACAAAGAGAGCCCATAATCAATTTAAGTCTCTAAGGTAGGTATTGATATTCTTTCATGGTTGTATTAGGAAAATTTTGAGCCAACTTTGTTAGCTCAATGATTCTCATAATCACAAATCATAGTAAATATACTTATATTTTAAATCAATATGAGTTTTTAGAGTCTAATACACCTCATAGTGACAATCTTACTAGAAGTCCATGATCAATGTAAGTCTTTAAGGTAGGTATTGATCTTTTATGGTTGCACAAGGAAAATTTTGAGCCAATTTTGCTTGCTCAATGATTCTCATGATCACAAATTATAGTAAATATACTAATACTTTTAAATCAAAATGAGTTTCAAGTTAAATTTGGAAGCAAATCAAGATAGTCATCAAAGATCAAACATACTCAATTAGATAATCATTAAAGGATCAAAGAAGGGTAAATTTGAGTTTGCACTAAACTCCTTATAAACATTTTTTTGGCGTTAAAAAAGCCTTCCTAGAATCACTATTTTTATCTGAAAAATCTGGAAAAAGCCTTCCTAAAGCATTAAAAAAAGCCTTTCTAAGGCATTAAAAATATGATATTTATATTATTAGTGACTTAGGTTTTAAGGACAATATTTTTATCAATATTTTCAAATTTATATTATTGTATATAATGATATTTATATATAAAACTTTTAAAATTAATCATAAAACAAAATGATTAAATTTAATTATATTACATATCATTAGTTGCTAATAAGACATACTAAGAAGTGATTGTTTGATCTTTAATAGGAAAGTGGTAGATGGTTATTCCTCCATCCAAATAGAGAAGCAAGGAAAATAGTTCTCCTATTTTTTTGTTGCTATTTATCCTAAAATCTTTTATCGAATGTCATAATAAGCAGTGATATCTTGTTTGCTTGATAGACAAACAAGTAAAATATATTGATAGAAAACCAATGAACCCAAAGTACACAGGAGGTATACTAAAGCTCTAAAGAGCCCAAAAACAAAATATTACCGTAATATAAATTGTAATCCAAATACTTATTACTTGCATTTTTGGATTAAGTAATTGTATTGGTTAGTATTTTTGGATTTTCTAGGATATAAACTTTTACATTGTTGGTTAATTATAAAATATTACCATATTGATTGTAGCATCCATGAATGTAGTTTAAATGATATGGATAATGACCTCTCATATTATTTAATTTATTGGGACCATTTTGTATAGGTCAATTATATTTGTTTCCACTATTCATGTGATATGTTATTACAATGGGAATCTACTGAGGATTGAAACAGATGTCAAATACGTCGAGAACAAAGCTATCATTGTGCCTTTGGATGTACCAGTTGATTGAACGTTTGAATAGTTGGGTGATATGATATACTCAAGGATAACCATTTACAAACAAAGGTTCAAATTAGTCCTCAATTGTAAGTATCCCCTAAAAAGTGGAAATAGGTTCCAACATTTTCCAATATAGGATGATAGTAGTGTATACCGAATGTTGAACATAGTTAACACAACTGGCATAGAGAAAATTTAATTGTATATTGAGGTCGTTCTAGTCAAGCCACAAGTTAATCAATATGTGGGTGGCTATACAAATTTATTTGATCCTGAAAATTATAATGTTGCAGAATTTGACTATGGTTGTGGGCCTAGTAGCGGTCTAGCACCGGATACTAACAGATGTGGAGTATATGCAAATGATGAAGGTGCGAATATGGCTGAGAAGCTAATGTTGAGATACGTGAGATGTTGATGATGAATCTAATGGAGACTTAGATGTGCAAGTTGATGGACATGTATTATCATTCCAAACTTTCAACCAAGTTTTGGAGAATGAGCAAAGGATATATGTCTTTACGCATGTAGCATCTTGTAATGTATCAAATAACCCAGATGAACTAGATAAGTCATCCCCTATTCATTATCACTTACCACCATCACCTCATTTTGAACATGTTCAAAACTTTGGTAATGCTATTTCAAGTGATTGGACTCCATGGGTCACGGCATACTACGGATACTCAGTGGAGAATTTATGGCGGCCAGGATTTTTAATTCCAAATCCGATTTGCAAGAGGCTGCAAAGATTTACTCAATTAAAGCACATCAAGAGTTTGTTGTTGTTGCATCCTCAAAAAAATTGCTAGTTTTAAGATGTAAGAAAGCCGAAGAATGTCAATGTCCATGGAAGCTGTGTGTCATGCTTGTGAAAGACACTTGTTTATTTGTTATCAACAAATATAAAGACATATCTTGTGTCAGTAATCCTTGCTTGAATCGGGACCATCATCAATTGGACTCAAACTTGGTTGCTGCCCATATCAAGGGAATTATTAAGACACGATTCACATTGTCTATAGCTGCTATTCAAGCAAGTGTCATGGAGAAATGAGGATATAAAATATCATACAAAAAGGTGTTGGATGGAAAGCATAAGGCACTTTGTAACGACCGTACCAAATAATACAAGTTTTTAAAACGTTTGACCAAATTTGACCAAGTTTGACCAACAATTAGTATGTGGGCCCAAGTTGACTTTTTCAAGGATGGATAATTTTGGGTTGATTAAGACAACATTTCATACGCCTCGTCGATACAAGTTCATAGACGGGTTGAACGTCAAACTCCGACTTACGGATAAAAAGTTATGGCCTTGGGGAGTTCAAACAACAACATTTTATCAATGTCCAAAGTCACACGGGCTTTTACCTAAAGCTTAATTCTAGGCCCTATATATAAACATAGTTTTACGTACAAAGAGAACCCTAGCCCAACACACTCATTTTGAGCTCCAAAGCTCCTAGAGAAAACTCCCAAACCTTGAATGACCGACCGGGTCAAGCTGACTCCATTTATGTACTCAAACTGGGTTCACTCAGGAGGCGTCACGGCCACCACCTCAGACATCGGCTGGGCCGCTGTGGAGGAGGAGGCACCTGGGCGAGGTGATCTTGCCCATAAATTTCCCCACAACGCCGCCCTGAATTTCGCCTGGATAGGGCCGACGAAGGCAACGGCGACTTCGCGGCGTCGCCACCTCGGGGTCACCGGATTTGTGTTTTCCACTATCCAGCCGAACCATACCTCCCTCTCCCACCATTTTGACCCTCCGAACTCATTTTCGTGGTCCCTTTCGTGATATTCCTCACCGCTTGAAAGATAATGACAAAACAAAGTTGGCCGAATCGCTGGATCGAGTTTTCCGCCACCATAAAGAACCTTTGGACCAAGGCACTGTTCTCGGGTCTGGCTTTCCGTTGATATAAAGTTTGTAAATTTTGGACATCGTTTGGTTAGTTTTCCATTTTTGGTTCATATCGGGTAATTACCGAAAAGGTTTGGACATCAATTGGTCAAATTAGGCAAAATTAAAGTTGGATTAGTGAAATTGGACATTTGTATGAGTTATTGGAAGGTTCAATTTTGAAAAATTAGCCTCCGGGTAAAAAGCCCTAATTTTGGGTATCGGGTCTATAGGGCACATCAGATAACAATTGACCTGCTGGGTCCAATTTAGATAGTTTCACATTTAAGATTATTCAAAGACATTTTGGGGCGTCCCAATGTCTTTGGTTTAGTTAATGGAGCCTAAATGGTATTTTTATTATATTACAAGCGCTCACGCTGAACCGGGAGACTTTCCTGCAGAGGAGCAGGACTGAGCATCTGTAGTCTATGAGTGGTTTACATGTTTTAAATGCTTTGGGGTATTATTATGATATATAATTGTGGTTAATTATTATATATATAACTTATTTGGTCTAATCTAAGATTATGCAAATATAATTATCTGCTTTTATATAAACAAGTTATCATTTCATGTGGATTTTGGTTACCATTTTAAATATTTGGAAATTTTACTTATTCATGGATAAATTTGTGGTATTTAAACACTGGTACATGGATTGAGGTTTTAATCCATTTTGAAAAGTTATTGGATTTAAGAAATGGATTTTGAGACTTCAGAAATGATTATAAATGCGATTGCTTGGAAAGGTTACGTGATTATAATCGGGTATACCCAAGGTTTATTAGCTGCCACGTGATGTCAGCCCACCTGGTTATTTATTAGCTGCCACGTTGATGCCTGCCCACTCAAGGCTATTAGTCGCTACGTGATGTCGGGCCACCTCAAGGTTTATTAGTTGCCACGTTGATGTCGCCCAATTCAAGGTTTATTAGTTGCCACGTTGACGCCGGGTTCACCCAAGGTTATTAGCGCCATGCGGATGTCGTTTACTCCGGTTTATTGCTGCTACGGTCGTGGCCGGGTTTCTAATTGGCGTTTACTATGGATATATGGCACAGACATTATTGGTTATGAGTAAAGTATTACCATCTCAATGTTTATGGTTATTATATTTTCGCTGATTATTTTTACTTATACGATGGTTATATATACTTTATGCTCCATTTTTATGTTGTGAATAAATTCAAAGTTATAAGGTTCTTAATAATGAGTTTGGTTAAATTTTGAGCATAACTCTACATTGTTGACTTGGGTATAAACTGGGTTTTGTGAATTATCCCAAACGGGGAACCTGGTAAAGGAGTGAACGTGAGGTCTTGAGAGAAGAAATTTTTGAAAATAAAAACATCATTTTCCATATAAGTTATGCCACTCACTGAGATTTATTATCCACTTTACTGCTTTAAACTGCCTCTAGGTCCAGCAAATCAGAGATCTACCTCGCACTACCTCTCTACGTCACCTCAATCCTACGGCAAATTGATTCACCCATCTTTCCGTCTTTGTTTTATTGGATCTATGTATTTCGTTGTACCCCTAAATTCGCAAACACCTTAGAATGCTTGATCTTAGCATTGAACTCATATGAGTCCTTTATCATGTGTGTTTGTGGTCATGACCTATAGTAAGATGGCCTATTTGTGGATTTTGAGCAAATTTAGGAACTTTTTATATATATATATATATATATATATATATATATATATATATATATATATATATATATATATATATATATATATATTTCGAGGTATTATATTAATGTAGGTGTTATTTTCTTCTTAAAGTTTGGGGTCCCATCGACACTCCCAGGATTGTGGCGCTGGGAACTCCACTAGGCAAGACCACCCGGGGAATCTTGGAAGGGTTTCCGGGTCAGGTCCTGTCACACTTAGACAGTTATTTGGTGACTTTTCTCAATCATATACAAAGTTTCCACGTTTGTTCTTGGCCTTAAAACAAGCAAATCCTGGATGTGTTGTAATTTGGAAAACATTTGATAGTAATATGCCAAACACTGAGATATTTCAACGCGTTTTCTGGTCATTCAAGCCATCTATTGAAGGGTTCAAACATTGTCGTCCTGTAGTGAGTATTGATGGTACACATTTGTATGAGAAGTATAAAGACACGTTATTGATCGCTATGGGGTGTGACAGAAATAATTAGGCGAGAATATTGATAGTTGGGGATGGTTCTTAGCATGTATCAGAAACATAGTAAATCGACGAACGGGGATTTGTGTTATATCTGACAAACATCCTTGTATTACGGTAGCAATGAGCGATCCTCATCTTGGTTGGGCTACATCATCTGCCTATCACAGGATTTGCATGTGTTATCTTGCAAGCAATTTTATGACCCGCTTCAAAGATAAACTCTTGAAGAATTTAGTTTGCAAAGCTGCTTTAGCGACTAAACAACGCAAATTCAATAGGCATATGACTACAATTGGGAGAATTAATTTTGAAGCACAACACTGGTTAGAGGCGATTCCTCTTAAGTTATGGGCACTTTCACATGATGGAGGTCGAAGATATGGGATCATGACAACCAACATGTCCGATGTATTTAACAGTGTTCTTAAAGGAGCTTGTAACTTACCAATCACTGCATTAGTTAAATTGACCTTTTTCCGCCTTAATAGTTACTTTGGAACAAGGTGCTAATAGATTGACATTTGATGAGCAGTATACTCCTCATGTTGATGCTCAGATTAAGGCTCGTGTGGTTAAGGCTGGATCAATGGAAATTGTTCTCTACGATCACATCTAGGGATGATTTCATGTGAAGTCAAGGAGTGGTCGAACACAAAACCTCAACTTACATGACCAGAAATGCACAAGTGGTAAGACACTGATATATGGATTTTCATGTAGCCATATCATAGCATCATGTCATCATCGATGTGTTGATTTTTGATTATTTGTTCAAGGCTACTACACTACGTAGTTGTACTATGATACTTGGGCAAGCTTGTTTCATCCCATATTCAATGAAGATGAGTGACCTCTTTATGATAGTCCTACGATTGTACCTCATGAGTTAATGAAACGAATAGTCAGCGGACGTCCTAAATAAACCCGTTTGAATAATGAAATGGACATTAGGGAGGGGAAAACCACTATCACATGTAGGTTGTGCAAACAACTGGGTCACAATCGGCGGTATTGTAATACTAAAAATCAAGTTCAGTGAAAGATGTGCACTAACTAAGTTTTTTTTTTTTTTTTGTAAGGCAATTTGTCTGTCATGTTTATAGTTGCTTTGTATAAGACTTATGTACGAATGTGTATTTTTGATTATAAAAGACTTGTGTACCTTATGTAAGTAAATGATACATCATTGTTGTACGTGGTTTTTTTGTTCATTGCCTTAGTAATTAGTTATTTCATTCATGACTATGATACTAGTATCTTAATGTTTTTTTTTTTAGTAATTATACTGAGATAGTGTTGTTATCTGTTACAAATATAGCGTTCAGAACGCTTCATGATGCAGATCCTTCAAATCCACTTATTGGTAATGCAAGTGTAAATGCATATAGTTTCATTTAGTAGATAATGGAGGAGGTATGTATTTCATTAAAATATCAAATACTAAGGCATATTGTAACATGTAATTCATATAATCAATTATAAAATTGTTTTCTCTGCTTGTCGCTCTAGGAAGTACTCCAATTCCTCACTAGCGCACAAAGCCTCATCAAGATGTAATGATGGACCCATGTATTTGTCCATACGTGATCTGGCCTGATTCTGCTGTATATACCGTCATTACATCATGATCGACACACTTATTACTTGTCTCATTGAGAGATGGTGGCCCGAGACACACACGTTTCATGTATCCGTCAAAGAGATGACGATCATGTTACATGATGTTGCTATCATCCTTAGGTCTCAGATCACTTAACCATGCCAGCCTCCGAGACATGTGCTTGATGGCTGAGTTGTGTGGGAACTCGCCGGTGTCACCCCACCCATAGATGGTCTCAAAGGATCCTCTATCTCCGCGGCAGGTTAGGACCAGTTATCCATCCCAATAACGGCAATTTATAAGGAGGTCACTTAGAGAGCGGAGTGCGCGTAGTTTCATCTTAGTGTTGATGGGATCCTTTTTGTTTACGGACAAGAAGGGAATGCATGTGCATCTGTGCTTTCTCCCATTACTACGTAGATTCCTATCTTTAACGCGCTTATAGTTTGGGCTGTGCAAAGATTTAGCCACATATCAGAGCCACATAGTTTAACTTGATCATCGATATGTATTAGCGGTTGTATTACACTATTACAGGTATCCATAACTTTATTTTATTACATACACATCACATGATTAATTTGCTTACTTTTTGTTTATTTTTTATTCAACTATGGTCTTGGGAGAGACTTCACGTGGGGCGACCTGATTTTGGGGGCCACAAGATATCCAACACCTCTGGGCCGCTTCATGCCTTACATGATGACGACGCCGATGAAACATCGATGGAGACGTGAAATGGTGGGTCGGGCCCACACAATGGCTTCACGGCCAGCCTTCCGCACAGCCAGAGCCAGCCTCCCTCAGCGCAGGTGGAGAATACCTTTGACATAGGTCCATAACCCATTCGGTGTACTCCATACCAAGATCAGCTAGATGCACAGACTCTTGACCAGGTAATGATATATGTAAAAGTATATGGTTCTATAGTAATTCCATTCATATGCATCTATACATTATTGACATCAAGTGTAAATGTGTAGGTTTTATGGCAGCCATACGTTAGAGAGTTAGTTGACCAGTTACCAGATATTTGCTTATCTGATCAAGAGATCTAACGAATGATGTCACCCCTTATATGTTTTGGGACTGTTGAGTGGCATCGTACAAAGCAAGTCTTGCCCCAATTTAGGCTACAGCAGGAGATACCTCCATCGTGCTCTTATGAGCAACAGCTACATAAAGTGGATGCATGTGGACGAACTCATAGAGATTGGGCGACGTATCATGCTCCATACATTACCTTATGGGATACACGAGTGGGCAGGATCATCACTACACCCCCTATGGTGGGTATTATGGACTTCCATGATCCATATATTCAGTGGTATCGTTGTATTACATGACGTTTTATGACACCACTACTCCATAGGGATGATATGAGGTTCCATACTACACCAGATTACTTCCAAAGTTTTGGTAAGTTATACCCTATGTTTCTAAAGTGTTTTTCAAATTTTTCAAGCAAAAGATTATGTATTCATAATCGCTTGTTAGTTCTTTAGATCTTTCGTTTATGGCTGACATAGCTAGTCGCTATGTGGTATTACCACTGGGTTTGGTGTACGACTTACATCATATTAATAGATTAGTGTTACACCAGATCGGAGAGGAGCATCACATTGCCGGCTACAATCAGGAGGCATCTACTTTACATGGGCCATCATTTAGACCTCTGATGTCATCCACTCCAATTCATATACAGCTCATTCGAGGTAGAGGTAGAGGGAGAGTTGATCGGCGAGGTCATGGTTGAAATTGTGGGCAAGGTCGTGGTCGAGATAGTGAGGGAGGTCGTGGTACACCTGAGCCAACATTGCCTACTTCCATACCCCCCATACTTACCCATCACCTGATACTTTTATACCCCCACAGACATCTTCGGTGACCCAAAAAAGACACATGAGGGTAACACTTTGTCAACAACATTAAAGAAAATTTAGAAACTGAAACCAAAAATCAAATTCTATTTTTATTCATGTTTCCATCCTCACAATTTTTAGTTTTGAGTAGCATATATATATATATGTGTGTGTGTGTGTGTGTGTGAGCTTTGGGATGTTGGAATTTACCCGATCTGCTGCACTCCATGATTTCCATGAAATTGTTTGTTTGGTTACTGTTTCTAGACGTTTTCATGGTTTCTATTGCCCCAAATACGAGTTTTAGACAAATATACTTTTTTTTTTAAATTACTAAAATAAGTCAAAAATCAAAATAATGCCCAAACTAGCCACATTAGCATGTGGAACCTACCTAATCCACGGGCTGCGCAACTCACTATTAATAGAAAAAAGTGAGTTGATTTCGAGCTTGAAAATCCGTCCCAGCGAGGAAATCCGCTAGGTTTGGAGTCAACACTTACTTTTTATTTTCATTTATTACGGGGAAAATCAAGTAAGAACAAAAGAGCATATGTGCATACCTGTGGTCCCTGGCCACGTGCTACATCAAAGGTTAGCCAACAAATATAGCAAGCATGCATGACACTCAAACACCAAGCATTCATGTGAAATTCATTACCCAACATTAAAGCACATACTTGTGGTCCCTAGCCAAGCGCTGTAGGGGAAGGTTAGTCTCACATTTCAAGCATACAACAATCTCTCAAAATTAAATATCAAAAGCAAAGGAAGCCAAGAGAAACCATACATTGCATCTCAAATTACTCATTGATGCTATAAATACCCAGTACCTATACAAAAAAGTCTATTCATTTCAAAGAATCGGGCTCGACAAAACACTAGATTACTAGTGCTTAACTAACCACCCTTTGACCCGCATAGACCCTAATTCTTAATCCAAAATGGAACCACATTAACCTGGACTAAATCCCATTTCAGACCCTAAACATAGCCTTACACTGATCTAGAGTGAATGGGCTTGACTCACAAAGGTCATGGGCTCCAATTAAACTGAAATCAGACTACCCCTACAAAAATCGACAAACTGGCTTATCCAATTCCCCAATCGGTAGAGCCAGTTAAGAAAAGTTCTGAAAATTTGTCAAAACATTCTTCACAGAGTAAGGAAACCAAAAAAACAAATGGAGTACAATTACGACTTTGAATGACTGGGAACCGATCCAAACAATGCCTAGTACCTTAACTCCTGTTCCGAAAAATAGAACTTAATGAACTGGATGATCTGGTTTCCCAACCAGTTCAGCTGGTTGAGAGCAATTCTCAAAATTTGTCATAATATTTCTCAAAGAGTCAGGAATCCAACAAAACAAATGAAGTACAATTTTGACTATGAATGGCTGAGAATTGATACAAACGATGCCTAGTACCTTAACTGTTGTTCTGGAAAATATAACTTAATGAAACGGTTGATCTGGTTTCCCAACCGGTCTAGACGGTTGAGAGAAGTTCTCAAATTTTTTCAAAATTCTCCTCACAAAGTCAGAAATTGAATAAAATAAGCAGAGTACAATTCCGACTCCGAATGACTGGGAACCGTTCCAAACAATGCCTAGTACCCTAACCGATGTTCCGAAAAAATGTAACTTAATGAACTGGGGCTTGATCCGGCTTTCCCAACCAACTTCAATTTTGTATGTGACGCCCCATTCCGTGTCCGCTGACAACCCACAATCATGAATGATCAGATGTTTCGGTGAACCACACCACTATGAAAATCGCGTAGTCTCCTTTGTACTGGGAGCTCTACCCAAATACAACCCGTCCTAATAATCAACAATGACCACAGGTCTACATACAGTAAAATGAGTAAAGCCACTGGGCCACTCAGCCCCGCATCACTCACAAAATATCCAACCAACTATCTTATGGTTCAAGTGTTAACATTACTCTTAATACAAACATATACTTAAACCTGTGAGTTCAACATATATATCATATAACAATATCGCCCAGTAAGTTGGCTTCTAACACGCCTACTTAGTTGAGTGCCGCCTTCTCGATCGCTCCTTGTACCCTAATGGTGGTCCTATTGTAGCGAGCAAAGCCCAAGAGAGATAATTTCCTACATGGGCTACTCCCCACCTATGCACATGCATGGAAAACAATCACATTTAAGCAATTTCATGAACCTATCAATGTCTACATGCCCAAAACCTACGTCCCGATTCCTCACCGACTTCACATATGCCTAAGCCGAACGAGTAAAATACAAATAGAATAAAATCTTTTTGTTCTTAAAACTTACTACTGAGTTTCGTAAAAATATCGACTACCCTCCGAGGCTTAATCACTGATAACTCTCCAAAATACTACATGGTTCTCATCCGGCGATATGTCGGGCTTCCTCCGCCGCAGAATTCTTCTGAAAATCTTCCTTTGAAATTCCTTTCTTCACAAACATTTTCATTCTTTGTTTCATTTCATGCCTATGCACTAATTTCTAATATTCTAGGTGCCTCAAAGGCATATGGAATGCATGATGCCAATTCCAACACATTCATGCTAATATATTCACATGCATATATATTAACATAATTAAATCACATAAAACATGTTATGCAAATTCACAATCAATTACACAAAGATTAGCTCACATGGGCTATTTAACAAACACGAGCAATTCATTTTGAATCACTCAACCAAATGCATTTTCACACCAAAAATTTTGTGTCACTATTCATGTGAATGTTGAAACCTCGATAATCGCTCACGGTTACAATAAATAGAATTTTCTCCACTGGTTCAAAGCTTTTGAGACTCGAATCTCTACTTCGCTAAAACAAGCCTCATAACATTCCTAACCATTTACATGGCTCTTAGCCAAAGATTAACACAAGTAGGAAAAGATCCCTACCTCTTGGAGTTGTCGGAACTCCACCAAATCGGTGCCCACACGTAGCCCTCGCCGCGTAGAGCAACTTTACTTCTTACTCAGTCGAGAACCGATGGTCCGATCGGCCGGAATCCTAGAGAGAAGGTGCTCTCTCTCTCTCTAAAAAATAAAATTCCAGCCAATTGCATCACCTCCAGCACATTGCCGTTTTTGTGCTTCAAATTGGGGAAGAAAGCTATTAACAAATTTTGTCTTATTATCATTTACAATTCCAAAATTCCACTTATGTCCCATTTTTTCACTATTTTTACACTTGGCACAATCTAGGCCGTCCATTTTCATCATCTCTCTAATCTTGCAACATGTGTCACAAGAGTACATGTAATAGGTGACTTTTGTCACATCACATGTCTCTCAAACCCGTTTTACGGCACCAGATACTAGTGCCTCGAAAAATGTGAAATTCCCACTGTCTCGGAATTCGACGAAATTCGACGTGGTAGCTAGATTTAGAGAGATGATTCCAACGGTAAAGTCCGTTTCATCATCCGAGATTTAGAAAAATTTTGGATTTTTACCGAAATGACCATTTTGCCCTTTTTCCGAAAATTGGAATTTTCTCGGGTCTTACATTGTCCCCTCCTTAAAAGGAATTTCGTTTCGAAATTCTGGACAATCACAACACAATACATGCATATGCAACATGCACTACTTTATGCATGTAAACTAGTCATTTAAATATTAACCGACTAAACCACGTACCTTCATCTCTAAACAAGAAGGGATAGGTGGCCCGCATCGTGTCCTTCGCGTCCCACGCCTGACTCCCTCCACCACCAAGTGCCGCCATATCCTCACCAGCCTCTCACGGCCTTGGCGCGGCAAACCTGATCCCGACTATCCATAATGCAACTGGTCCCTCCTCGAAGGTCCCATCCATGTCAACCTTAATCTCTCCCCAATCCACTACATGAGCTGGATCTTGAGTGTACCTCCGGAGCATGGAGACGTGAAATACCTTGTGGACACCTGGGCATGCTAAAGCAGAAAGCCAACCCAGACGCTTACAAGGCTCTACCTCTCGAGTATCCTCGAAAGGCCCAATAAATCTCTAAGAATAAATTCTTCCCTCGTCATTCGAACCCGACCACTCCTCTCTTAGGCACCTTCAAGAAGACGTGATCTCCAACCTCGAACCTAAGGGTCGACGTCGCACATCCGCATAGCCACGGGCCTGAGCCGTGAGAAGACGCCGTCAGACGCTCACCTCTCCTGGGGGAGGTGCTCGAATCGATCGGGACCAGCACGAGCCTCTCCCACCCTACCCAACATATCGCTGATCCGCATGGCCTCCCGACATAACGCCCTCATATGGTGCCATCCGTGATACTCGCCCGATAACTGCTTGTTGTAGGCGAATTCCACTAAGGGTGCGCTCTTCCCAACTACCTTTACATGATCCAAGACACATGCTCCGGCAGACGCCCTCTAACACCTATATAGTCTTCTCCGACCGACCATCCGGCTCCAGGTGGAAAGTCGTACTCATGGTCACTGTGGTGCCCATAGCCTTTTAGAAGCTTTTCCAAAAGTGCGCCGTAAACCTTGAGTCCCTATCCGACACTATGGATACTGGTACTCCATGGAGCCGGACTATCTCTCGAATATACAACCGGTAGAATCTCTCCAATGTGAAGGTCATCTACACAGTTAGAAAATGTACCGACTTCGTGAGCCGGTCCACTATCACCCATACCACATCATGTCCTTGCGGTGTCCGTGGCAAGTGGGTCACAAAATCCATCGTGACATGCTCCCACTTCCACTCAGCCACCTCCAATGGCTGAAGTAGCCTTGCACGCTTCCGGTGTTAAGCCTTAACTCACGACATCGTGAGACATCACAAACAAAGTCCTACGTCTTCATTCCGTTTCCGCACATCGGGCAAAGATCTTGTACATCTTCGTGCCACTTGATGCACGATAAATCGAGCAAATGAAACTCCCCGAGAATCTCCTCTCTCAACTCCAATAACTAGTGGAACCACTCAATTCGTCCCTTATATCGAAGACTACCATCTACGTGAATGGTCCAAATTTCGCCACCCGTGACTGACCGTATTTCATCCCTAATGGACACTATTTCGCAGGCCCCGCCTCTCCGACTTAATCACCGTCTTAATATAGATTGTGTAGCTACCAAACTCCCCAACGTATTCTCGAGCCTACTCACATCAGAGCCCCAAATCATCCCACACAAATTCAGCATCCGCCACTCCTCGGCCATATTTAGCCAATGCTCCTCGTGACTCTCGGATCGAGTGTATCAGCCAATTACATTTGCCTTACTGTGGTGGTAATGCAAAGTGAAGTCATAGTCCTCTAGAACTCCATCCATCTCGTTGCCTCATGTCGAGGTCCCACGCGTGTGAAAATATACTCAGACTTTCGTGGGTATGAGTACACCTCAACTCCTCGCCATATAAGTAGTGGTGGCGCCTAAATCTCGGGCGCGAAGACTACGGCCGCTAACTCCATGTCGCGTGTGGGTAATTTTGCTCATGATTCTTCAACTCGACGGAACCATAAGCTACTACCTCCCAATTACATCAAAACACATCCCAAATTAAATTTCTCGAGGCATCATATAATATTAATCGTGTACCCTTGTCCCCGTCCCGACTATCAAGATAGGAGTTGAAGTGCTTCCTCTTCAACCCGGAATGCCTCGCATTGGTCATCCCAATCAAACTCTTGACCTCCTTCCGGTCAATCCCGCCAAAGGTGCCGCTAATCGAGAAATCCTCAATGAATCTCCCCAAGCATCTGAAGAATCCCAAGAAACTACGTATCTCAAAGACTGACTTTGGCCTCTCCCAACTCCATCACTCGCCTCGACCTTCTAGGTCCACCGACACGCCGGCGTCGACACCACGTGTCCTAGAAATATCACCTCGCAGTTTCAAACTCGCACTTACCGAACTTGCGTACAACTGATGGTCTCAAAGAACTCAGAAACGATCCTCAAGGATACCATGCTCCCACTGACGTGGGAGGTGATCAAAATCGTCATCCAATGAAGACTACGACAAACCTGACCTAGATAGAGTTGGAATACCCTATGCATGAGGTCCATGAATGCTACTGGCTCATTCGTCAATCCAAAGGGCATCATTGTAAACTCAAAGTGCCCATACCGCATCCTGAACGTTGTCTTAGGGATATCCATCTCCCTAACCTCACCGATGGTAACCAAAGGCGAAGGTCTATCTCGAGTAGACTCAAGGCCTCAACTAATCAAACAAGTCATCAATCCTCTAAGAATGGGTGATCATTCTTGATCGAACCTTGTTCAATCGTCCTGTGAATCACGCACAATCGAAGGGTCCTCGTCTTTTCTTGCAAATAAACTGAGATTCCCCATGGTGAAGTGCTCTGGCCTAACAATGAACCCCTCGTCCACAAATCCCGTGAGTTGACTCTCGAGTCTTATAACTCAATCGTGCCATCCAGGGTGTAACTCGGTACCGAAGTCTACAACCCTCTGTGGAGGCAATCTTGGTAGCTCATCCGGAAAAACATCCTCATACTTGCAAACTACTCGAGGTAGATCTAAGTCCGGGTCTCACTCGTCTCTTAGTAAGGCTTGCTAGGCTAACCCGCCTAACCCGTCTCGACACTGGACTGCACACTCGGATGGGAAAAAAGACAGCGTCTGGCCCTCTAAATAGCAACACGAGTACCGGGCCCCGCTTGTAGGCTGTGAACTTCCTACGCCAATCGACATAACAACCCTTAAGTCGCTGCCTAATCCATCCTGTTGATGACATCAACTCGACACGCCCATGATCCTCAAGTCCACTATGAAAGTAGAGTCCTCAAGATCTCAACCCGCAACCACCTACATACATCATCCCTATTCCCGCCCAATCCCCAGGAGAACTCACATACAAAGGCCCTCTAAGGTCTCAACCTCTAAGCCCAGCTTCTATCACAAATCCGATGCAAATGATAAATGAATGCGAAGCACTGTGACCAACAACACTCTCGCTCAGGCGAGATAGCAAAACCCACATGTATAACCGGCTGATCCGTTGACTCACCATGGTGATAAAGTGACACGCCCCGAACCCCCGGGATGTCTAGCCAGGCCCCGCCCTCCGCCTACCATAACCCGGGCCCGCCTAGTAGACGAGAGGTGCCCGCGGTACCCCCAAACCGAAACTAGCTCCTCCGCCTATACCCGTCGTGGAGGATGAGCACCGATCCCTCTTCTCGTCCTATCACGACCGGGACTACGCCATCCCAAAACCCCGGGATCCCCGCCTCTGAGGGCAATCCTCCATTATGTCCGGCCACAGGCAATGATACACACCATCCACTCAAACGACAAGCAACCTCGATTCGTCCTCGTCTTGATGGCCGCGCCCCGAACCCTTGTGAACTAGAAGCCTCACTTCATTCCCGAACTAGAAGAGACCGACTCTCCTTCCTCTTGCTACTAACATCGCATCCCGGTGCAATTCCGAGCATCCTTGATCTCTCTCTCTCTACGGCCGTGTCATTCCAAACTAGCGGAGTCCATGTCCCGAGGCGAAGTCCTACATCCTCGCCCGAATGGACAACTTCACCATTCTCAAATCTTCTCGACTTCGCCATGTCCGTTGCCACGAATCATCAAGAAAAACGGGCTAGCCCGTGAATCTAGCCATAATCCATCATGCCATCGTCCCTTACTCAAATTCTGTGGAACCCCGAGCCTTCGTGACGCTCCCACAAGATCCGGAAAATACTTTACCCATGAATAGCTCCCCGAACTCGCCCATGTCATCGCCTAGGTCTCTAGAGGTTCTGGCCCGGGCTCCACCATACTGGGCCCCACCCTGGGCCGGAACGCAACTATCTATCCTCGGTCGTGTCGAGGTAACTCCATACTCTAACACCTTCTCGACCTACATGAACCAATGGTCCGCCACCATCGGATCTCCTCCCCCTGTGAATGTCGGAGGATGATGTACCCTAAACCTCTAGAGGTTACTCAGACCTCCTTGGCCACCTGCTGCACTAGCCTGTGCAATAGCAACAACCGCAATCCCTACAAACCAAACAAAGGTTTGGCCGGGTTAAGTTTGCGGTGCCCGACCAATACCCGTGGACGCCTCACGTCCCGCCTTGACTAGCTATCTACACATGTTAAATGGCAAGTTAATATTCAACGCAATATCTCCAAGGCGTAAATACAACCTCGAGACACTATTCACATTTCGTAAAATTTTATACACTATGTCCATACATTCGTAGGTAATGCAAGACAATAATTTCATTTTATTAAATCATATTCAACAAAAAAAATTATTTTAGAAAATTTTATTATAAAAAATTTATTTTTTTAAAAGATTTTATTTCCTTTGATTTATTTATTTTATTATTTTTTTCACATCATTTTTTTTCATTCCAAATCATTGAAACTACTAAATATATATATATATATATATATATATATATATATATATATATATATATATATATATATATATATATTTTTTTTTTCATTTTCCAAGATAACCAAATAAATTTATTAAAATTTATTTTATTTATTTTCTTCTAGTTTTACACATCGTAAACCTTAGAAAATTTCTTCTCATCATTTTTTTCATCTCTGGGTAGAGCCTCATTGCTACTCCATAAATGCGAGCTTGAACACTCTATTATCCATATAACCTCAAAAAAAAATTTTGAAAGCAACTTTACCCTTTTCTTGTGCAAAACTGAAAGATTTTCCAGTTTCACAACACAACTGCTTATGTTCAAAACTAGAACTAATGCTTTAAAATTATATATATATATATATATATATATATATATATATATATATATATATATATATATATATATATATATATATATATATATATTTATTATTTATTTATTTATTTTTATTTATTTATTTATTTTTCGTTCAATTCTGGACAATTTTGCCAAAAAATTTCTCGAACACCTAAGGTTATATTTTCTCGACCCTAGTGTTCAACGTCTTTCCTATGCTACTCACCAAGCATACAAATCACACAATTCATACACAACAACTCATGTTATGCACACCATTCACACATAAAACACCATGCATGCAGTGTTCTAATCATGTCCCGTGACTGCCTAGGTAATCACATACCTAAACTCTAACATCGAGCCACACCAAATTGTGGTGTGTTCACACCATTTACCATGGCCTAAGCCCAAGTCCTCTCAAGCCCTAGGTATTCATATACACTGGTCTCTACACCCACCGAGCCCCAAGCAATCGCTACCTTAGCCATGATACCAAACTCGTGACGCCCCATTCCCGTGGTGTCCGTGACAACCAACCTCGTACGGACATCGTTGATGTGCCTGCAACCCGACACCATTCATGAAAAATTGGGCAGAGTCTCCTTTGTACGGGGATCTCTACCCAAATACAACCTGTCCCAATAATCAACAATGACCACACATGTGAGACCCGAGAAAATTCCAATTTTTGGAAAAAAAGACAAAATCGTAATTTCGGTAAAAATCCAAAATTTTTCTAGATCTCGGATGACGAAATGAACTTCACCGTTTGAATCGTCTCGCGAAATCTAGCTAACACGTCGACCTCACGAATTCGAGATACCGGAATTTGCACGTTTTCGAGGCAACGAGCATAACGGGGACACTCGGGAGCATTTCAGCGGCTCACAAGCAGCCACGTGTCGTGCTGAATCACTCAACTTGATAGCTTTCCAAGGGTGGGACCCACATAGACATGTGTGGCAACACATGATCGAGTAAATCCAGCGAGACGCTGATAGCGTGATAAGGGTAATCCAAGGAACCACTTAGAATTGACAAGTGGCAAGGAAAGTACATCTCACGTGACTCATCTTCCCAACCGGCTGAGAGAGGGCGAAAAGGCAAACCAGATTTGAAAAGAGAGAGTTTTAGAGGAGAGGACCTTACATTCTCTCTAAATTTCCTTTACGATCGGACCATGGCCAAGCAAGAGCAAGAGAGGGAAAGAGTTCATCCTCACGCAAGGGTTTCATGTGAGACTGGAGTTGGGGAGTTTTGACAAACTCCGAGAGGCAGTCTTCCTACTTTGACATTTTCACCCATGGGCCATACAAGCATAGATCATTCTTGCTTTAATGTTTATTAAGGCTGGAACTAAGGGGAAGTTGCCATATTGTGATAGTACGCATTAACCGGACCTTCGAACTGGTTTTTGGGTGGGAAAGAAAGGAAATTTGGCAGTGTGCCTCTGGTAATTGTAATACATCATGAACTTGATGTTAGATTTTGACTTCAAATTGACCTCCGAGACTGCTATGTCCTTTTACTCCGAACACCACTCAAGCAGAGGTCGTACCAGGCTCGGTCAGAAGGTCAAGCCGAGAGGTCAGGCAAAGAGGAGGTCACCAGAGGCCGGGGCCACAGGAGGTCAAGAACAGGAGGTCACCACCTGCAGGCTCACTTCCAGTCACCTGTCCGAGTGTGATCACGTATGACCTCCAACTTCGGAAGGTCATAACTCCTTCGTCCGAACTCTGTTTCGGGTGTTCTTAGACTCTATGGAAAGCCCATTGAGTCAAGAATCCATTCATATGCCTGAGGTGGATAGGGGGTGTCAGACCGAGGTGTCAGGTCAAGCTCATCCAGGTCACCACCAGCCAGCTCGTCACTGTCCAGTTTGACTACGCATGACCTCCAACTCTAAGGTCATAACTCTTCGTCCAACCTCGCTTGCGTTCTAGGCTCTATGGAAAGCCCATTGAGCCAAGAACCATTCATGCGCCCGAGGTGGATAGTGTGGTACGATAGAGGTGCTGCACAGAGCTCAAACAGTCACTCACCACGGCCTCGTCACTTGGCCGAGTGTGACTACGTATGACCTCCAACTCTAAGGTCATAATTCCTTCGTCCGAACTCCGTTTTTGGTGTTCTGGCTCTATGGAAAGCCCATTGAGTCAATAATCCATTCATATGCCTAAGGGTGGATAGCGGTATCAGACTAAGGTGTATCGGATCGAGCCTCACCCAGGCCACCCTGGGCCAAACCCAGCTCTGGTCAGCCTCCGTTTGAGTTTGACTACGTATGACCCCAACTGAAGGTCTGGCGCACCCTTCATCGAACCCGCTTCGTGTTCTTGGGCCTATGGAAAGCCCATTGAGTCAAGAATCCATTCATATGCCTGGTGATAAACAGTCGACTGAGCTCACCAGTCAGCTCGCCAGCTGGGCCAGTCACTGTTTGAGTTTGACTACGTATGACCTCCAACTTCGGAAGGTCATAACTCCTTCGTCCGAACTCTGTTTCGGGTGTTCTTAGACTCTATGGAAAGCCCATTGAGTCAAGAATCCATTAATATGCCTGAGGTTGATAGTCGGTGTCATACCAAGGTGTTAGACCGAGCTCATCCAGGTCAGCTCAGCTTAGCTAATTCTTGTCAGCTCGTCTGAGTGTGACTATGTATGACCTCCAACTTCTGAAGGTCATAACTCCTTTGTATGAACTCCGTTTCGGGTGTTCTTGGACTCTATGGAAGCCCATTGAGTCACGAATCCATTAATACGCCTCGATATACAGAAAGTTTCATACCAAGGTGTTAGACCTAGTTTACCTAGCCACCTCAGCCAGCCGACTCGGGCCGCCGTCCCGAGTGTGACTATGTATGACTTCCAAATTCGGAAGGTCATAACTCCTTCGTTCAAACTCCGTTTCGGGTGTTCTTAGACTCTATGGAAAGCCCATTGAGTCACAAATACATTCATATGCTGAGTAGCATAGCAAGTGTGTCGATCGAGGTGTTAGGATCGAGCCAACCCAGTGTCGCCACCAAAATTACCAAAGGTCACCATCCAGTGTGACTACGTATGACCTCCAACTTCGGAAGGTCATAACTCTTCGGGTCCGAACCCGCTTTCAGTGTCCCGCACATACGAAATCCGACAAGAGTCAAGATTCCAAATTGGCGTTCCCGTAGGGGACAGTAAGTGATCAGCAACGCTCACTCGCGGTTTTGTACCAAGCGTTTAGTTTGCTTAGTTGTGTCGATGTGTATAGCTGGGATATAACATGACCATTGCATGGTATGTTGTAGATACCTGTGATTGCATGGTAGGTCGTTTCATAGGAGGCCATGAGAGGCCATATATTAGTTCCAAAACTCGGATCAAGGATGAGGATTTATAACTGCTCACACAGCTCAAGACTGTGGTGGTTGGTTTGAACCGGAAACTAAAAGTTTCTAGGTTTTATGGTTGTTCGATGTCAGAGTGGATGATTGGAAACTAAACTCGGTTCATGATTGTGAAGGGGCCGTGAGGTACCCGGTTGGATGGGTCAAGATGGTGACCTTATTGTGTGTTGGTTGTGTGATGGTTTGGGCAGTTCCAAGATGGACTGTTGGTTTGTGTATTAGCCCATGTGAGCTAATTTATGTTATCGCTTATGCGTTGAATTGAATAAATACGCTGATTACAGATAAACTTGCTAATATACATGCATAATATATTAACATGAATTATGGTGAAAGGGCATATTGCATTTCATATGCACTGAGGAACCTAGAGTAATAGGTGCGAGTGCATGACACAAGTTTTTGAAAACGAACATGGTTGCGAAAGGAATTTCATAGGGATGAATGAGAATGGGTCAGGGAGACATTCCAACAAATAATTTCTACTTAGGACCATGATTTGCTTCGAAGGTTCTCCAACACATTCCGCCTCGGGAGGGTAGTCTCATATTTTTACCGACATTCGTAGTGTATTTCAAGAACAACATGTTTTGTTTTGGAAATGATTATTTTTCTCATACATGGCTTAGTGCGTGAGGGAGCCGTGAGGGCTCGAGACACGGAATGGGTGGGCCACTTTCATCCATGACATATAGACATTTGAGTAGGAACTTGCATGTTTTACTTAAATGTGTGGAACGACCATTGCATGTGCACTTAGGTGGGGAGTAACTCATGAAGGAGATTATCACTACTGGGCTTTGCTCACCCTGGCCGTGGACCCCCTTTAGGTACACGAGAGCACGACGCCCTTCGAGACCGTGAGCCGAAGAAGGCCTGTCAGGGCTTTGAAGAATTATTTTTGTAAAATATATTAGAACAATCTAGTTTTAATATAATTTGGCATATAAAGTGTAAAAGAGTTGTACATCAAACTCTTGTAAAATATTATTACGAATTGGTTATTTGTAAGAAAATTACACAGCAATGGGTCTCCATATACGAGACAAATGAGTGTGATATTGAAGCAACCGATATTCACATGTATTCCACAGGTTGACGTGGTCAACGGGACCTCGATAGGGGCCACAACACAGGTCTACATGAGCAAAATGAGTAAAATAATGGCCACTTAAATTCTCGTGATCAATACTCACAAAATATCCAACCAATTATCTTATATGGTTCAAGAGTTAACACATTACTCTTAATACAAACATATATTAAACCTTAGAGTTCTAATACATGTTATACAACAATATCAAAGCCACAAGTCGGCTTTCTTCTAACACACGGCCTCTAGTGAGTGCCGCCTTCTCGATCGCTCCTTCTACCTGAAATGGTGGTCCCTTCGACAGCGAGCAAAGCCCAAGAGAGATAATGCCTCCTACATGGGTTAATTCCCACCTAAGTGCACACGCATGATAAACAATCACATTCAAGCAATTTCATGAACTCCACTGAATGTTTACATGCCCAAACCCATGTCCCGATTCCTCATCGATCCTCACATAAGTGCCTGGGTCGAACGCGAGTAGTAAATACGCTTTCACAACAAAGCTTTTGTCTCGGGAAACTTACTACTAGTTTCCCGTAAAAAATATTGAACTACCCTCCGAGGCGAATTGCTGGATAACTCTCCGAAACAGTCATGATCCTCATCCGAAGTGATATGTTGGACGTCCCTCCAAGGCAATTATTCGGAAAATCTTCCTTGAAATTCCTTTCACAAACATTTTCATTTTTGTTTCATTTCATGTCATGCACTCACTCCTAATATTCTAGGGTGCCCCAGTGCATATGGAATGCATGATGCCAATTCCAACACATTCATGCTAATATATTCACATGCATATATATTAACATAATTAAATCACATAAAACATGTTATGCAAATTCACAATCAATTACACAAAAATTAGCTCACATGGGCTAATTAATAAACACGAGCAATTCATTTTGAATCACTCAACCAAATGCATTTTCACACTAAAAATTTCGTGTCACTATTCATGTGAACAGTGAAACCCTCGGGTTACTATTCACGGCTACACAAATAGGAATTTTCTCCACTCGGTTCAAAGCTTTTGAGACCGAATTTAATGCTAAAATGCTTCTCGTAACATTCCTAACCATTTACATGGCTCTTAGCCAAAGATTAACACAAGTAGAAAAGATCACTACCTCTTGGAGTTGCCTGGACCCACCAAATCTGTGCCCACGTCAGCCCTCGCTGCAGAGCAATCCTTATTTCTTGTTCACGAGAACCGACTACAACCGACCCATTGAATCCCAGAGAGAAGCGTGGCTCTCTCTCTCCTCTAAAAAATAAAATTCCAGCCCACGCATCACTCCAAAGACATCGCAGTTTCATAAATCGAAAGAAAGCTATTCACCAATTTTGTCTTATTATCATTTACAATTTCAAAATTCCACTTATGTCCCATTTTTTCACTATTTCATTAATTTCTAAGACACCCAAAGGCCCATTTTCATCATATCTATAATCTTGCAACATGTGTCACAAGAAAGACATGTACAGGGTGACTGGGCTTCACATCACATGTCTCTCAAACCCATTTTACGGCACCCAATACTTGGTGCCTTGAAAAACGTGAAATTTCGACTGTCTCGGAATTCGACGAAATTCGACGTGGTAGTTAGATTTCGTGAGACGATTCCAACGGTGAAGTCTGTTTTGTCATCCAAGATCTAGAAAAATTTGAGATTTTTACCGAAATAACCATTTTGCCATTTTTCCGAAAATTGGAATTTTCTCGGGTCTTACACTGTAGCACCCCTTTTTCTGTCCGACCCGATTGGCGGGTCCGAACTGAATACGGGATGCTCTAATACCACTATATCACTTTATCAAAAACACGCGGAAGCGTTACATTTCAGTTGGCATAAAATGTCTTTCTAATATGCGGAAGCGTTTTTATAGGGGTAGGCCCATTAACCATTAGATTTATACAAAAGTACAGTTACTATAAAGGCATATCAAGCCTTTTCAAAATGATTTACAAATTAGATGTTCAGAGTTCAAATTGTTTTTACGAAATATCAATGTTAAAAAAAAAAAAAAGGATTGAATGCATATGTCGAAGTATACTCCGTAAATCTTTCTCTATAACTCGACGCTCCTCGATTGTGACGCCCCAAAACCTGGGGGTCCGTTGACTACCCGTCAACTTGTGGAAAATCTATACGTCTCATATCACAAGACGCATACCTGAGTAAAAATGCCTCTTTGGGCATAAACCAATACTCATAAAAATAAACATCACAACTATTCTTCAATTATCTCCCAATAATTCAATAGTTGATTACACTTTTATACAAACATATATTAAAATCTACAATTCTAATACATGTTATATCCAAAAACTATCAAAGCCACAAACCGGCTTCTTCAAAATCACCCTAAATGAGCCGTCTTCTCGAGTGCCCCTCAGACCAAAAAAATCCCGATGTATGAGCTATCACCCAAGAGTGGAATCACCCCTAAATGGGTTACTCTCCACCTAAGTGCATATGCAATGCTCCAAAACAAACACACACTCAAGTAAATACGTGATCCTACTTGAATGTCTACATGATCACCCCATGTCACGAGTCCTCACCAACTCACTCACACTTGCCTAAGCCATGTATGAGAAAATAATCATTTTCAAAACAAATCTTTTTGTTCTTGAAAATATACTAATCGAAAATATCTCTGCAAAAATATTGACTACCCTCCGAGGCGAATTACATGAAGCCCAACGCCTACGGTCCTCATCCGAAATGATCCGCCGCCCACTCTTAACTCCACCCTCCTAATATCATCCCGTGAAATTCCTTTCGCAACTATGTCCGCTTTTTACAAAAACCATGTCATGCACTCACACCTAACTTCTAGGGTTACCTAAAGCAGATATGAAAATGCATTTCATGCCATTTTCAAAACCATTTATACAATATGTCAATATGCATATTTTCAATCAACTACAATTACACATAATGTAATTCAACACATCAACCATCACCCAATTCTACTTCACTGAGCAATTTTACATTATCATCTCCACTACTACAACACAATTTAATTCCATATAATTGTGTCATTGTTTTAACACACTAAACCATGTCTTAACCTATCTATTTCCCACACATACCAAGCTACACACATCAAAAATTCCCATGCTAAAACACATGGACATTTATGGTCCATTTCATATAAATCGACTGCCTCTTTACAACCTGGGGTATCAAGTGGGGCCGCCCACGGCGTACCCCACTCCTCCTACACGGCCTTCTGTGGAACGACCCCATTCCCATTTACGCCTCCACTATCAAAACATAATTTATTTAATAAATTATGATCCAAGGCTCCCAAACAGTCCATACACACTGTCACAGATCGCCCACGACCCTAAATTTACATTATTTCATTCCAAGATTTGGGATCGACTAAACGGCCACTCACTACCAAACCAATACAAACATCACAAAACACTTAAATCAAGAGTAAAACAAGTAGAATGAAACCCCTACCTCACGGAGTTTGTCGAAACTCCTTAAATCCGGTGTCCACGCGTTGTCCTCTCCGCGTAGAGCAAACCTTAAATTTTCTGTCCCGACGACTCCGAGCCTACTTGACGTTTACAATTCCCAGAGAAGAAGACTCTCTCACTAAAAAAATCAAATTCAAGCTACTGGATATTTTTCTTTCTTCTCCCCACGTTTCTTTCCTTTTTTTATTTCATTTTCCCATCATTTCTTTTTCATTTCTCTTTCTTTCTCTTTCATTTTCTCCTCTTTGCATTTCTCTCCTCCTTGAGACACTGTGATACAAAAAGGAGCGAAGTTTCCTCCTCCTTCCTCAAGCCAAATGTGTGGCTATCCCATTTCCACCCCTTTTTCTTTTATTTTTTAATTCTTTTTATGACATCATACTCTACATGGCTTAATATGAGCCATGGAATCATGCCACCATGTGGCTCAATGTGAGCCATTCCTTTTTATGCCAAGTGTCATACTCTTGAGGTGCCATGGCATCCCCCTTACTCGCTACAGGTCATCCGACACCCCACGCCTCGAAAAACGTGAAATCCCGACCACCTAGGAATCCAACGAAATTCAACGTGGTTACTAAATTTCGCGAGACGATTTCAACGGAGAAGCCCGTTTCGTCATTCAAGATCTAGAAAAATTTCAGATTAATTTTTCGAAAATTGATTTTCTCGTGGTTTCAAGCATCGATCTTGCCTTTCGCTCTGTTCAATTGGTAATTTCAGGCATGGATAATACTACACGCTAAGCATTTACGCTTAGTGGTTCTATATAATTCCATTCTTCTCGCTTCAATAACAAATCACGTAATTTTACTAAACAAAACTTTCAAATCTTTTACGATCAATGTCAATACAATACATATACTTATTTCATATACAATCATTTATGGTTCATTGATCATTCCAAATATACACTTTCATATGCAATAAATAATTTATAACAAAATCATGCATTTTACAATGCTCTTTTCATTTCAATTTTCAATTCCAATATGTCAACAATCTCAAAGTCAATCTAAGTATGTTCTAATCGAATTTAACCTATGTTTTCGTATATAGGATATCGCATCACCGCACGGTCCCGCTCGGGTTGCGTGCCGAGGAAAACATTTGTTTTATAACACGCTCGACCTCACTGGTCGATCGGGTTATTGCAATAAATTGCGGAACATTACTGATGAATGTCCCATTGGCTACCGAATGGGAGGACACATCAATACGCTTGTTCGCACATCGCGAATTTGACCTTTATTGGTATACCAATCTATCCTTAATGCGAATTAAACAATTAACATTATATTAAGATTCAAATCCTTTATAACAAAATACGCATAATATGTACATTTGTATAAACAAACATTTTCAATACTCTTGCAATTTTCTATATGCAAAACATTTCTACAATCAATTGCCTCTAAATCAATTAAAACAAATCAATATGCTTTTCTTTATACATTTAGAAATATTTTCAAATCTTGAAACGAGAATGGTGAGAAAATGTAACAAACAAATCTATCTATTTCTTTCGCTCGCCTTAAATCCTGGCCCCAGTTAGGTGATCCCCTATTGGGTCTCTTAGCATATCACAATATCACACAATTAGTAAACTAGCACTACTCACACTTATGCCGAGGCGGCGAGGTATGGTGCATTTTTCATTTAGTTTTATCCTTATTTGAACCCACATTAATCATTTATTAGGGTCCTTAAACTATCGGTGTACAAGTATGAGGTGCTCAGAAACAAAAATCCAAAAAAATTACTCGCTGTGAATAGTAGCTACGCCATGGCGTACCCGAGGGGTGCCATTTTGGCACCTCGGCTTCGCCGCGGCGAGGGTATCCCACTCCCAGCGAGGTCTACGGGTCAGAGCGCTGGTTCCTACGCTCAGGGAAGTAGGAGCCCGATAATGCTCTAGATTTTAATTTTGCACTTTGCGATTTCCTCCAAAAAACTCAAGACCCCAAAACAAAAACATGGGAATCACTCCCAATAACATCCTATCATCCTAAACCAACCATAAGGTAACTATGGATGGTTTAGGGCTTTTCCAATCCCAACATCATCAAAGAAATTGTAAGGTTTGTCTACCTTAAATCCCCTTTGCACTTTAAGTCTTTAACCTTTTCCTTATTCCTTCTTGCAAGATCTTGATTAAATGGAAGGATTTACACAACAACTCCTCTTCTCCTCTAAAACTCTAGCTTTTCTCCTCTCCCACTCTCTCTCAAAATGTTTTTGTTCAATGAGCCCCTTAGGACCACTTTTTGGTCTTTAAGTTCATTTTCTCCTAAGGCCATGTTTGGCTCTTTTTGCTTTTAACCCATTTTTCATTTAAGTCTCCTATTATTCAACTTCGCTCATATAATTTCACTTAGACATTTACATTACCTTAGCATTTAAGCTTACTCTATTTTTTACCATTAGGTCCTCATTTTACCAATTCCAAATTTGCCCTTTTTACACTTTGGTTTATTTTCGGGTTCAATCAATTTCTCATAGCATATAATATTTAATCATATGCTCACATATTCATTTCACATTTCACACTTATCGCTTCCTAAAACCCAAGTTCGCTCAATTCATACCCTAATATATAATACAAAATTATTTATGCAAAAATTCTTAGGGTATTTGGGGGATTATGTCGATTGAGAGCAATTCTCAAAAATTTTCAGAATCTTTCTCAAAGATTCAGGAATCCAACAAAACAAACGGAGTACACCCGACCAATGGCCGGAGAACCGATCCAAACAATGCCTATGGTCAGAAACTAGGGCTAAAACATAAAAGGCAAAGACAAGCCAAAGAGCCAGTGAGATAATAATAACGCTCATACCTGTAGGGATTCACGACCAAGCCCCACTTTGTCTTCCTTCTTTCTACCTCCAAAACTCAAAATTCATCCCAGAAACTTTAGGAAATCCCCCTTCAAAATGAGAGAGAGCACTCCCCCTCGGATATGGAGAATCCCTTATCCTTTTTTTTTTCCCTCTTTTTTTCTCCTCCTTCCTTTTTCTTTCCTCCTCTTTTCCTTTTCTTTTCATGTTTTTTTGCTTCTCTTTTCCTTCATAAACATCTGAGCTTACTTCTCCATTTTTCACACCTCTCACTTGAACTCCCCCACCGCTCCCTGACTCCCGTACCTCCATAAACACTCCCCGGTCACCCAGGTCAAAATGCCACATTTATCCTTTACTTAAACCAACAAGAATCAAATGACCAAGGTGGGTTGCAAGAAACCCATGTAAATGGCTCACAATCGGGCTCCAAATCAGGTTTAGATCGATCCGAGCTTACTGCCCGAATCCAAGTAGGATTTAGCTCAAAATCATCAAAAATCTGGCTCATACAAGCTTAGCACAACATATGGCGCAATCGGTTCCCAACCAGTCGAGACGGTTGAGAAAAAAATTGAAAAATTGAAAATATTCCTTTAAAGAGTAAGGGAACTAAAAAATAAACGTGCATGATTTCGAGTTCCCAATGAGGGAGATATAACCAAAAACAAGCTTAAGTGTCTCGAATTTGGAACCTCATCGAATAATGAACTTCCAACTAAAATCCATCGGACTGAATGAGGCTAATCTTAAACCAGCCGATTCGATTGATAAAAAATTCTCAATTTTTTTTAGAGAATTCTTCAATGAGTAGGGAATCCAACAAAAGAAATGGTGCATGATTTTGAGTTCGGATGACGGAGATATGATTGAAACAAGCCCAAGTGCTCTGAATTTGACATACTCCAATAAATTCCGATTTAGTTAAAACCTCGAGTCTCACTGCTTCCTATGACATGATGCCAATAAATTCAAAAAGCAGTTCATGATGACACTCAAGTGAACTACATACGCACTCAATGGACCATATACAAGTCTGTTCCAAGGCTCAAAGACCTACTAAGCCTAAAAGGGCCATAACTTTGCTATATGAGAACACAATAAGTTTTGACAATCTGTAGGATAAATGCAAGTGTCGAGGTGACAAAATCGAGGGTTTACACATACACATCAAGAATATCATTGATTATAGAATTGTACTCAACCACGCCAGCGATTATAATTATGACATTATAATTTTAAAGTAATGCTAATCACTTGCTGCGACATTGCTATTTTTTTTGTAATGAGAATTTTAAGTTACAAATACCGCCAATTATAACTCAATACATTTAGTATCTAAAAATACAATCTAATTCACATCACCTGCATTACAAACAATTTATCCAAATTAACCAACTTTTATCCAAATCAACCTAATTGCATCGAAATGATAATCAATACACATCACCTTTATTACAAACATTTCATCCAAATTAACCAACTTTCATCCAAACCAACCTAATTGCATCAAAATAACAACCAATACACATCACTGCATTTGTGACACCCCAAAACCCGAGGGTCCCCATGGACCAATCACAACCCGCTATAAATACTGCTACCTTAGGGTAATCGTGATACCTAAGCCATGCTCAAGCTAAGATATCAAATACCTGTGGATACTGAGTGACTCAATACCACATCAATACATCCCATTTACTGGGAACCATTCATCCATATTTAAGTTAAAAAAATATGGGAAAAATTACATTTAAAACAGTTCGTAAGAGTTCGATCACGACCCTCTTACAATTATTACATACCGAAACTAGATTTATCAAGGCCACATGTTGGCCCTCTTCACAATTGAGGCCTCGAATGAGCTGGCTTCACTCAAGGTACAACCCACACTCGAAATGTTTTCCCATAGCGCGAGCCACGCCTAAGAGAATTACTTCCTATAGAGGCTACTCCCCACCTAAGTGGACGTGCAATGGTCATGTTCCTCACTTTCTCGTTTACATTCCAAGTAAAAACATGCAATTTCTACTATGGAATCCTACATGTCATGCCATGAAATGAGATAAGACTCAATCATGTACCATGCCCCGAGTCTTTATAGACTCACTATACCGAGTCCTACTAACTCCTATCACATAGTGTCGAAATTACGTGATGATAAAATCCATCATTTCTGGATTACATCCAATAATCATTTTACAAAACAAATTTATTTGTTTTCAAACCAAAAGCTTTTTGGATGTTACACCTCAATGATAATTTGTATTCAAAACTCATGTGTCTTTTTGTGGGTAGTGAATTTTTGGTGTCACACCGCAGGCTTCGCACACCTAGACACTTTTACAGCCTTTCATCTCTGGAATTATGTCTAACCACAATTAACCGGTCTTTCACCCGAAGGTGCCCATCCCTTACTGTTACACCCGGCCACAAGCTCTCTTTTACCACATTATTCAATCGCGACTGGCTGATCTCCTCCTGACTCTGATCGAAACCCACCCAATCAAACACCAAATGCAGTGTTGATTCTTCAACCATGCACTCACACTCATTCAATGCGATGTCCTCGTGCATATGCAATGCAATGAGCCATTGCATGTTATATCATGCCACATATATAATGAATGCTACATAGACAAAATAATCCACACCACTTACCGGGTGTCATGGACAATCACATCACCTGCATATGGCTTCCATACATCATTTCATTCATGTCAATATATTATGCACACATATATCAACATCTACATATGGCATATCATTCTATGTTCAAGCAATGATTCACACACAATTAAGCCATGTAATACACTCACATATAAACTCATCATGAATAATACATTAGAACACTATATCGAGATCCAAACATGTCACTCTTAGTCAAGCAATGATACTCAAATGTCACAATGACCTCAAGCAAGCCACAAACAATCACAAATCGAGCCATGAAACCGACCCTAAATAGGCCATGAACACAGGCCTCAAACAGTTATAGGCTCGCCTAGGCGTAGCCTACCTTCGCCTAGGTGAAGTGGTTTGCCTAGGCGGGCAACACCCTCGCCTAGGTGGACCAGAAGCTCCACCTTTTCTGTCCACGAGCTCGCCTAGGCATACAAACATGCGCTTAGGTGAACCCTTCGCCTAAGAGGACCCCTTCGCCTAGGGGAAGAAACTTTTCTTCTTGGGGAAGCCCCTTGTCCTTGCTTAGGTGAAGCACAGTACGCCTAGGTGAAGGAATCCTGATAGGAACTCGAACATCCGACCATTTTACAACCCAAAAATGGAAAATAAACCAAGTAGGAAGAATTCCCTACCTCTTGGAGCATAGAAGAAACCCTATGAAGCCTCATAGACACTTCTTAAACCTGAACCTTTGATTTCCCGAACTCCTCATTTGGATCCCTGAATCCTGCTTTCAAGACCCACTGCAGCCCTCGTCACATGAACTTTGTTCTGGCCCGACGAAAACCGAACAAACGGAACTGTAGGATCTGGCTGGAAGCTCTGGCTCTCCTTCTTTCTCTTCTCTCGGTCAAACCAGAAAAATAGGCCTTTGCCCTAATTCCCTTTGTTCTAACTTAACCTTGATTTGGGCAAGGGCCCACGTCTTACAACATGTCCAACCTTGCCTGGGTCCGTCTCTACCCCGAAACAATTTTAGTTCATCTCAATTCAAGTCCACATTATTTTCTATGAACTTAACTTATTTTCCAGAATCTCGTTTTTAGGCTTTACCATACACCTGTCACCCCGAAATTCACGAAAATTCGACTACCTTGGAATTCAACGAAATTCGTTTGGGTAACTAGATTTCATAAGATGAATCCAAAAGGAGGTCCGTTTCATCATTCGAGATCTAGAAAATTTTCAAGTTTTCAACCTGTACTACAACGATAAATTACCGTTTTGCCATTTTTAAGAAAAATTCGATTTTTCTCGGGTCTTATAGCATCATAGACATTTCATCCAAATTAACCAACTTTTATCCTAATTGCATCAAAATGACAACCAATACATAACAATTGATCATTTCATATATAAACCAACTCATATAAATATATACACCATGTAATACAAATAACAATATATACAAATATAAATAGACATCAATGAGTCCCACATGATGGAGGTTTTGTCTTTCTCTTAGGATGCTTAGAATACACAGCTAGATGATCTATAGGGGCATGTGCAATCTCAAATGGATATGATGGAGTTGAAGGAGCTGATAGAGCTGATGGAGGAATGACTCGGGGTATACGTGGAGGGTGAGGTCGCCTAGGTGGGCATGCACTCAAGTCTGGAACAATCTCAAATGGATCTAATGGAGTTGAGGGAGCTAAGGAAGTTGATGGCGGAATGACTCAGTGTGTAAGTGGAGGGTGAGGTCACCTAGGTGGGCATACACTCAAGTCTGGAACAAGGTCAATCATAGTCTCATCAATGGATACGATGTGGTGATAACATAGATGGTGTAACGTAGCCTCTAAGGCCGTAGATGTAGTGATAATGGTAGGGATGATATGTGAGGGGAAGTACTTGGGAGGTGGAAAACTCAGGTCATATAAGTCTTAGGGGTGGCATGGAATAATTTAGGTGGCATGAAAGGCTCATCGGTGGAACGATCAGCAACACGACCACCCAATCAATGATCACCTAGCTCACCAACTCGACTGTGTCAACTACCACTCTTCCTCTCCTCGACTGATCACCTACATCCTAACTACAGTGGATGACGTAGGAGGTCTAATGGATGGTCCATGTGACGAAGATGCCTTCTCATCTTATGCAACGATGCGCTGGTCCTCTCCAATCAGGCATAAAATTGATCTAGCAATATGATGAATGTCGTATAGCAAGCTTGAGGAAGCACCATTAGATATATAAAGCATCTACCATCCCGTATATCTAAAAAAACAAACCAAAGAAAGTATATAGTCTGCTCTATGCATTAAATATTGGAAATAATTTAGAATTTTAAAGATGCTTATTTACCAACAAGGGGGATAGTTAAAACAGATTAAGTGAGGACATCATTCTATCCCTACTGAGGGTGAAGTGGATTAAAACACTGTGGTAATACGTCGACACCACTCCATAGGAGTGATCATGGTCCATATTACTAGCCGTAAGAGATGATATGACAACCCTCCCTACACGTGTAACTCATAAGGAAACATATGGTGCTTGATATGTCTCTCAATCGTATCATGGGCGCCCTCGCTCACAACTAAACGTAAACTCTTTACTCTAACAAGGCTGCAGGTATCCCTTAATGAAGGCTCAACTGACGTAAGACTCGCTCTAGACGATGCCACTCTACAGTTTCAAAGCAAATAAGTGGTGACATCGTCCGCCAAACTCGATCAATGCGATATATATCGTGCGATGGACAACCGATCTCTCCTATATGGCCCCATAACACCTACAATTTACCTCAATGTCAATATGACTAAAAATAATATATATTAAAATATAATTACCTGATCATGAGTCCGTGCATCCAACTGGTCTCGACATAAGGCGAGCACACCATATGGTTATGCACCCATGATAGCGTACTTCCAACGAAATTCCATCGATCACCACCACCTGTAATCTCGTGCTCAACTGGTAATTAATAAGTCTAAAACTCATTTATTTTTAAGTCCATTTTTAATGAATATTTGAGACTTAAAAGTTCAATTTAATGCAAAATTATGGAATCTTCACCCAAATTTGTGTTATGCGGAATGAGAAAAGAAGAAAAATCAACGCTGCGCGAATAAAAGTCCGTGAGTCGCGACATCAAATGTAAGAATGTCACAGCAACATCATATCGCAGTCGCGAAGATTGGGTGAAGAATGTCGCCGACATTAGCGGAGTTGCAATATCGATTGAGAAATGCCGCTGGCTACCACCCCAAAGTCGAACATTGAGTGGACGGCAGTCTCGAAGGACGCTCAGGAATGTCGTGACATTATATCGAGCGGATATCGCGCGATACGCCCACGCCATCATTCCAGCCGCCGACATCATACCTCACGTCGCGAAATTGAAATATGAGTCGTGACATTGGATGAAGGCATCAGAACATAAGGATTGGAGTCACAACATCACTTCGCAGTCATCGATTCTAACAAGGTCGCGAATGCATCAAGACCAAGTCAGAGTCGCCATTAATCGTGATTTCGACATGCAAAATGCAGAGTCACGACATCAAAATGCAGAGTCGCAACGTCAAAAGTTGATCCACGACATCACAACAGAAATGCCGCGACATTAGACGCAACTAGGCTGCATTGGGCTTTTGGTGTCCATGTTTCTTCATTGGTTTTCGTGGCCCAATGATTCGAGCCTCATAAATAAGCCTAGAAAGAGAGTGCGTAGTTTTTCACCACTGAGCTCAAAGAGTTTGAAGTCTCTTTTGTATATATTTTCTCTCTTTTCTTTTCCTTTCTTGATTGATTTATCTTTATTTTGAGGATTAGAGTAGTCAATCTTAGTAGAATTATTGAGTTGAGATAATTGTATATCAAGTTTCATTTCTATCTAAACTCAAGTGGAATTTGGAAATTTTTCTGGAATTCAACTTATTTAGTTTGATTACAATTTCAATGAATTTGTTTTATCAACTAGTCATTGTCATTTGTGATCTAGTTATGGAAGGCTAAGCTCCCTCTAGGAAGGAATTTGGTGTTTTGAATGGATTGTTTGTATATTAAATGATGTTTCTTGCATTTAAAACTAGATCGATTTAACTGTATTGTTCTTATAATGAGTCGTTCTGAAATATTAGTGTTCTATACCTAAAAATAGTTGTATATGTGCTCTGATTTCCTGGATCCCTTTGAGACACTGAGATGGACTACCTGAGAGCAAGGAGCAGTAACTTAGGGGTATGTTAGGCTTTTTTAGAACTATTGCACTCTAAATATCACTTTGATAAATCACTAGTGATGTTCTAACCTCTGACTTCAAGGTTCCCTTCTAGGTGACAACAAAAGTGTGTTCCCAAGAAATAAGGACCATTTGATGATTAGTCAGTTTAATGTTTAGAGGTTTCATCTAAATTGGTAGAATAATCTCGATCTCGTGTTAGCTGAGATTATAATCAAGGAAAGAGAGCATTCTAATGGAATTGATGACTGAGGTACCAATTGCATTGGAGAAGGCTTGTGTTATCCTGTCTATGGGGGCAAGTTTTCTTCAATCCTAAGAAATGATTGCGAAATACTGGTTTAGGAAAAACAACTAAATCTTACAGGGTATCAATCCTAAAAGTAGCTATTTAGACTCATCAATTCGGCTTAGAATATGGTATGCTTAACTAGTGAAATGTGTAGTGTCGGAGGTATTTGGCGCTATACATCTTACTTTGACAACCAGATCTATGTCTCACAATACTGTTTCGAACTCGTCGCAAAACCGATAACCATAACATTGATTTTATCCCCAGTGTTATTTCTACTTAGTGAAATCTCTTATTCTTCTAGTTTAGACTTTCTTTTAAGTAAAGAAAATTACAATTTTGTTAGCTATTTTACAAACCATGGAAAACAGTAGTTCAAATAGTGATTTTCTTGAGTAATATGGGTAGTTGATCTTTAGATTTTCTCATCAATCCCTGTGGGAATTATATCTGGACTTATAATCCACTTTATTACTTGTATGACCTATGCACTTGTAGTGATTTAGACCAAATTAAATTTTAAACACAATATTTTAGACAAACGACAGAAAATAGTTTTCACATATTCAGTCTACCAAGTTTTTGATGCCCTTGTCAGGGATGAAACCGGTCCTTAGTAGCAGTGTTAGAAATGAGTTGAACAAACAATTTTGGTCATGTTCCAAGTTTTTGGCGTCGTTGCCGGGAATTATGAAAGAAGTCTTGGGTAGTAGTGTCAGGAATTTGGTTAACAGTAATTGATCTTTACAAGTTTTTGGCGTCGTTGCCAGGGATGAAACTAGTCCTTGGTAGTAGTGTTAGAAATGAGTTGAACAAACAATTTTGGTCGACTTAAAAGTTTTCGATGCCGTTGTTGGGGATTATGAAAGTAGTCTTGGGTAGCAGTGTTAGGAATTTGGTTAACAGTAATTGGTCTTTACAAGTTTTTGGTGCTGCTGTCGAGGATTGAAGTAGAGTTTAAGGATCAATATTCCAACCAAAAAGAAAAGTGCTAATTTGGACATTTTTATAATTTATTCAAAAATTTTAGAAAAATACAAAATTAGTTTTAAGTGAAGTGGATTCAGTGCATGTCTTTCTTTTGTGCTAAACTGGTTATAATCAATGTCTATTTAGTAAACTTACTTTGATTTTAGTGTGCTTTAATTTCAGGTGATTTTTACATGTATAAAAGAACATGAGCTGATTTATTGCCATTAGACACTGAGCTAGAGAGAACAATCAGAAATGTGAAGAATGAAAGAACAACATTAGGGAATTTAGAGAGCAGAAAATCAAGGACAAAGGATATCCCAATCCTTTGAAGATTAGATGCTGAACTTTATGTCTGAGAACAAGAGGATCTTGAACTTGCATAAGTAGAATTTTGGTGAGCTGGCAATGTTCCAAGCAAACACAACTGTGTTTCAGGCCAATACAAATGCTTCTCTGAAGAATCTGGAGACTCAAGTAAGCCAACTGGCCCTGACTGTGTAGAATCAATCTAGAGACTCTTTCCCTAGTGACACCAAAGAAAATCCTAAGGAATGCATGGTTGTTACTCTAAGGAGTGGAAAAGAGTTGCAAGAAAGAGAAGAAGTAGAGAAGAAGAAGAATCAAGCTGAAACTGAGAAAGCAGATCAAAATTTAATATGTGTGAGAGAAAACAAAACATAACAAGGCTATTAGATAAGAATGAGCAGATGAAAGAGCAAGATGAAATGACCAAAGAGGAGAAAGTGTAAAAGGAGGAAGTGAGAGTCTATCAGCCTCCAGTCCTATTCCCTCAAAGACTGCAACAATCTAAGCTGGACAATCAAATATATTCAAGAAGCTGAAGATCAACATCCCTTTTGCTAAGGCATTAGCTCAAATGCCACACTATGCAAAGTTTATGAAGGATATTATCAGAAAAAATATGATGTTGGATGAAAGAGGAGTGGTAAGCCTATGAGCAAACTGTAGTGTTATTATCCAAAAGAACATGCCTCATAAAATGCAAGATCCATAGAGCTTCACAATACCATGCACCATTGGGAACTTTTAGTTTGGTAAAGCTTTATGTAATTCTAGTGCAAGCATTAAATTGATGCCTTTGTCAGTGGTGAAAAGGCTAAGTTTGGGGGAGTTAACTCGCATTACAATGTCCCTACATATGGTAGACATGTCCATGGCTCAACTAGAAGGCATCTGGATGTGGGCCAATGGCTGCAGGGAAAGTTTATTTTCCCAATTGATTTTGTTGTTATTGATATAGAAGAGGACAAGCAGAACCCACTGCTACTTGGCATACCATTCCTAGCTACAGGAGCAGCTCTGATTGATGTGAAGAAAGGGGAGCTTACCCTTATAGTTAACACAAAGGAAGTCCACTTCAACCTCAACAAAAGTCTGAAGCAACATGATGTTGAACAAGCCCATTGTATGAAAATTGACAATGTTAATTCTGTTTGTCGGAAAATGAATGATGATTTAATAAATGAGAACTCATTTGATGACTATATCTCTTCTTCACTTTATGATGATAATTTTGGCAAGGAAAAGATAATGATAGAAACTTTTTTGAGTTTAAATACATAAAATCTTAGCAATGAAGAAAAAGTCCAAGTGGAAGAAAATAGCTTTGAAGGTTTGGTCTTAAAAGAGTTACCAAAACATTTGAAGTATGTATTTCTGGAAGAAGAGAGATCCAATAGCAGCAAATTTGACTATAGAGAAAGAACAGAAAGTGGAGGAAACTCTCAGAAAACACTAAGAGGCTATTGCATGGTCAGTAGAAGATCTGAAAGGGATCAGCCCATCCATTTGTATGCACAAAATCTTAATGGAGGAGAATGCCAAGACTTCAATTGAACATCAAAGAAGGCTAAATCCAATCATAAAAGAGGTGGTAAAGAAAGAGGTTCTTAAATGGCTGAATGCAGGATTCATATATGTTACATCAGACAGCCCTTGGGTGTGTCCAATCCATGCAGTACCAAAGAAGGGAGGAATGACAGTAATTAGAAATGAAAAGAATGAGCTCATTCCTACAAGGACTGTGATTGGATGAAGAGTATGCATTGACTACTGGAAGCTGAACACTGCTACCTAGAAAGATCACTATCCCCTGCTATTCATTGATCAAATGTTGAAGCTGGTAGGACATTCTAACTATTGCTTTCTGGATGGTTATTCGAGCTACAACTAGATAGTCATAGCACCTGAGGATCAAGAGACCACCACATTTACATGTCCCTATGACACCTATGCTTTTAGAAGGATGCTATTTAGACTGTGCAATGCACCTGCTCCCTTCTAAAGATGTATGATGTCCATATTCTCAGATTTAGTGATGAGGTAATGGAAATTTTTATGGATGATTTCTCTATGTATGGGTCAAGTTTTGAGAGTTGTTTGGAAAATTTGGACACTGTACTTCAGAGATGCAAAGATAAGAACCTAGCCTTAAACCGGGAGAAGTGTTATTTTGTGGTGATAGAAGGCATAGTTTTGGAGCATAAAATTTATGCAACATGCTTGAAGCGACTACAAGATTTTAATTAAAACTTTGATTCCACCAACTACAGTGAAGGGAATCAGGAGTTTTCTTAGGCATGCAGGATTTTACAGAAGGTTCATCCAGAACTTCTCAAAAATTGCAAGACCATTGTGTAGACCGCCGGGAGGCTGATGCAAAGTTCACTCATGAAGCATGCGGGGTTCGTGATTTGAGAAGATCAAAGCTAAATTGGTAATAGCTCCCATCATGGCTATACTGCATCGAACAAAGAATTTGAAATTATGTGTGATGCTAGTGATTATGCAATGGGAGTTGTTTTAGACAGAAAAGAGAAAAATTTGTGTCATCTATTATGGCAAGCAAGATCTTCAATGAGGCTCAAGAAAATCATCAACAATTATAAAAAATGCTTGCAATGGTCTTTACTTGTGAGAAGTTCAGGCTTACATATCAGGATCCCCATGTCATCATACATGGATCATGTAGCACCAAGTATCTCATGGCAACAAAGATGCAAACCAAGACTAATCATATGGATGCTATTGCTGCAAGAATTTGACTTGGAGATCAAAGACAAAAAGGGTAGTGACAATGTGATAGCTTATAATTTATCCAAAATAGAGAAGCCTATTGGAGAGGAAGAAGAGATTGAAATTGAAGAAAAATTCCCTGATAAGCAACTTTTTCAGGTAACAATTCAAGTGCCTTGGTATGCTAACACAGTGAATTACCTAGCATGTGGTATTATGCCACCGAAACTTAATTATCAACACAAAAGGACGTTGAGGACATATGCCAGGGTTTACATACGGGATGACCCATTGCTATTCAAAGATAGTTTGCGAGTAATTTCACTCTTTATGACAATGAAATGCATGCTTTGGTAGATCTGGGTTCTACACATGCTTACATATGCATTGAACAATTGAGTGATAAATTGCCATCATTAGAACCTTTAGCATATGACATGCATGTTACCAGTCCCCTGGGGCATAGTGTTAAAGTCAACCGAGCTGATAAGAACCGCCCTAAGGGTCCATGATGTAGAGTTTCGATCGACCTAATCGCTTAATTCTTCCATGAATTTGATTTGATTTTTGGGAAATGGATTGGTTATCCAAACATCGGCTATAGTTGATTGTGATAAGAAAAACAATATCATTTAAAATGTTCTCACTCAAAAGTAACTTTTACATGTTATTCGACCGATTCAATGTGTCAAATGTAATTCCGCGATGCAGTTCGACATTTCTTAGAAAAGATTGTGAAGCCTTTTTGGCTTTGGTACTTGACTCCAAGAGGGGACAGGTAAATCTAGAAATTATTCCAGTGATAAAGGAATTCCCTGATGTGTTTCTTAAGGAATTACCGGGTTTTCCACCTGAAAGAGAAGTAGATCTATCTATTGAGATTGTACAAGGGACAACTCCTATTTCTAGGGCACCCTACCGTATGGCTCCAACTGAACTAAAAGAGTTGAAAACTCAACTACAAGAACTATTGGACAAGGGATTCGTCCAACCTAGTGTTTCGCCCCGGGGTGCGCTAGTTTTGTTTGTTAAAAAAAAAGATGGCACTCTTCGGATGTACATTGAATAAATATCCATTGCCGAGAATAGAAGATTTTTTTTATCAATTGAAAGGGGAAAGTGTCTTTTCTAAGATAGACTTGCGATCGAGATATTATAAACTTCGAGTAAAAGATGTTGATGTCTTGAAAACAACCTTTAGAACCCGATATGAGTTTTTAGTAATGCCTTTTGGGTTGACTAATGCACCTACGTATCTTGCTACGGACTTGATGAATGGTATCTCCAATCTTATTTGGATTAGTTTGTAGTGGTATTCATATATGATATTCTAGTGTATTCTAAGGATACACAAGAGCATGAACAACATTTGAAGATAATGTTACGGATCCTGTGAGATAAAAGGTTGTTTTCCAAGTTAAGTAAATGTGACTTTTGGCTTAAGGAAGTGTCATTTCTAGGCCATATTGTGTTTGTAGAGGGTATTAGAGTAGACCTTGTGAAAATTGAAGTGATTGTGAGTTGGAAACCACCTTGAAATGTAACAGAGGGGAGAAGTTTCTTAGGTTTAGCAAGGTATTATCGATACCAGAAAAAGGATTCAATATAGCATCCTCACTTACTAAGTTACTTCAGAAAGGGGTAAAGTTTGTTTGGGATGACAAATGTCAGTCTGATTTTGATCAGTTAAAGAAAATACTGGTTGAAGCACCAATGTTGACTCAACCTACTTCAGGTAGAGAATACGTCATGTATAGTGATACATCCAAAATTAGGTTGGGATGAGTATTAAAACAAGATGGAAAAGTGGTGGCATATGCCTCCAAACAATTGAAACCACATGAGCAAAATTATCCCACACATGATCTAGAGTTAGCAGTGGTAGTGTTCGCTTTTAAGATATGGCAACACTACTTATATGATGAAAAATGTAGGATATTTGCGCATCATATGGTCTAAGTATTTGTTAACTGTATGAACCCGAACTTGAGGCAACGCTTCTGGCTGTGAGTTATTTAAGGACTATGATTTCATAGTTGATTACCACCTAGGAAAAGCTAATGTGGTGGCAGATGCTTTGAGTAGAAAAATGATTTATGGTTTATCCTTGAAAGAATGTGTATGGAGATTTGAGTTTGATGGAGCTTTGTTAGCTCAATTCAGAGCTACACCCGAGTTGAGGCAAATGATGATTGAGGCTCAGAAAAATTATGTCAAGTTACAACAAAGTGTACAATTAGTCAGAAATGGAGACTCGACTGATTATTCTATAGAAGAAGATGGAGGTTTGTATTACAAGACAAGATTATATGTACCAAATGTCCTGGAATTGAGAAAGAAGTTGATGTATGAAAGCCACAATACAGTATTTACCATGCATCCTGGACGTAACAAGATGTACCAGAATTTGAAACGGTACCATTGGTGGCAAGGGATGAAAAAGGATATAGCGGGATTTGTGTTCCAAATGTCTGACTTGTCAGCAAGTAAAAGCTGAACATCAAGTATCTTTTGGTCTGTTAAATCCCATTACAGTTCCACAATGGAAGTGGGACAATATAACTATGGACTTTGTGTCTAGTTTTCCCCTCACCCAAAGGAAACATGATTCAATCTGGGGTAATCGAGATGCATCACAAAGTTCGCTTCACTTCTTACCAAGTCCGACTTGACTATTCCATGGATCAGTTAGCAGAGTTGTATATGAAAGAGATCGTTCGATTACATGGGATTCCATTCTCCATAGCCCTGGACAAGATCCACTTCCATTTACATCAAGGTTTTGGGAAAGAACTACAATTAACTCGGGGTACTTGGCTAAATTTAAGACGCTTCCATCCACAAATGTATTTTGGACAATTTGAAAGAGTTATCCAAGTGTTAGAAGATATGCTTCGAGGTTGTGTGCTAGATTTACCCGGAAGTTGGGATAGGTATATTTCTCTTATGGAATTTTCTAGCGAACAGCTATCACCCAAAAGATTGTACGGGCCCCCTATGAAGCTTTATGTGGAAGAAAATGTGAATCTTCAGATGTTGGACCTAACCGAACGAGCATAAAGTAAATTGGTCCCGATATAGTGAGAGACAAGAAAAGTTCAGTCATTCAACAAAGGTTAAAAGTGACTAGTGATAGATAAAAAAAGTCTTATGTATATCTGAAGAGAAAGTGCATAGAGTACTTAAGTCGTAGATAAGGTTTTCTTGAAAGTATCGCCATGGAGGAAGATACTCCGGTTTGGAAAGAAAGGAAAACCAAGTCCAAGGTTTATCGAACCTTATGAGATTTTAGAAAGAATTAGACCAGTAGCTTATCGTTTGGCTCTCCCTCCGGATTTAGCAAAATTACATAATGTGTTCTATGTGTCAATTCTTCGAAAATATTGTTCTGATGAATCGTATATATTACTAGTACAAGATATACAAGTGCAATCAGACTTCACTTTTGATGAAGAGCCAAAATCTATTCTAGATTGTGAAGTAAAATAACTGCGGAACAAACAAGTCTCTTTGGTAAAGGTGTTTTGGCAACACCATGGTATGGAAGAAGCAACTTGAGAGCCAGAATTGACAGTGAGGACACAGTATCTGCAACTCTTCAATTCAAGTATAATTTTGACTACGAAATTCTTTTAAGGGGGGGAGAGTTGTAACACCCCAAATTATACCCTTGTAGTTTTATTACATGTTTAGAGTATAATATAAGTAAAATTAGCATCTTTCGAAATTAAGTGTGAAGAAGGATATAACCAATATTTTTGAAGAAGTAAAGGTTAAATTGGTAATTTGTAAAATGAGGACCCAAAGGTCATATAACAAGAAGATGATATGTTATTGTAGGAATTTGGATAAGTTGATTTTCAAATAGGATGAAGTGAAGGACTAAAATGCAAAACCTAAGAAATTAAGTCAAAAAGAGGTATGAACCAAACAAGGCCTTATAACAAATGGGGGGATAAGATCAAATTTGTCTTGGAATAAGACAAGTTCTCATTTTGGCTTGAGACCTAGGTCTACTCTGTTGAGTTAAGCCATTTTTGGCTCCCAATTGTTCAAGCAAAGAGAAGGAAAAGAAGAATTAAAGAAATCCAGGTTTGGAACTCTTGTATTTGTGTATGGAACCTATATGTATGGAATACTTGTATGGAACCTATGTGTATGGATTTGTTGGTTAGGAAACCCTCCTAACTCTCTCTTTGCCTGTCATTTCTCAAGAACCTCATTCCTTTTATATAAAAGGATTTTCGTTGGTGTTAGTTCGCCAGGGTTAGTTTTGGGTTTCGTTATAAATTTTGATGAAAAGAGGTAAACCTAATGAAATCTCGTGAGTACTGCATCGAAAGTTGAGTACCTAAGACTCAAAGTGTGTTTTGGCTTAGAGCATATTGAGTAATCGGGCATCGAAAGTCGAGTACTGGTACTCAAAGTTGTTTTCGTCCAGAGAAGGTTATACCAGATCAAAGTCGAGTACCTATGATCTGGTTTATGGGTCCAGAGGATGTTAAGTACCGATATCGAAAGCTGAGACTCAGATTTCAAAGTTGTTGAAGGTCCGAGTATCGGTCCTGCAACCTTGTTTTTGTTTTGTTCTTCCATTATTCTGAATGAAAGGTCAGTAAATGTATACTAGTCAGAGAAAAATGCTCGCACTCGCCGAGACGGTTGTAAGGCAAACATTGTTTTTTGCCCTTATTTGATAACAATGCGGATTAAGAACAAAATAATAAGTTCAAGAATATATATATATATATATATATATATATATATATATATATATATATATATATATATATATATATATATATATATATATATATATATATATATAACGAATGAATAGGCACGTCTGATCAATACGACGACACTCCTGCATTGTGCTACGGCACTTCTGTTGTGTGGGTAGGCACGGTCCCTGCTCACGACTCCGCACCCGCTTAGTGCCACGACACTTCGATTACGTGGGCGTGCACATCTCCTGTCAAAGGCGACGGCACCCCGCATCAGGCTATGACACCTCCACACGCCTCTATTCAAGATCAGACCGTACCTTCCTGGGCACGATCAGGCCGTAATCTTATCATTCATTGTTACTAAGAATCTGAATAATGAACAATAAGAAAGCATAAGGAATCAGTTCTGTTCTGTAATGCACCTAAAGGTACCTTCTATATAAGATCTCTGTTATGAACTCCTACGGGAGATATGAAAACCTGTTATAAGAATTATGCTATATGAAAACTCTGTGATAAGAATTAAGTTATACGTAAATCTGACATATGCATTATGTTATATGTATCCTATAATTGTGGACCACTTCAAGTGGTCATATATGTTATTTGTTTCCCACTAAGTTATAAGCTTAGTAAGGGTGTTTCATCCGTGTAGGTACTGAAGAGGACATCCGAGGCATTCCGTATACAACAGGGCCAACACAACAATAGGAGTCCACTTGATGTAGGCTTTTTGATTTGCTTGAATGAATGTAAAATTTTTGTAGCTAGGAATTTGTTTATGTACAAGTAAATGGACTCAAGAATATGTACAGATAGCCAAACACCACTACGGTGGTTGTATTACAAGTTTTATTTCATTATGAAATTATATATATGAAATGGGCCCACCAATGTCAGAAAAGCAGGTTAAAGAGTTCCAGCCCTGTGTCGTGCCCCCTCTCTTCACCTAGAAGGGGGTAGGGGAGTGACAAGCAACCCAAGCAATTTTTATTTTTAATTGATACCTTGATTTTGTTTAGTTTATTTTGTTTTGAATAGTTTAGTTGATTGAATGTTTTTGTTATAGATTATTTGAAACTTATGTTGGTCAAGTTTTTGCATAATTTTAGGACAATGAAGCTACATATTTCTACTTGGGAGGCAACCCAAGCAATTTTTATTTTTAATTGATAGCTTGTTTTTGTTTAGTTTATTGTGTTTTGAATAGTTTAGTTGATTGAATGTTTTTGTTATAGATTATTTGAAACTTATGTTGGTCAAGTTTTTGTATAATTTCAAGACAATGAAGCTACATATATCTATGAAATTCAATTGGAAGCAATTCGACCCAAACTCAATGAGTAGAATTGACCACACAGGGGAGTCTATTTCCCTAACTTGTTCTTTAAGGATAATCTGGCATGCTATTCTGATTTAGAAATTGCATGGAAATGCTTATTTTGAATGATAATTGTTGTAGTAAAAAGAATGTTTGTTGCATTGCATTGAGTTGAGAAATTGAGCTTTATTGTCCATGCTTGAATTGAGATGCTTAGTTCTTGTTAGATTTATATTCACAAGCATGATTTGATGAATGTCAGAAATGAATAAATTACTAAAATAAGCAAAAATCAAGAAGAGGAAAATTCATCTCAATGTCGCGACATCAGCTCCAAAATTTTCCCGATGTCTCAACATCAGGGTTAGAGTCGCGACATAAGGCTTTAATGTCGCAAATTCCTTTGCGTAGTTATTTAATTCAACAAAGGATATTATATCAAAAAGTCGCGACATTGAAATTCAGAGTCGTGACGTCAAACCAAAGTCATGACATTGCACCCCTAATGTCGCGACATTGAGTCAAATCACTTAAAAAATTTAATCAATGTGGCGACATCGACACTCAAAGTCGCGACATTGCATCCACAATGTTGTGACATTTCTTCAGAGTCATGACATTGCACTTAGGGCAACCTCCCTATTTAAAAGAACACTTAGCAAAAAATTTCAAATCCAAACCAAATTCTTCAACCTTTTGAGCCCTAACTCCTTTCCTACCCCCATTTGCGAAACTCAAGAAATGTCTAGCCCTAACTCCCTTACCTTAAACGAGGTGATTGAGAATATTGTGGAGGATGTGTTAAGAGAGAGGGTCGAACAACCCGAGAGCCAGGAAAATGTTCCTAAGGGAGAAGTGAGAGAGCAAACAGCGAAGTATAAGGTGAATCAGAGAAGCTCGAGAGTCTTCTTCACTAACAAGGGGGCAGAGGTTTAAAAACCCTCACCAAGAAGGGATTCATCGAAGAAAGAGGGTTCAAGGAATCCACCTCCATTTCTTCATGAGGAAATAGCTGGAAGGGCTGGGAGGAGGTCAGGCAAAATATTCAAAGGGTGGTGTAAGAGCTATAGTCAAGGAGTTCTATGCCAACTCGATTGTAAGGAACCCGACTTGTTATGTCAGGGGGAGATGGGTGCCTTTTGGAGAAGGGACCATTTCCCAACTATTCATACTCAGAGAAGGAAGAGACTGCACAGAGTTTGAGAAGCTCCAAAAGAAACCCAACTTCGAGGAAATTGCTAAAGAACTCACTGTGGCCAAGTGGAACGGTGAAGACAGCGACTATATCAAATGCCTTCAATCAACAGAGAGGATCTAAGCCGTGTTTGTAAGGTATGGTTCTATTTAGTGAATTCTGTTGCTGTTTTTCTCAGCGTCTCTATCAGGAGATAGACCGCAGAATACTTTGTATGCTTCGTCAAGGGCTATGAAATCAATGCTGAAGGAGTGAGCTAAAGAGTCCATCTCTGACTATGAAAAGGGAAATTCTCTAAGAAATATCCCCACTCCTCTTTGACTGTACCCTTTGTCCAAGAGTGTGTCTCAACTAAGAATAAAGGAGAGGCCTAAGGTCTCACTCCTCTCACTTGCCGGAGTCCAAGCTCCGTGAGACTGAGGAGGGAGAAAGAAGAGAGAAGACAAAGAAAAGAAAAATGGAAGAAACTGAAGAGCCTAGGGATCAAGCCCCTATAGCTGTGTATGAAGAGGGAGCCAACTGTTAAAAGGGTGGGGTTATGAAGCATATTCAGAAAGGCCTGCTAAGCTCAATTCCTACTACAGAATTAAGGCACCAACTCCAAACTAGAGCAAGAAAAAGAAAACAGAGTTGCATTGAAGAAAGCAGCACTCTTGAGCTGCTGTCCATTGAAGGAGAAGGGAGAAAGGGATGAGTGCCAAAGAAAAGTTGAGGTGGAGAGACATCCATGTGGAAGAGCAAATAAGAAAGAGAGAAGAGACCCACAGCAACCCCTCCAAAGAAAGAGATGAAGAGGGACAGGAGCTAGCTGAATGCATAGTTCCGAGGGCTGAACTCAAGGAGAGAGGAAGGCTTTAATAATGAGCAAATTAAAAGGGAATAGACCATCGTAGATACCGGGAGGTAAGGGAAGAGATGGAGCAAACATGTCGAAAAGGCTGATGCCTTTGGGTACTTATACAAAGAGCATCAGAAGGAAATCAGGGCCACAATTCAAAGAAGAGATAAGGAGATGGAAGTCTCCCTGAACTATAAGGAGAAGCTGTGGATTGAGAGCATGGACATGTGTAACTCCAACATGATAAAGATGTACAATGCTCAAAGAGAGTTTGAGGGTGTACTCAACTTTAATAGAGGATGGCAGAATGAGCTGATAAGGACTAATGCCAGGATGTTGGAATGGATAACAAACCAACTCCTAGGTGATAAAACAACTGAAAAGCCCTAGGCTTCCATCTCTGACTTCATTCCATCTCAAGCTGGTTATCAATATGAACCAACAAACCTCAAACCCTCCAAATCCTAAAGGAAAAAGAAATGAACTTCAATGTATCTCTTTGTAATTCATTCTCAGAATCAAAGTATAAATGAAAATCATTTTCCAAAATCTGTGTGCCATTGTGTCTATTTTCCTTTTTTTTTCTTCTTTCTTGTGCATTTTCTATTCTGCCATGAGTGAAGCATACTAAATTCTGAACTTATTAACTGTTGTAATAAATAATTGGGCATTCGGTTGTATTGAATGCACTGAATTGCTGAGATGAAATGATAAAAAGGTTGAAATATTAGTGCTTTAGCTGTTTAGACAAAAAAAAAATTGGGAACTTGAAAATGAGGAAAAATGAGTTTTGGGAATTTGTGCAAATTGTGTATTGTGTTGAATATTTTTGCATATTTGTACAATTTCTAAATGATACAGGCTGTGAGTTTGTATGTTTGGTTGAATTGAGATGGTGATTGTTAAATTGCTTGTGCTATGATGATTGGGTAGAAATGAATTGATGAATCAAAATGAGCTTTTGAGTTGTACAATAGGACAATAATTTGTTTATAAACCAAACCAAAAATTCTGTAGAATAAGTGGAACAGAATCAGAAGTTGTGATGGCAATGACAACTATACTGAATTTTAGATTCTAAAAAAACAACATGACAAAGTGAATCAGTTGGATAATTTTAGTTTGATTGAATGGAAGACATTTCAGATAATGATTGAAAATTAGCACAATGGTCATAAATACCTTGAAAACTAATTCTGCTTGGGTTAGGAAGACCTTATGGGATTCAATATAAGTTCCGCCCTCAAAAGGTCCTAGAACTTGTCAGATATTATTCAAGATGAAATCCTAGGCATCACATGTGACGCCAACCCGACACCCCGTGTCAAGAAAGGGTGCCACAAATTTGAGAACTATAACCCGTTAACTTATATAATTTGTAAACAATTATCTGGAAAATATGTTTAAAAATATTTCATATACATCCAATCGTAGAGGTATTTATAAGTGTCCTCATATATTATAGAGTCCTATTTATCAGACTTTACATTTACACTATCTCCAAAATCTTACATTTACATTTACAAAAGTGATTCAAACCTACATGTGATGGACTCCTACAGTTGTGTTGGTCGTGCTATATGCGAAATATCACGAACGTCCTCTTCAATACCTACACGAATAACACCTACGCTAAAGCCTTTATAATGAAATGACCATAAATATGGACGACCATTATAACGACTGCCACAATACTTCATAACATTTTATTCTATATTATATATTACTTCATATCATTATAATTCAATTACATATTGTATTTCATATCATTTTCATGTTTCACGCCTTTTATAAACATTCCAAAAATTTTATCTTATCTTATGTCATGCCTGCATATTCCAAAGAAGTGGATACAAGAAAGAACTTTATGTACCCGAGGGTACTATCACTATACGAGATAGTGATCTCTATCTATACTTTACTGTATAACCCAAACAGGGTCACTGTAATGACCCAAGCGAGGCCAATTATATTTGTATGTTGCAACATATATATCCCTAATAGGCATGCCTACTTATCCATCTACCCGAGAACATAAGAAGGCAATCAGGCTTATTAAGTTTTTATCCGAAAGTAGAGATATTGGCATCTATATCTCATACATGGATAATTGGCAATCACATGGTCTATATATGGGGTACTTGCTGCACCATTATTCCTTTACGCCATATTCTCAAGATTCATTTATCAAACATGTTTGTATTTTATGTTCATGATCAGATTCTCATATCGAAACTATCATAATCATTTAATGTACACAATTTCATATAACAATAAATTTATATGTACTTTATACAATTTCTCTGGGCCATATAATCAATTATGCCTCGAATGGGCCTAGTGCGCCTCCCAAGTCTATTTTCTGACTATAATTTTGACTCCTCAGAACGGATTGTTAGAGAAAGTGATCTTCTAACTCAATATACCCCTATGTCTTAAGTTTATTATGGTTCAAAAATCATGTCATTTGGACTTTTAATTTGGGAGATATGGTCTAAACATTCTAAACTACTCTTGGACAGTTTCTAGGAACAAAATTTAGAATTGTGTCCTATATTTGAAAATTTTCTAGGAACGATAGAGATATAATTTGACCATACTTTCTTCATGAAAGTTTTTCTCCCGAATGTCTAGTTAGTATAGAAATTTGAATCATCTCATTTGGATCATTATAACTCAAGTTATGATTTAAAACTGAATTAGCTCAGAGGACTGCTCGCGAGACGCTTTCGTGTGGACATAATTTTTCCCTTACTTTGACGAATTTCTGGTAACAATGGGGACTAGATTTTGTGACACCCCTATACCGGGGGTCCCATTGACAACCTGTCAACCTGCGAAAACCTGTGGATATCTGGTAACCCGACACCACATCATCATGTCCCATTTATTGGGATCCATAATTTAATAAAAAACCTAATGTAGTCTCCTTTCAGACGAGAAGCTCCATCCAAAATACAACCCGTGATAACAATACATCACATGACCCATTTGGCCTATACCACACCAGTCATTCATGAGTCATAACGACTAATTTTAATTCCCATTCAACTATACCTTAAATACTATACATGCAACTATGTAGTGATATGTTTACAAGAGTTCAATTATACACTCTTATACAAAGTGATATATTAAACCGATTTCGAATATACATATATGGGCCATGATGGCTCCAAAGCCACATCCGGCTTTCTTCATATGTGCGGTCCCGAATGCGGGTCAGCCGCCTGCATCTAACCTGTACCTGAAAGGGGGGTCCCACGATGAGGTGAACAAAGCCCAATAGTGATAATCTCCTATAAAGGTTACTCCTCACCTAAGTGCTCATACAATGATCAAATCAACCAATGCACATCCAAGTGAAAATGTCTACATGAATGTCATCTGTCATGCATGCAATGTCTTCATGCCCATATCCCTAGTCACCAACCGACTCCCTCACACATGCCTATGCCAAGTGTGATAATCGTCACTGGTGGTACCATGGCACACATATACCGAGCCCTTACCGACTCACCAGTACCCAATGCAAGTACCAATGGGCAACTAATCCCGAGTCAATCCCGACTCCCATCACACAACTCGAAGTCTATGTGATAACCATGACCAGGTGTCTTCTTTGGGCAATGTGAACTTTCTGATCACACCGTGAGTCTCTTACACCCATGTTACATAACTTTTCAAATCACACCGCGGGTCTCTTACACCCATGTTCCAAGCTTTTCACCTGAGGGGGTTAACGGTCCACTTCTTGATCTCGCCCAACACACATTATTTATATTTATTTTTATGTTTTAAACCGTGAGACATCTATTAGACGTCGTCTAAAGTACGAGCTCACTACC